>CM055982.1:32622500-32982500 GCA_029531755.1 Holothuria leucospilota | reverse complement strand
AACTGCTTTGTAGCTGTGTCTCTTTTTAACTTTGCATATAGGCTAAACTTAACCATTAATGAAGTTTGATTCTTGTCAAGGATATCAATGTAACGATTTCATTTTAATCTATTGCATTAATCTGTTGCATTGATTAGTGTCTTTGACAATCCCTCAAAGGTCCCTTTCGTTCCTTTCTTTCACATCACGCACACACATTTCACGGACAAGTAAAAACCATTAACTACATTGATTTCATACCTCATACCTCCATCAATGTTGCACATGGCTATCAATAGCTGCAGAATACTTTTTCCTCTTGTAACGAAAGTGAAATAATGTTTCATTTTGAAGTAGCCTATAGTTCTATGACGCGAGAGCACTAATTGCTTCCTTTTACATTTAAGGAAAATAAAACCGTCGCGTTCACAAGAGTTTATTGACTCGTTCCGAGAGTCACTTATTTCCTCATATTTTAATTCGGCATGAGGTGGAATTGTTCGTTTGGCAATTAGCTTGAAGTTCATAGATTTTTTGAATGTAACTTTTCTTTCATTCATAGAACCTACAAAAAGTCTGACAACGGGGAGGATATGAATCATGTAATCGATTAGATCAATATGTATCGATCATTAATGTCGCACAGTTACAATAGCTATCAATAGTTATATTTTCTCACATTCATGTCTGCGAGAAAGTAACTATGTCCATCGGTCCTCTTTTCAATTTAATTAACAAAGCTAGCACGCTCGTCGACGATTTCTCCGTACCACGGTGGGATCACCCCACGTTGGTAATAATATAACCAAAGTTATATAGCGCCAATCCGTGTCAAGTGCGGGGGCGTCCATTTATGGACAGGGTGTTCGAATAATGGTAAGGAGAAATCGTATCTTGATTTCTCCTTCTTATGTTTACCGAAGAAAGGGGTGGGAAAACTGGCATGTCAGATTTCACACCACCGGGATGTTCTCGGCTTCCGTACTGAGCGGTGAACTACCAAACATGATACGGCTCTTTTTGCTGTAGGAAAAAGTTTCTAAATATGCCAGTATTTCTTTTTTCCGGAGTCGACGGAAAATTTCCAGGTTGTTCTGAACATTTATCTCTGTTGAACGTGCTCGTAGGTAGGCTCGCAATGCATCATGGGAGACGGGTGGAAATGACGCTACCAATAGCAAATTTTCACCCCAAAACGGTTATCTCCCGGGGCTGTTAAAAGCCCTAAAAAGTTATAGCAACTTCGGGTTTGCAGCGCTTTCCAAGTTTCCACCATTTTTCTCCCATGCTCCCTTCTTCCTCTAATCATTTGAAACTTTATTCCACCTTTCCGTCCTTTCGTCTCTCTGTTAATTGTACCCTCCTTCTGGTTTTTTGTCCTTGGTGCGTTCTTCGCAATCGTTACCCCTAACGTGCTTCGTCCCCTGTAATACCCACTTCACTCTATCCATCCATTTCCCCAGACCTTTTGGCTCCTTCATTCTTCCCCGTGTCTACCTTCCCTGCCCTTCTCTAGTTTAGGCCTCACCTATCCTTCTTTTTAACCTTCTCTAGCCCTGCCTGTTTCGGGACTGGTCCCATCCATACTTCTTTCCTCTGTCGAGCTTATTTCATGCCCTACCTTCTTCCTTTATTTCTTCAATCATTCCCATATCCTAATAATTTTCTTCTCATTTTCCTTTTTCTTTTCTTTCCTTTCTCTTACCTTTTCTTTCCCTCGTTTGTGTCTTCCACTCCCTTTCCCTTTCTTCCTTTTTCTCCCTCTCTTTCTTCCTTTCTTATTTTCGTCCTCCCGATGTAAATTTGATATTTTGTCTTGGGCAGTTTCCTCTCCCTCTTATGATTTCGATACGGCACATAGGTCTTTAATGGCACCACTTACAGTCCCAAAATTTTAAAAACTTGCTTAAGACTTTTGTAGTGTTACTGTGTTTTGTTCAAACAAAGGATAAATTTAACGTACCATGCAGGGAGTTGCAATTCCCTGAAGGTATCGAGATTGTACATACTTCTCTAGGCCGCTTTTATAACAAAACTCTTTGCAGCCGTCCACGACATTCGTCCTCACAAAGGTCAAGGGGAGGTTGCTGGGAGACTTCGTTCAGTTCTTCATTCCAAAGTACATCCCTCTGAAATCACCACAGCAAACGAGAACATGAGAGTACAAGACGCCTATTCACTCAGATGTACCCCACAGGTAACGACAAATTGGTGCTTAGCTCTTGCATCTGCCTCATACATTGTACTACCTGGATATTTGAAATCATTATTGATGGTTACAATTTGATTGGCATGTGCAGATCAGTGAAATGTGACATATACGTTACTGTAGCCTCCATCACACCATAGTGTACTCATCAGAATGTAGTCCAATTAAACAAATGTAGACGTAGGCCTTTTTTCTAGAAAGTGGCAAGGTCTTTCATTATAGAAAGAGCTAGAAGTAAAATACTAGGTCTGAAGAGAAGAAATCTGGCCTTTAAACAATCAGCCTTAGTATAAAGCATGACTCACTGGAATATCACAACAACACAAGGTCAGCAAATAGGCATTTCTTGACAAGTTCAATTATCAATATACTTTGCACTGAATTTCAGAGTCTTAATATACCCTCATATGCGGATTAAATTGAATCCAGCCCTTGTAAGTTACATTAACGTTTGATTTTCCTGGTTTCCGTATTCAGTGATATTTCCTTGTTTGTTTCTGTAAATTTGTTTTAGGTACATGGGATTGCTAATGATACCATTGAATTTGTAAAGGGAATCATTACAACTGAGATGAACAGCGCCACTGATAATCCTGTATCCTTTTCGTTACAAAAATTATGACCCAGTGAACCAAGAATTCTTGTGCATTACTATACTGTTTTGTGTAACTAAGCTTGTGATTTTAAGCATGAAAGCGGGAATGTTTCTTACCGGCGTCTTTTGGATTTGACTTTTCATGTACTGTTTACGTAAGAGTCCATGTCCCCATGGGCAGCGATCCCGAGGGGACAGAGGGCATGTCCCATTGACTTTGATTTTTCACACATTAAATTATTGGAAAATCTGGTCATGCCCCCCCCCCCAATATTGAGAACAAATTGCCGCTCTTGTATGTCGCAGTGCTTAATACTGACACAGGGTTCAATTTGTTCGCCCTAGAGGCTAGAAAATCACATTTATCTTCCTCCATAATGCTTATAGCTGATCTGGTAGCCATTTGGCCATGCACACAAAATGTTAATTTTGACTTCTAATTAAGTTTCATTACAGGAGCGCCTTATATTTGAATGCCTCTCGTAGAGTGTACCTATAGATACTCATTGTACGGTTTTCTTCTCGATCATGATATGAAGTGTATGCATAAGTTAAATCAACCACAATTTTCCTTAACCACGTACAAGCTTGTCCTTACAGAGGAAAATGAAATAATTTCAGCTGGAAACTTTCACGGGGAATACCCTGCTAAGGTGAGATGCAAATGCCATTCGTTCAAACACTTCCGAATAGGTACGTAGATGTACAAAGGCTCTCTGGCAACAATTAAAATGGGCAGTTGACTATCTTTTCTGTATTTAAATTATCACCGATCGCTTTAAGAATGGGATTTTGATTCTCTCTTCTGTCTAGCCGTTGGGACCTTCTCATACCACTCTGTGTGCCCAGTAAGACTAACTTAATCATATCCAATATACTCCACAAGAGTAGGCCTAGCTTTTTCGTGAAAAGGACAATCTCCCTTCATGTAATCTTCTAACCCCCCGTTACCACATGAAAATGTCTCACAGCCTAAGGTAATCACATCCTATAAGCTAAGAAGTGGCAAATTAACTCCATGATTTTTGTATATTTTGTTAACTGCAGGCTCTGGACTACCTTGCTATTGCTGTGCATGAACTGGCTAACATTAGTGAGAGAAGGATTGAGAGGATGATTAACCCAAGTAAGTAGATAAATGGCACGTAGATGTCACTTTGTAGTTCAGTTTTATCTATACTGAAAGGAAAAATACCCCAAATTTTGTTTTGACTTTACTACAGACCTATAACAGATGCTACCTACAGTACTTCCCTGTACAGTATGAAGATTACGTTGGTCTGTTATATTGCAATCACTTTGGCAGGCTTGCTACTAAGTATATTTAAAGTCAGTTTTTTGTTTCACTGAATTCTTTTTAGGCTAAATACAACTTTTAAATTTTATCCAGACTTAGGTGGCCTTCCTGCCTTCCTGGTGGAGAAAGGAGGACTCAACTCTGGCTTTATGATAGCACATTGTACTGCTGCTGCCCTCGGTAAGAAATTGAAACCAAATTTGACGAAAGGAGGAATGACTACCTAAGTGAATTATTTCAAAAGATAAAATGAAAGCAGCGATTGTATACTAGTTAAGTCAGCTAATTGATGTTATCGTTTTGTTGATTAAGCTTTCTCTGATCAAGTTACATGCCACTTATCGTAGAATGTGAAACTACGAAATGAAAGAAATATTTTGTTTATGACTTCGTATTGCTGGATAAATATCTTTAACCTTATCCTCGGATTGCTTTTAAAATATATTTTGCATTTCCATTAGATTTTCCATGTCTTCTCTAATAACTAGCTTAAAAATCTCTACTCTCCAGTGTCTGAAAACAAAGTCCTGACGCATCCAGCCTCCGTGGACTCTCTGCCTACCAGCGCCGGGCAGGAAGACCATGTGTCCATGGGAGGTTTTGCAGCCAGAAAGGCATTACAGGTGGTTGGACATGTTGAACAGGGTAGGCTTCTGTCAGTAACTAACACCTCCTGTTCCTTGCCAGAATATAGAAATGTTGAGGCAAATTTCGTTATCGAGCAACCCGGTTGTGTACTGTCCCATTTGCCTGAAAAGCCTTAAATAAGTACGTCATTAAATCTAATTACATAAAGGCTATTTCATCTCTTGAAGAATAACTTTGAGATTAGTTGTTTACATCATTCGTCTCTCATTCATACCCAGACGTTAACGTTTCAGCTTATTGTTTTACTTTGCAAAGCCTTGGTAGATAGCGAAACGTTTGCAACTCTGTGATGAATGACAGAAGTTAAAATAGTACCATCATGACGAGTTGACCTCTATGATATGGTCAGCTGGTATTGTTGTAGTTTGCCTACAGGTGTACAGTTCATGTAGTGAGATCGAAGTACAATTGATGGACACAAGCATCTTCCAAAATAGCATTTTCAGAGTTCCTTGCATATACCAAGGCCTTAGTTAATGGGGTTAGTTACATGATGTACTCCACTTAAACAACAGAATGATGGGGTGTAAAAAGCAATGTTTCAGCACAGTCAATTCAGCATGCAGCATGTTTTTATGGCTATTCTTTTACAGTTCTGGCTATTGAGCTTTTAGCTGCCTGTCAGGGAATGGAGTTTCGTAGACCTCTGAAAACCACAGCCCCTTTGGAAGCGGTGTATGAGCTAGTTAGGAGTAAAGTTCCGTGAGTCATATTTTGTATTCTTTAAAATAATCAAAAATGGATTGAATCTGGAGTGTTTATGCAATTTTTATTTTCTTACTTTTATTTTCTTCTTTCTCCTCATGTCAATGTCATTTGTGTCATTGTGTAGGCTACAAGCTGAATATGACGACATTATTCGCTGTTGTAAATATGAAATACCTACTTGTATGTATGAGTAGAGAGGTGTACCAATAAAATGCAATTGTTTATTTGAAAAGGAGGTGGGCATGAAACTAACCATCCACTCAAGGTACACTCAGAGGGTAAAGATTGAAATTACAACTACAGAACGTAGACCATTAGTCTAGACAATAAAACAATGTGTATGAGAGTAAACTGTTAAGAGGCCCTTTGGTAAGATAAATAAGATAAGTAGGCTATAAAAAGTTAATCGATTATAGAGGCCTTTTTGTTCTTACGATGTATGTCTCTATTACTGTAGGCATACAGCATAAGTTCTGTTATGTTTTATTCGCGTTTGATATTCGTTAAATGCTTATAATACATGCCAATTAGAAAGTGGAACCACACAAGATAAGATCACGTTTCGTTTTCTACTTTGATATATACACTAGCCTACATGTGAAAGTAATGCTATTCATAACAGGCAAGCAATTTGTATAAACATGCAGTTAATTACAACGCCCTAAAGAAACCACATATTACTAAATGTAAACACGTACCCAATAGAAGGACAGAGATTGTTTTTTCAAAGATGCAAATACTCATTCTTTGTAGCAGCTCACTTCCTTATTACTTCTTGAAGCTTCTGAAAAGCTTTCTTTTACGTAGTAATTTCACGAACATGTTTTATTGAGGTAAATTGGCCCAGGTAAAGTTGAGATTAAATGCACATAAAGAAGTATGAAACAAATTAATTAGACGAAATCCTACTTAACTAATGTTATTGACTGTATAACGTCATTCACTGTATCATTTACTATTTTAGCCCCTTGGAAGCTGATCGTGTTATGGCAACTGACATTGACGCTGTCACTAAGCTCCTTCGAGAGGAGAAGGTAAATCTCTGTTTAAGAGTTTAATGTAAGGTCCTTTGTTGTCACTGAAATGCTCAAAGTGACAATAACAAAAGCTTTTTTATTTATTATTGTTCAAATACTATGAAGACGTGAGTTATGATATATCAACAATCGATAGCCTTTGATAATACAAAAACTTCACAAAGAGCAATGTAACTCACTTAGTGGCTAACGGCTAAAGTGAAGTCTTGCGTTTACCTTGATGAGTAACTCCTAAGCGTTATTGTTTCTTTCATTCACTTTTTTTTTGCATTTTTTCTCCTTCTTTGGCAGGTTTGGGCAGCAGCTAAACCTTTTATGGAAGCTTACACTTCCCAGTCTTAAGTAAACGGACTCTTCAGCGCATAAGGCAAATTATATTTACCATCAGTTTATTATTTCACTATTCTTAGATATTGATTAGATATGGTAAACGTTTAAATCGTTTTTAAACTTACCACAACAAAGTTGTAACGTAAGACTATAACAAGTTACAAAATGCAAAATTTGTTAATGTTCGTTTTCAAATTTGGGAGACAAAAAGTAACTTTAAGATTAATTTAATGGGATGAGTTGAATGTTTCTCATTAGTTATGTTTTTTTAAAGTTGATTACGAAAATGAAATGCATATTGACTAAAGCATGTTCTGAACTTTTTCATTATAAAGTTATAAAACAAAATTCTTCTAATACGTCAAAAAATGAAATGAGTAAAACGTCTGGAAAAGATTTTGGTAATATGCTAGCCCATGTTTTGGTTAAGCGAGGTTCCTATACGTTTGTGCTGTTGTTCAGTTGTAATGTAATGACCATATGGAAAATTTAGAGCTAGATTATAGGCTCACTAATTATAAACGAGCCAATACATGGTATAGTACCAAAGAACGTTGTAAGTTTTGCATTAGATACTGGCACAAGATAAAACAGCATTCGTGCATATAGTTCTCTGAAAAATTCTCAGTCACAATTCGTAAGCAAAATGTAAGCAATGTTTTCCTCTATTTTACTACTAAATATCAAAAACGGTGAAAGGTTTACATTGTTGTCATCTTTATTTTAGTTTTTAGACTAGCTGACCCGGTTGTTGTCCTTGAACGTTGTTTAGAGACAGAAAACACAAGTACTATATAAAGGTCTCTAAACAAGAGAAAAGAGACGTGAACAAGTTGACAGGATATTAGATTTCTGCTGCATACATCACAATGTTGCCTTATGACCTCACCTACTGTGCCGACGCTAATTTATCCTTTATCAGTAGTAATGTGTGATTTAATGAGTATTGCCTTGACAGTAGCTCTTTGTAAATGCAGAGTAAGATTGTATGAAGCTAAAAATTGGAAAAGAGTCATCAGCTCTGTAGACTAAAGTTTCAGAGAAAGTGCCCGTGTTGAATTTGAAAGGCCACAATGGGATTGGTTATATTCATTTATTGTTGTAATAGAATTAAATAAAAAAGGTTGGTAAGTTCTGTTTTTCATCAAGTTTTCATATGTTAGTGTGCATGAATATTGCATATGTTGTTGACTGTAAAAACCGTGAAACTTGAGAGATTAACAATAGAAATAGTTCAAAGAATAGTCCAAAACGCTGGCATTTCGCCAAGATCTCGTCCACTTACATGGGAATGCTTTCCATGGGATACTGGCCTTTGATTGAACTTTGTTCTAACCAGTAGACCGTCATCCAAGAACTCAAGAGGGATAGAAAGTTATACTATGATACAATTTGATATGTTAGTGTAACTAGAGCAAATGCTGGTTAGAGATGTGTGTATATATCCCTTTAATCATTGCTTGCATTTAATTTTGTATACTGTTTCCTTCTTTGTAACCTCAGTTTGTTGTGTTAGTTTAAGCTTAGTGTAAATTGATATATCTTTGTGGCAGCTCATCTACAAAATTCGTCTTCATTTTTTAAATTCCTTCAGTTACCAGGTGTAACATTCAGATTTTTGTTTATTTCCAGGGAGCAAATGTTTTTGCCTAAGAGTTTCTGGGCTGATCAATGTAACTCTTTGGTCTGTTTGATATAACAAAACTAGGAATGATCCTGGGTAGAGCGGTGACGAATGGGGTTGGTAAACTGTGGTTGGTGGCTCCGGGAAAGTGTGGAGGGCTAACAAACGATTTTTGTGAAAAAATGCGACGGTTCGCCAAAGATTTTTGATAATTGTTGAGTTCGTATGTTCTTTTGATGTAATTCGATGGCTGACGGGATGACTCGTGCAGGCCCAGATTTACCTTTCTGGGGGCCCTGGACCAGCCTTGCCTGGGGCCCCATCCTCTTTGCTTTTCCTTAATCTCCCCCACTCTGGCACTCCCTCTCTATCTGAGACTATCTCTTTTATTTTTTCCATCATTTTATATTTTCACTCCTCCAATTTCGGAGCCCCTGAATTTGGGAGTCCTGGGCCCGGGCCCATGTGGTCCATTGGGAAATCCGGGCCTGGACCCGAGAACAGAAGTTAATCTTCAGAAGGTGTCTGAGGGTTGACCATGAGACATATTATGGGATATCTTCAGGCTTAACCTGTAAAGGCGTGGTTTGCAGCTGCTTCATCTGTTTGCAAGGTGGTGCCTGCCCGGCCAGCCAGGACGTCACGCAAAATATTATAATCAGGTGACTGTTATTTTCAAGCAATGAAGTTGGTGCATTGCTTGGTGACCATAAACATAACTTGCTTTAGTGTATACTTTTAGTTTTTATAAAGGTAAGCTTGCCAAGAAAAAAGAGGCAGCTGGTCAATCGTAACCCTACCTGTTTAGACTTCACTTCTTGTGTCGACTTGATTTCAGTCACTGAACAAAGTGGAAATATCTTGCATTTTTAGATTAGATCGTTGCTTCACTTTTCCTTCTTATATTGTGTTAAAGTTTCATAGACTGGCTCTGGAAGTTTCGAGTTGTGGGAGACATTGGTCATTTTTTATCCGTAAGCTTCTACTCTTAGCAAACATTGCGTTTTCGTTGTTCTTTGGCTTTATGTCTCTATAATTATTGGATTCTATTAAAATTTAAACAGGATATCCGTCAGAGTTTCATTATTTTGTGTTAATGCATCTGAACTTTGAAGATTGTTGACTGTTCTTGATGTTTTCAATAGAAATCTGTTCATTCTGATATGACTCTGAACTTCATTGAAGATCCTCCATAAATACGTTATTGGTATTGCACATTTTGCCTAATCAACACAGGAGAAGTGCAGATTAATTCATGAACACTAAGGTAATATACTTGTGCCCATGCTGTTTTGAAAGATAAGAAGATTTGAGCCATCCCTATTATGAAGTAAAAGGTGGCGTCAGAATTTTCCCGACTAGGGGGCCAAGCTCCGCGACGGGAAGGGGGAGCAAACCCAAGCCCTGAAAAATTCGTCGAGTTGTCGGGTGTTTTGGACTTAATGAAAGAAAATTTGGGGGGTTATTGAAGAATCTGCCCTTTATAAGAGCACAAATATGTAAACCGTTGAAGCTACCGGGATTACATACTTATGGTACCGACTGAGGTTCTCGGATGAAACTGGGAAGTTTCCCCGACCCCTGTTTGAAGATAAGAACAATAATTCTTCTGCACCGTGGAACTCTTGAGGGTAGCTCGATCTGCCAAACTGAATCTTATCATTTTTGATTCACTTGCTCAAGCACCCTCTTTTGCAAGTGTTATTAACCGGTCACTTGAATACCCATTTTAAATGATTTCGTAACTAAACGTCAACTGACCATTGATGAAACTTGTGTAATAGTAATTGTGTTAGCATGCCAGAATCACTTTCCGTAATTATACTCCCTTGCTATTTATACCCATATTTTACTTTGTGTGTGATTCTTACTTGTCGATGTGGCAGTCACTAGTGATACCTATATTTCCATCACGAGAACAAACAACGAAGTTGGCGTGATAACGAATATTGGGGGCTCGCATCGCGTTTGTGGCAAATATCGCGTCAATTGGCTTAGTGATTTCATGTCCGTTAACTTCGACCACCCCTCCCCCCCACCCCAGGACATACTGTAGATGATGGTCTAATTCAGGAAATATTCGTAGTCTCCCCCACCTTGCAAATCTTTCTTGTGTACGGGCCTACCTGAGTAGGTCCCCTGTGCTGAACAAAAAAGTAATTACCCAATGAAAATGCATGTGATCTCACAGTTTAACAAAGTACAACGATGATATCGAATTGTTTGATACAATGGAGTCTGATACTCGTAATAACTTGAAAATGTGCTCATAATAAGATACAAGTTGCAAAGTATCTCAATGTTAAAGCTAACCGTACTTATGGTGACACTGAATGCCTCAAGCAGCTCCCTAAACTGTTCAGGGCACACTCTTTACTTGGAAAGCCCCACATACCCTGGAATGTCTTCTTCGACGAGTTCATTCCTCAAGCATTCGTAGTGGCCAACAACTTGGCTAGCCATGGTCGGGGAAAGCCAACTTCGACGTTGCCTCTCCTTCTTTCGCCTGCCCCAATGCAAAGTAGGGTTATTTGCAGCAGGATCCCGCTGCCAATGCAATGGATCAATCTGCACGTCTGCAATAGGCGATAGTGGCGTCATCGTGGGTTTCTATCCCAGGAGCAGTGCTAATGATATCCATCTTGAATTAACAAGGAAGGCAGGGAAAGGTATATCACAACCATGCAATTCATTGGACTCGTCCAAACGGTAGGGTGTCGTCCATAATTATCTCAAAAAAATCGTGTAGTGTGCACCCATAAATCATGAAAAGTGAGTCGAAGCATATCGGGAAAAATCGTAAGTGTCTCCCGCGAATGTTCGCGATTGTCAAGTCGTAAAGAAGTCGTTTGAAATCTTGGGAATGGTGAGAAATCGCAGAAAAAAGTCCTGCAGTGGGCACCAGGCCCATTGACGTTGTTCGCGAGACAACAGCAATCATACTTGCTTTTAGTCGTTTTCAAGTGTTCAGATATGGGCGGGGAGGAAATATTAAGACGAAAAGCCCCTTAATAAAAGTAGTAGCCTCCCATGTGGAGCGAAATTATTAAAGAGCAGGTTAGGGTCATACGGAACATACCACGTTAAGAAAGAGGTGACAACGTGCGAATGTGACTTTCCCTTGTGGGGCAATAATTATAATGTATTTGTGCTGGATATCAGCCACGTGCGCAATTTAAAAAAAGTTTTAAACCTTACGATGCAAAATATGGTGGCAAATTTGCAAAATTTTGGTGATATTTTCTCGAAAACTGACTGAATGTGGCATTTAAAGAGATGATACCGATGATTTTTATATTTTCTAAGTTCGTCATTATAGTACAACAATAATGTTACATATTTGCATGTTTTACAACCCAATAAATGGTACAGACATGCTAATTTGCATAACAGAAAGACCGCCGCTGAAATTTCAAAATATCCAGTTTTGGCCATTTCCTGACTTGGAAAGGAGTATCCATGTGGAAACAAGTGCTAACATAAAGTTTTGTATAATAAATAAACAACCCCATTTTATGTTTGTTTATTTGAAATTGAAACTAATTTGAATAAATCCAGTATGGTGGTAAATTTGCATAATTTTGGTGATATTTTAACTGCGAAAACTGACTGAATGTTGTCATTTTACGAGATGATACTAATAGTTTCTGTATTTGCTAAGCTCACCATAATACTACAACAAAGAAGCAGAAACAAGGGCTAACGGGGAGGTGTTACTACCTAAACAAATAATCAACTGATAGTTCAGTTCGAGTTTACCCTTATTTGCATAAATATCGTACATTGGTGATTTTGAAACTTTCTCCACTCATGGTAACACGACTACATGGTTTACAGAATTTGACATGTTAAGCCATACCAGTGCAATAATGGAGGCAACTGCTGCCACTTTAACTAGGGTACGGAGGGGTTCACTGACCAATGGAACACAAAAACTCAGCATGTCAAGCTGTTTATACCTTCCCAGTATGGATATCTTATGGTATATAAATTAATGTATCAACTGTAAGAATTGTTTTAGATCTAAGCTAGTTGGGGTTCATGTCCCCTACGTCTCTTGGGTACCAGCTGTGACAAAGAAGCCTTTAAATTTGATTTATCTGAAAAAATGTGTATAATTAGGGGCTAACCCTTAATTAACCGTATCATGTAGGCTACTGAATTCATTTGCTCATTTATAAAGGCTAGTATGTCAACTAGGGTCAAATTTCCAGAATATCATTATTGTTGTAAATAATTTTCCACACTGGACAGCGGAAAACTCCCTAGTAAACATAACCATTTGGTGTACCCATAGGTATATAGGTTTTTCTAAATTAGTTTTCTCAAGTTTTTCAAATATGGTCATTCTATTGGTCATTCTGTGTGATAGATGTTCATTGATTTAAGAAAGAGGTCAATTCTGTCTGACCGTGGCTTATTGGCAAAACTTGAACAATTAGAAATGTTGTTCAACTTGCCTTCAATAAGTGACAGTATTTTGGTGTCCCCATTTTTGAATTATGTTGGTAAGCTTGATGGTCCACTAGTAAAATAACACAGAGAATTATGGCACATCAAAATTATAGATACCAGGATGTAACCAGAAAACAATGATAGCATATCTTCCGAACGAAGAATCTTGTACTGATGAAAGTTTGATATTTTTGATGTTTCCTTTGCTGCCATAGTTACGCTGGTCATTCCTGATTTGTACACAACTAAAATTCAATGAAATCAGGATTTTTGATGGTGTCTAGTTACTGTAAAAGTGTTTTATATTACATTTGAAAATTCTCAGGGCAATTCAACACTTAAACATTTAACAGTTATAATGTAAATACTGCGAAATGTTGTGTGAAATGGTGACACCATATTTTTAATGTCCAAGCTACAAACTGCAGTCCAGACGGAGTGGAACATATTGCATATATCATACTTGACCATAAAATGATATAAAACATGGTACTAAATTGCAATTCTAATATTCTAGGTATTTCTGAAAGGAAAATTTGAATAATTCATCTTCATGTCTGCTTAAAACAGTCAATATGGTACAAAATATTTCAAAGTATAAACTGTTTGCTATATGAAAGTGTTCAGAAGAATGTGTATGGCTTTTTGTAAATTATGAAGAATTCTTTCAAATTTTCCACGTTTTTGTTTTGAAGGGGATCAAATATCATTCAACCGCTACTTTTCAATTGTTAAGGAGTTTCTCCACTTTTCTAAGAGGAGCTAAAAGACTGTCATGGTGTCCCTGTTATTTTGGTACATTTACTGGCATATATATATATATATATATATATATATATATATATATATATATATATATATATATATATATATATAATATATACCAAAAATGTTAACCTCATGTCACTTTATTGACACGCGAGTTTGTAGAAATCAGAGACCTTCTTTGAAAACCATAAACCTTAGCACAATAATCACATTTTCTTTAACTTTCAAGTTTTTGTGTTCCTGCGTCAACGTGAACCAAGGCCTTTTTCAACCCACAACTCCCCCAGCCTAGGGATAGCACCAGGTGGGGGATGAGGACCATGCCCCTCCCTCCTCATCTAAGACGGCTGGCCTCCCTGGCAGGCAGGGAAATTTTCCAATTCTTCAGTAGGCCTTTATGAGCACGATTAAGAATTTAATCCCGACAGTGACTTTACAACATCAGGAAACAAATTTTAGGTGAATTATGCAGTATGGTAAAAAGAAATAGCCAACATACAATCATATAAGACAGCACAGACAAGACAAATATAAGCCTAGGCTTCCTGCTTTTTAGACGACAAATGGGCCTTATTCTCAAAGAATAAAGACAAAAAGGTTCACGATAGCCGAATAAGTTTTCTGTGGGCAGAGTGAACAACATTCTAACATGCTTATTTCTTTCAAAATTGCTGTACTAAATCGCATTTTTGGTCAGGATGGAAGCAGAGAATTTTAAGGTATTGGGCTACCAAAATCATTTCTCAGCACCCTATCTTCATTTTTTGTGAAAAGAGGGTGGACCATGCCTTACAGTGGTCATTGTTTGTCAGAAACTGGCATGTGAGAACTCTGTCACATTCATCAAATCATGGAAAATGTAGATCTATTTCTTTTCCTTTTTGTTTGGAGAAAACATTACCAACATAGATCATAATTCACTTATATATGTATTATCTAATGTTGTAAAGTCATATTTATGATTCTTCCAACACTTAGTTTGTTCACACGCAAATATCACTGACTGAAAAGTCATCTACAGTACTAAACATGAGGCTGGTTAACCGGTGCTGTGGCAAAGTGTATAAAGGCGGTGGAATTTGAACCGATGAAGCTTAGCAACCGGGAGGTTCGCTGTTCAGTCCCTGGCCGGGACAAAGTAAGGTAGTGGTTTCATCCAAAAGCAATCTACGGTTTTCCCATCTGAACTAGCTTTTCAAGAGCAATCAAATTTGATTTAAATTTGCTAAGTTGGTTAGCGATTCATCCTGAAGTTGTAATTTTATAAGAAATAGGCTTCTCCCACATTCTTGATCGCAATTGTTTTGTAAAACAACTGCCCTCCAAGGCCTAGATTATTATTAGTTCTCTGAATGGCTGGTAAGACTAAACAGCTGATCGACTTATCGTTGAGTGGAAAGTTCAAGGCATGCAGGAAATAACATCCAATTAAAAGTCAATGTCCGTTGACTTTTCATAGCATAAACAGAGTATGTAGATGCTTTTGACCGTTGAAATATTTAGGAGCCGTGAACGGGACGTAAAACGTCTTTCAAATGAGCTTACAGTGGTGCTGTTTTGGGGCTTGGGTTAGAGAAAGGATGCGACAGGATACGGCTTACAAGGGGCTTAGCTCCCCCGTAGGGGATGGAAGGGCAGCATTCACAGCATTCCAAAGCCCGGTTACATGCGACGAGTTACTGGGAGAATGACAAACGCAAAATTTTTGACATACGAAGCTCGCTGAAATTTTGGGGTGTTATTGACAAAAATGTGGGATTTTCACTCAAAAAATGTGATAATTTGGGGATTTTAAGTGTACAAAGTTGTGTAGACTTGGGTATATAATTGCAGAATCTACCCTCTTCTAGGGAGAATAAACAAGTACACATTGAGGTCTCCAATCGCCTTCAAGGGCCCTCCTAAATAACTGATACAAACCCTTGGTTGGGGGAGTTATAGGTTGGTTCCTGTTGACACAGGAAGAGGCATGCAGATAAAAAATGTGTTGTTTATGCTGTGGTTCATGGTTTTCAAAGGATATTAACACTCATTTACATTTTCTTTGTATAGAATTTTCATGTCTAAATTTCAGTGACGACCATTTCTGAAACTGAATGTTCAGGATTTTTAGTGGAAGTAAATAAGAGTCTGCAAATATATATGTATATATATATATATATATATATATATATATATATATATATATATATATACATACATATATATAAAGACTATAATACTGCGATGCACTGGAGAAAACATAAGTCGAAATAAATGCATGGTAAATACACAGTGCAATATAGAGTTGAACGAAATATAATTACGACGTTTCGAGTAGCATACCCTTCAACACGGTAACATAGTATGCATATATATATATATATATATATATATATATAGATATATATATATATATATATATATATATATATATATATATATATATATATACAAAAGTGTAGATGTGACGTTGCGACTTCTAAATGTAGAAACTGAAGAATGGTGGGAAGCGGACACAGCCGCATAATTTTTAAAACTGTGGAATATGCGTCTAACGTACACAATGTTAGACGCATATTCCACAGGTTTAAAAATTATACGACTGTGTCCGCTTTCCACCATTCTTCAGTTTCTATATATATATATATATATATATATATATATATATATATATATATATATATATATATATATATATATATATATATATATATAAACATGGATTAAAGGACTAGAATTACAACTGCACACTTAGAGATAACATATACAGTCGAGAAGCTTTCGACTATTTATTCAGCCTTCTTCAACTCAAATGAAGCAAGTTTAAAAACGTTCAATGTAAAACTTTAAAACTTAAAACATTCTAAACGGGATATAAGCATGTAAAACGGGTCGAAAGCAAGAAACGCATTGTAAAATCTACCTAACTACAAAGGCTAAAAGGGTTTATCTCTTTTCTCATTAAATTTTACAGATACAGATGTGGCGGTAAATTGTATGTCCCTTTCTTCTCAAATAAAAATGTTTGGTCGAGGTTTTTTATTCTCTTTTTTTAGTGAACCAGCAGTTTTCATCATATTAGTAATTATAAAGTTGGAGCGATTCATAGGCAGATAGGCGATGAATAATTAACATATGTTCATGAACCACAACTGAACGTTTTGGTGTGGTTCCTAACACTAACTTTTGAGTATTTTCAAAAACAATTGGATTTTAAGTGAGGGTTTTATTGTCCCTAAATAAGAGTGGATACCTCACAGCAGGCCACAAAATTGGCATTGTTACAACATTTTGAACAGTGAACTTTAACTTTTAGAGCTGCAAAGAAAGTGCGTTGTTGAGAGGGAATAAGGTCCCAAATAAACACCGTACTCTTACAACTACCGGTACCATATTTAGGAACAAAAAGTAAAACTTACCACGCCCTTGGCAGTGGTATAGCGTAATCTAGTAATTCACACATCATAGACAGAGAAGATGCTCTCGTGGGTAGTGGTGCCACAAAGGGGGAGAGGGGTATGGGGGCATTTGCTCCCCAGTCAATGCCTGTATCGCTCAGGTCTCTTCTATACAAAGGTATACACTTTGGGGGAACAATGCACTCACAACCTTTTGCTCCCCACCAAATTCTGCCTGCCCCCACTTGCCCCTCTCCTTTGAAAGTGTAGAGGAGCCGCTCCCCATAAGTTCACTTTCAAAAGAGAAGCCACTTTTCGATTTTGAAGGCAAGCAATCGCCTAAGGGTGTAACATAACTCATGAGCACACTGTAAGAAAAAAGCCATGCATGGATTCTACGTGATGGAATCCAGGGGCATAGCCCTTGAAACTACAAGAACCCTAGATCCACAAGTGTTGACATCTCTCCCATCAACACCCCACCCTTCCTGGCAATAAAATTTGCAAATTGAAAAAAACGCGAAAATGATTTTTTTTTTTCATTTTTCTAGTCTATATATATGGCTTTTCAAGTCGTATATAATATCGTTGTTGAATGGAAATGCTAAACCTGGTAGGGGCACGTGGAAAGACTATCGAAAACAATGTCCCTTATGTAAGAGTAAATACGCACAGACTGTATTGTGCTGTGGGTGAATTATAATTGTACCCAAGAACGACATACAATTAACAGCAGGGATAAGATAACTTACCTCTAATGCTGAAGACTACTAGAGACTGTAGAGCAGCTTTGATCAAATCCGATCACAGGCGTTCGAGCCGGGGGTCTGGTGCTACAGCCCCCCCACCCACCCACCCCCCAGAATTTTTTCCTCAGAATTTTGGAAGGCAATTTTCTCGGCGAAAAACTGCTCAGTCCCCTATTCTCCCATAAACATCTCTTCCTCCATAAACATCTGCTCTGTTTGTATTTCCTAATATTATAAAGTATCTACATTAGGGGTAAATGCAAATCGACCAGATGGAATGATGGATTTTCAGCAATCGAAGATTGGTCAACGAAACCTTACAGTTAACACATGCAGGATGATATACTCTGACACGGGCAAAAGTACCAGGTTGCTTTCTTTTTGTCCACACGTACAAATTCTAAAGACGTGTTCCGTTGTGAAAGTACAGTAAGTACCAGAAGGGTATCGACTTAAAAGATACTTCATGAAAAATGGAGTTTATAAACGCAAAATACAGCAAAGTGCGAGTGTTCTTCTAACTACATATATCACTACACACATACAACTACTCAGCATAAGGCAGGGCTCTCAGAAGTTACTTTGTTGTACCAATATAAGCAAAGTTTTCTTCATGGTGTATTGTAAAACCATGGAAGTACTACCTCGAGGTAGTACTTCCAGGGTATAACATTCAACAATGCAATCACGATATGCATTGAACGCTTCTTTTTGTGGGAGGAGCTTTTCGAGCTTGCGTCCCCTAGCTCTCCAGACTTCCCCGGGGGGAGACAAAATCAATTACTTATTCTTGGTAACTCTTTTTTTAGATTGTACCGTATGTTCGGTGTAGTGTCTTAAAAGTTTATATATAAGAAATCTTTCAAGACAATATATATATATATATATATAGTACAACAACAACATGAAGAAGTGCCAAATTAAATTAAACAACAGAATAAAATTCATTGTACATTGTCACGATTAATATACCAAACATTAAGGTCAACAATAAGCAAATATAGTGAAAACCACAGGTGTCCAGATAGAATATTTTTGCCTGTATAAAATAAAGGCTCACAATGTAACCTCTTTATGTTGAACCTAAAAATAAAGGTTACATTACACGGTTCCAAAAGTAGTGTTAATGTTTAATTTAACTAAAATTGACAAACAGAGATCAATATAACAATATTCTTTTTACACCTCATAGAAATGAGTTACATAATGTCATGTGTTAGTCCAACACGTAGGACTCAGGACTAAAATAATAGCAAAAATGAAAATATAAAGTAAAAGATGGCCTACTATAATAGATATAATACCACATGGTCGTAAAAACCGAAGGGGTTTGCTCAGAGGATACGCATGTTCACACTTTTGTGAACCTAGTAGTGTAGGGAGTCCTCTAAGATGGCGTTTATCAAACAGGTGGTGACGTCAAGCATATGGTCTATTAGCTTAAAACATCACATATCAGTGGTGTACAAAAGGCTTTGAGAACGAATGGAATGTGACAAGGCAGGTTGTAGTACCTATACACAATTGTCATATTTTCAACTATTACAACAGCAGACAAAGGACAAAAAATGAATCTTGTGTTTTTAAGGAATAATTCAAATGAAATTAATCAAAATTTATTGCCCGATATCAATTATTTAATATTAAAATCATTACATTATGAAGGGCTAGTTTCGCGGATTGGGAGGAGGCATTTCGGAATAACGTCCCCACAAATTTCGATTATAGGCTACCACTGAATTTTTCTAATATGAGATTTCAATGACGGACGGCCTACACTGGATGCACGCTAATGACTCAGACAGAAACTCAGCCATTCAAACACTGCTTTTCCTTTTAGAATTGATACATTGGCTATGGTCTCGCATTATGGTCAAATGAATAGCTTGTCATGAAATACTACTATAGTCGAGCTGTTGCTGTCTAATGAATTCTACCTGTATATGAATTAGGAAGATGTATCATACGTCAAGTTGAAAATTAGGCCAAAAATATTTCAGTACTAAAGCCTTAAGCAGAAGACTCAAGAGTAACTTCTTCTAGTTTTGTTATAAAAGTTTACACTTTGGTTTTAGTTGGGAAATTTGCAAACTCTTTAAGGGTTAAAAGTAATATTATGTAAATGAAAGAGTCGCTCATTATTAAATGTAAAATAGTTAATAAAGTATCCTTGTAAAATCCGGCCAGGTTTTATTACATTGCTAAGTTCTTGTGGCTCGAGTTTACAAGAACTGGGCTCACATACAACATATTAACATTGTAGGAAGATGATATACTGAAGTATGAATTAGCCTTTAAATAGGCTAAGTTTGACGAAGGCAACCTATGGAACAGAAAATTTAAACCAAAAAAAAAAAAAAAAAAGCAAGAAATGATAAGCTCGGCTCGTATGATCCATGGATGTTTATGACTCTGGTGATTTAATCATGTCTTTAACAGTTTTCACGAGGTCAGCCCTTGGAACAGATACCTGCAAAAACAAGAAGGCAGAGATACAAGCCATACAAACACTGAAAGATTAATGATATTCTCTTTCACTTTTCCAAGCTGTTTCTGTGCTAAAAATAACCAAGCTGGAATTTCCAACTAACCTTTGTCAAACTAGGAAGTTGCTAGGGAAGGGAATTGATACAGACTCCCTGGGCAAATAAGGAAACTACTTCTATAGGTTAAAGAGCACACTAAACGTCAACCCATTTCTTTTCGTGTAAATCATTTAAAAGTGCTCAACAACTGAGCACGTCAGCAGAACGAAATTTCGTTACAAGTTACCCAAAGAAGTATGCAACATACTAAATTTGACTAAAGTAGTCACTGGCGTAGGAAGCGGGGAGGTGCTTGGGGGGCTTAGCCCCCCAGTCAAAAATGTGGGGGCTGAAATATGCTTCCGCCCCCCCCCCAATCCAAGGGCAAAAACCCCTTATTTCTCTCTTCTTTAAGAAATGTCAAAAATTTGCAGTAATTTTTCTTAAAGTTTGTCCAAAAAGATGCACCAAATTGCATCTGAGGACCCTCAAATACCTAAAATTTTTCCAAAGGGGAGGGGGACAACCCCTCCCCTTAGACCCCTTCCCAGGACGACGATCCAAACAAGGTTAAGCCCCTCCAGTCTCGAAAAGCTTCCTACGCCTACGGAAGTAGTAGGATCGAGTTTCTGGTCAGTTTGTTCCATCAACTACTATCCGTTCATAAATGCTCAGAGTCTTTACTATATGTTCATTACGTACACAACATTGTAAGAGCTAAAAATGGCAACGAATCTCACCCCAGACGGTAGAATTCTCATTATTAAGTTTCAAGCCAGTAGCCAAGGGTGTCAGGGGCCGAAGGCCCCCTGGAAAAAAGTTTGCCCCCTACAAAATAAAAAATTACCATGACCATAATGAATTCAAGCCTGTATCTCGCCCTTTGAAAAATTTCGCCCCCTGGAAGCTATCTCGCCGACTGCAGCATATTGAAACCTTTTTTCCCTTTCCCTTTTTGCACAGCAAACCTGCCTCAAAACGAGCTAAATTTACACTTTTTCAGCTCTTAAATTGTCATAACTTGGTAACAAAAGTTCACACAGATTTACTTCGAACGGTGTAGAAAAGTATAGAATAAAAGCTTTCCAAAAATATATATCTGGAAACCAAGGGATAAATTTTTGAACCGTCATTTTTTATCCAAAAAAGTATTTTTTCACAGTTTCTCGCCAGACTTCCAGTAAACTATTTCGGTTTGACCAGTTTTCGAATCCAGTTGCTGCACACTGCGTGACGTCATCAATTTACTTCGAACGGTAAATGAAAGAGGGCTAAATGCTCTTTCAACTGATATAAGAAGTAATGTGATTGGCCTAAATTAAAGACCGTCACTTTCACAATCAAATCAAATTTCGTTTTCTAAAACTGGAGTGCAAAGCTTGGCCACACTCGCTGCTTACGTACCTACACTGTGTAAGCTGCTCTCACAGCAGTTTCGGATTAACAAAACCGCAAAGACTTCCTGTGTGTGCAACAGTATTTATTTCTTAGATTTCGGGCCGATTTTGACACAAAGGTTTCCATATGTACCTTGCCTAGCTACAGGCTGCTAATTTTACTTACTCCTTCAATAAAAAAAAACACCTGTCACGTCACCTTCTAGACTAAGCTGGAAACCATTTACACAAAATTGTTTGTAAGCTGCCTACCACACTGAATGATCAGCAAATGCATCATTGACCGATCAGAGTGATGCTTTTGTTTGAATTATGTCAATTAAATTGAAGTAGTGGCCAGTTGTATTTAGAGATGTAGGTATATTCTTAAATATATTTGGGGTGACGGAACAGCCTCTTTAAAAAATTCTAGACAAAAATGTATCCAGTATCATGGGTATAAATGAAATCAATCCCTTGTACCTCCTTCCGAGTCTTTGTATTTCTTAAAGTAACAGATTCTTCCTTTAGTTCCTTGTCTCCGATGATGGCTACCAAGGGTATGGACGATTTTTCTGCGTGTTGGAATTGGTCCAGTGGCTTAGGGTCACGTTTGTAAGAAAATTCCGCCTATAATGATGAAAACGTCGGATAAAAC
Source organism: Holothuria leucospilota (assembly GCA_029531755.1). Lineage (NCBI taxonomy): Eukaryota > Metazoa > Echinodermata > Holothuroidea > Aspidochirotida > Holothuriidae > Holothuria > Holothuria leucospilota. Next base: position 32,960,162 of record CM055982.1, on the reverse strand, counting down.
AATGTATTGGCCACAGTGGCGCATATAGAATAGTCGGTACCTGAAGTGTATCCTTCCTTTGTTACTCGCACACAGGAGATACCATCCAGGAGAGGGGTGTATCCTCCCCAATGGGATGGCTTGCGTTTATGTAAGTGGCTTAAATTCAGAAGGGTGCTATCTGTAGCAAAACTTGGAACTCATCAAATGCTAAGGATTTCAAAATTTTTTAGATAATACATCCACTCTTTGTACTGTATCACGGCACCCTAACCTTACTGGACATGGTGTCTCTGGCCTCTCCCTACCGCCACTCCACGTTTAGTACGCTACTGAGCGGCAAGCTGAATTGTATCCTGTTTGGTGGTAGGTCATGAACGGAGGATGACCCAAAAAGTATGTAAACGCCAATATCTATTTACAACAAAAACATAGCACAGAAATAAGAGGGTAGTTTTTGCAAGAAATCGATCTTATCATAAGATAAGTAAGAAATGTGAAGTATTATGTTTAAGGTGCCTTGCAGTCGGTGATTTTTTTTCTTTGTCTTTGCTTGACCTAGACCTGGAATAATACAAAATATGAAACAAGCACATGTACATTGGATGTTTTTATGAACAGTAAATTATATAGACAGAACGGCATTTTTACACTGCACTGACCTAATTAATAATCCAATGTATATTTCTAAACACAAGATAATCCTATATTGAAATAAAACATGTATTGACAACATGGTGAAAGGTTAAGTTAAAAGTATATATATACAGTTAACACACAGCAATCGTGGACGTGACCGGGCCATGTGATAATATAATCTCCCTGGTCAAACAGTTTCTTTACAGAAACTTCCCCGTTGAGCCCATATCAAAACGTGTCCATTATTGACTAAAATTTTCCCTGTTTAAAACGTCCATGTGGCTTTTATAATTTAATGTTTTGCAAGTATGCAAGTATAGACGAAAATAGTGGATATTTTTTGATTCAGTGCAAGGAAAGAGAAGGCCACACAACTAAGATTTAATTTCAGTTCAACTTCGGCTACATCTATTCTAACCAACCATTGCTACCGTGTACGCGATTCCCCAGTACTACGCATGGTTAAACATCTATTCAATAACCAAATGTTGAAGAAACTGTTTCCAATCTTACTCATCTAGTGGTATTTTTTTCTTCACTAGGACATGTTTGTAGTACAGAAGGAATGCTTATTATACCAGGGGGTCGGTTTATATACCAGGGGGTCGGTTTGATAAAAAGTGTGCACGTTTTGGTATAGGTAAGAAGCAAGTATGTCTTCTCATTAAAAGTGGACGTTTTGACAGGACACTATCAGTAGGATACATGTTTTCGATGTTAACATGAAATGCGCCGTTTACTATAGCCTAATGCTAGGTTACGTACCTCGCACATGTGTATATAGACTTTGGTGTAAGGTATACATATCATATTGATACAATTTAGCAAAAGAAAGTCTTAACCTGTAAAACCGGGATTGGAAAAAGTGATCTAACTCGAGTAAAAAAGTTGAATATTTAAAATAAAATCTTTTTCATAATGAAGAATAAATAGAGCTGGCCATCGAGGACAACCAAACAGTTTTTGAAGCTATTTGTTAATCTCGAGAACTATCGGAAAACCGTAGAAGGAGGCTACCTACTCATCTGTGGGACATTTTGTATGTACTAAAGCCTCAAATTTTCTTGGTACGCTCCGCGCCAACTCATGGTGGCGCTTCGCTTAGAGAGTAAACGGGAGCCCCCACAAAAATCTCCAGCCCCCCCAGAGCCCCCCAAACAAAAAAATCCTAGCTACGCCACTGCTGATACCGCTCTGATGAGCAGTATTTGTTCGAAAATCAATCCGATTTTTGAACGCGTGTCCGATAATTAACGCTGTCTGCCGATGTGACGTCCCAAAAAGTTAACGTTTCATTTCATTTTCGTAGTCTTCTGATGCAAATCATATATTTACACATGGTGGCAAATTTTTGGCTCTTTCCGACCAGGGATGGAGAAGATTTTAACTAAAACTCACAAAAATCGGACGGTAATCCTATCTGAAATCGCTCTGATGTGACCTTCGCTTTAACTGCATAATTGTTCTTTTGTAGTTTTCACACCGACGCAAGGAAGCTTTCTGGCACACGGGGTTGATAAAAGCGCTGCATGTAATACCCGATAGCGTCGCCTCTCCCCTCCCCCATCTACACACATTCACTCTTGAAGTACGTTTACCCTCAATGAGGACAGATTTTTGTAATTATACCTCTTTTGCTAAAATGTCCCCAAAGTACATTGCAGGAAACTTAAGTTGTGAGTTGTTCCATGATATTTACTTTATTTTGTGTTTTCATGTGTCAAAAATTTTAACTTCCCTAAAAGGGTGAATAGAAAAACGTTTATTTGGTAAAATCACTTAAGCCATAACCATCGGTGATCGCGAGAGTCGCTTACTGCATGCGTGCTAAATCGTCTAAAGCCATAAGTGCCTGGATTAATGCAAAATGCGATCATTTTTAATTCGAAGCTATATCGGTATCTGATCAAACTTGAATTGGCTTAAACTTCTGAAGGCATACCGTACCCAGTCAGTGTTCAGTTTAATATATATATAGGCAGGGCATATGAGAACGCGGAGGGGCAAAAGTCATGCTTTACACGAATTTGAACCGACTTGCAAGAATGTTTTAGACTGCCGTTTCAGTTGTTTTTACATTAACATCAAACAGTTTACCAAAGCTGCAGTGAGACTTCTGACTAACCTATACTTGTTAGGTGGTAAATTGCCGTTCTGAGTTAGGGACATAACCCTTTCCCTTTGAAAAAAAGATTTTTGAAAGGTCCTGAGATCCAAAATAGTGATTTCATAGTTTAAGTACATGTTCAAAGTTTTCATTGTTTTAAGAAAAGATCCAGAAAACCAACATTTTATGGCTCCTTGGTAATGTATTGTGACGCACTGAAAGAAACAAAAACATTTTTAAGGGAGGTGTAGCAGACTAGGTAGTGGAATGTACTTGCTCTGCATTCAAGAGGTCCCCGGATCAAATTCCGGAAGTAACTCCCTCTAGAGACTCCAAACTTCTTGTTGGCCATGGCTGTTCGCAATGATACGGTTTCTGGTTGTGAGACACAGGGAATTACTAGATTCAGGCCTTCACTGAGTCGGTTCAGCTGTCGAGTAAGGGTGACGAGCATTGGTATCTAGCAAGGATTCTCAATCCCTCCCACCCTCTGAGACGTAAGCTCAAGATTGGGTGTACACTCCGTCCGTCGCATGGGGATGATAAAATAGAGGTTAGGGGATCAGCCTGAGGATTGAGAGATTTTAACACTCTTGCCTCGTTACCTTCTGAGCTCTAGTCGTCGGTGTTCACCCGCGATCAACTTTATGTAGGGTCTTTGTTGACCTTAAATGGGCTTATTGAGTTGGTTCATGAATTTCAAGACTTGTGTCTTACATCTGGATGGTAAATGGTCACACTAAGAGATTCTGAACGTCTAATATACAACTAAAATGGCAACGCAGGGTAATTAATGATTAAAATCATTTATTACAAATTCGTGACCAGACACTTCTTGCAATTAGGTATTAATCATACGCAACACCTGTTCAAATACAACCAATGAGTGAAACTTAAACTAACTTGATTGACAGGCTCTCAACTTCCCTGTTTTGATCAAGGCTTCATTTGTAGATACATGTTGTATTTTCCAGAGAGGCTAGTTTATCAAGGTCTTGGACGAGCATCGCAAACAACAAGCTCTTAAGCCCATAAAACTGCCAAATTTTCACGGTTTCGGTAACTATATAGGAAGTGATAAATGGCTAATGACGCTAATTAGAAGCCTGATCATGCGATAATTTCTCTCAGACTTGTGTCAAAATATTCAATATCAACTTAATGAGCCCTTTAAAGGGGTTATTGAGTTGATTCAAGAAAGTCATGATTTTTTACACCTGTTCAAATTTACTCACACCTTGGTGGTAAATGGTCAAACTAAAAGATTTTGCACATTTGATACACAACTGAAATGGCAATGATAGGATAATTATTACAAATTCGTGACCAGACACTTTTACCCATCAGGTAACAATCATAACAACCCGTGTTCACAAAAACTACCAATTTCTCACATTTCAGGTAACTATAGGAAGTGACACATGAGCAATGAGGCTAATCAGAAACATTTTCATGAATGATTTCTTTCAAACTCGTCACAAAATAATCGATATCAACCCAGTAAGCTCCTTTGAGTATCCTGACCATGAAATGTTAAACTTTAACGTTGGTAATGAGCATAATTTAGACTCTCATTTTACTCAAATGGATCAAGCCGCTTTGCCTGTTTCCCTGCTTCTTACGCCTATTGAGTAACAATTGCCTGTTATTGTTGTATTTATTTTTTAAAACAGTACAGCGCATGACTGAATGCCTGAGATGGTTTCTGAAGAGCTTCTTGAAATTTATTTGGGACAGCACTGAAATACAAAGTAATAATTATACTTCCTACTTGACTATCCGGAGCGAACCATTGATTTTGGGAGATGAGGTCGTCCGAACCTCCCTGAATACAGACCTGATTCCCCACCCCCCCCCCCCCCCTCGCAAACTTTCTTAGAGCTACCCATGGTTAATACGACTACTTTTTTGGAGTAATTATTACTTCGCAACACAATACAAATAAACACGTATCTGCAACTAAAACTTTGCTATTCACCTACGAATTTAATATCTATTTTTATTTCACTGTATGTATCTTCACAAAACATATCGTGCAGTTGTGAAAAGAATTGTTTTAAAGAGATAATCAGACAGGATATTTGATACAATTCACTTATAAGTTAGATGTAAATGGTAAAGGAGACGTCCTCACCTTTATGCCATTTTCCCAAAGGTAGTTGCAGAGTTTTAGTCGTTCCTCCAACATGTTTTCTTGAGCAGATGCCACAAGCACCTCTGTCTCAACGGTTCTTATGGCTTCATTCTGTTGCTCGGCCCTAGCCTCCATTATAGAAAACAGTCGTTCGATGCCAATACTTACTCCAACACATGGAACCTGGCAGAGGGACAAAGTAATTGTCTTTCATATCTTACCTGTTACACTTAAAAAGCTATTCTGGACTGACGGCTCTGCGTGATAGAATGCGCAATTTGACTACTAACCGATGTCTTAGGCAGAGAGCTGTTGCACACGTTGTCGCACACGCTGTCGGGTACAGGTGGCGTACCTGTTATGTTTTGGTACCCTTATGTTCAATAAGAGACACTGACCCATTTAGCACCCAACGACACTGTGGCTTTGTAAAATGTAACAGAATGTAATGTAAGAGTGCGAAAATTTCATTTTACTCATTTTTACACTTGAAGGCAATATTCTTTGATGACATAACGGTTTATCACAAGGTAATAGCTCAAAGGGAAGGAATGAGAGATGAAGCAAACTTAAGAAAGAATTCAAACTGATAATCTCCCTCACCTTGGTATCCTTGGCTGAAAACATTCCTACCAGTTCATCGTAACGACCCCCACCTGCAACTGACCCTACACCAATCTGTTCTTGACTGGGATCACTGGACTTAGTCAACTCGGCGCCTTATAGGGGAAATACGAAGAATAAGATGCACTGTAGACACGTACATATTTCATTTATTATATCATGTTTTTGAAATGTTAAGCATTCTCTTCTGAAAACATTCCTTGCATGATTCGCTGTCGTAAATGATGACAACTTTATTGTCCTTTTTATGAGAGTAATTCCTTCAGAGCCCAGGATATTGTATTTAAGTTCTGTGATTTTCCAAATCTCTAAAGGGAGACCCTGGAACTACCTCGTCATATGTCATGTTTTTCACACCAACCATTCTTCAGCCCTTGATCCACCCACGGATTAAGTAAGATTGACTCCAGAAAATACACATATTTAATATCTAAGTTCTGTATAGAGTATGAACGTAGTGGAGAGACTAATTTGAGAGTCAACTCTTAGAAAAGATTGCCATTAATTATTTTTATATTTAGTTTATCTCTTATTTTTACATTATTTTTATATTATATTATCTATTTTACATTTTTTTATATTTTGTATTATTTATATTACACAATTATTTGTGCAAATATAAAAAGTGTATAATTTTTAGGAGGGTTTCCCCTCTCCCCTTCCCCTTCCGGGCACTTGACCAAAAAGGAAGTTTCATGTCTAAAAGAGTTTACCTTCTAACACGGCTTCGTAAATGACACCTGTGTAATAGTCCAAACCGCGGGCCAAACTCAGATCGAAGCGAACCTTAACAAAATACAAAATATGAAGGTCAGTACTGATACATTCCAATTCCTATTCGAGATAAGGAACTTTAGATATTATTTCCGAGCTGACAAAATATATCTGTTAAACTGTCATCGCGGTATAAAGTTTCGTGTAACACTGTTTTAAATTTAACTCACTAGTTGAATGTAAAAGAGGAAACCTGCTAGGAATTTAGCAACAGTTTTACATAAAAATTAGGCAAAATACACATTCAAAGCGTCCTTTCGAAATGTGATAATCTTTTAGAAAACCTTGTGAGATCTTCCTACCTTGTCTATGGCACCAAAGATATCGCAATACTTTAGAAGTAGCTTCATTCCCTCCAATCCTTCCTTTGCTGCCTGGCATTGCATCAAGTCTTTGTCATTCAGTAGCTTCTCTACCAGGTCATTAGAACCTTTATAAAATATAACAAGCAATGTGTTCTTATTCATGAAGTAAAAGAAAACTAACAGGCAAATCAGATATAGATGGTAAAATAACACGATTGTACTAAATTTTATTTTACATTATACTTTTATTAACAACAACCAAATAAAAAAAAAGGAAACAGGAAAATGACCCCATTTTAGTGACTACCAAATAAAAAAAGGAAACAGGAAAATGACCCCATTTTAGTGACTACCAAATAAAAAAAGGAAACAGGAAAATGACCCCATTTTAGTGACTACCAAATAAAAAAAGGAAACAGGAAAATGACCCCATTTTAGTGACTACCAAATAAAAAAAGGAAACAGGAAAATGACCCCATTTTAGTGACTACCAAATAAAAAAAGGAAACAGGAAAATGACCCCATTTTAGTGACTACCAAATAAAAAAAGGAAACAGGAAAATGACCCCATTTTAGTGACTTTTGGGAGGAGGGGGATCATTTAGAATTATTGACAATGTCAGATGGTTATATCCATATGTATTGCTCTTGGTTTCTCAGTGTCGATTACAGTATAAACAATCTGTTTTACAGGAAATGCAAAAGCAACTTATCCTATTTTGGAATATTTTTCACAGGTAAGGAGAAGCTGTAAGGCACAGTCGTTACAATGAAATGTTTGAGGTAAGGTGGAAATTGCACAATAACGAATACTCACGAGGAAGCTGTACATATTCACCAATCTTGTCCACTGTCTTTTCATCGAGCCCTTTTGCAATCATTTCTTGACGAACGTCTTTCCAGAAAGCCTTAAAGTCATGCAGATATATCAATGAACAATTTTATGGAACAGACAAAAATATAAACGAACAGAGATATACTGAAAACAATGACGGAGGCATAGCTATGAGGGGATGGGGGCACAAGCCCCGACAAGTCTTCTTGATCTTCCTAATCTTCTTAACATTTCCTTGAAAAAGTGCAAAGGTAAAAATGTTTGAATATATAACTGTCAAAATAAATTCCTTAGACTTCCTTTGAAATACTTCTGAGATGAGGACGGGGGTGAGGAACTCCCATGCTCCCTGTTTTTTTTTTTTTTTTTTTCATTTTCGAGGGCAGTATTGGCTGTTCTAAAACTTGATACCTCAATTTGTATAAATTGTCGGAAGAAAGATTCAAACTGTTTATAATGGGGTTACAGCCACCAACTCCACCCCCTCCCCCTGCTCCGACGGCCCTTGCCCTGCTTTCATACTTCTCACCTTATCTAACTTATCCACTGCAGCACAAATGGTTTTGAATTTATCCTCTGGGACACCGCAAAACTCAAACAATCCATCCAATAGGCGTCGGTGGTTTACCTGTGGGGAAAAGTTTCTCATCACAGCTAAGAGCAGAAAACGAAGAATCTTTTACTAGTTAAAAATTAAGTTTAAGTTTCCGTCAAATGTATACTATTTGTTAAACGGTCTGTTCCATTAGACCATAGACTCAACGGACGCGTGTTAAAATTACTGGTTCCCCCTTCTCACAGTTAAAACAATTTTATTTCATGAACTATTCCTAATCCTCACGATATCTGGATAAAAAGTTAAAAGTAGGTATATGCGACTAATTACCATGGTAGAATGACCTTGTGATGTGAGTGGGTTGGGGTAAGTATTTACTCACGAGACCGCCCTCCATCATACTCACAAACTCAGAGCATTGTTTCCATTTGGAAGCTGACTTAGGATTTCCAATCGGGCTTTCTTCACCGTACTATCTCTAATGTGAATTAAATTGTTGGTGAAGGTACCAGCCCTTCACGACAACCATCCCTCATGGCCCAACCTCTTACATGGCTCAACCTCTGGGGACGGGATTCGGATGCCTGTGTTCACATAAGTCTGCTGTGTATAATACATAACTGATCATAGGCCATTGCTGGATTAGGAAACACAGCCACTGACTAAAGTAAATACTTACTTTAATTACAAAGTTACCGAGTTTCAAATCGCTTAGAATTTCATGAACGATTTTAATGCATTCCGCGTCTGTAATCATGGGATCAGCCGGGCCGGCAATGTCGAAGTCCTGAAGCAAATAAAACAGTGGAAGTAAGAAAAGAATATAGCAAAAGAGTATATGAGATGAGCCAAACTGATTACTCTGCGCCATTTGTAGAATCTATAATATGTGAAAAGGAGCAAACAGTTGGCACTAAAATAAATAGTTTTAGAAAAGCTACATCAGCTTTGACGAAGAATTTTCTATGCAGTTTACAGGGTTAGAAAGGCCTATCGAGGACCCTTTACCAGATTGATAGTGGATAAACACTGATGAGATTCTCTTTCGACCAGTTCTCTGAGGGTAACGAGACCGGATTGTATTATTTTCTCCCAGTCCTTCTCTCGGATCACAATTGCCCGTGAATGGTCTCATCCAAAGGAAAAGAGACGTCCAATCACAAGCTTTCAGGGACCATACCAACCAGGGCAGTCGTCCAGGCGCCCTCGGTTTACACCCACAATATCATCTCAGTTCCAAACTCCTGTCCCAAACACCAAGAGTGAGGGAAGCAGGTTCCATCTTAAAGTCTATGATATAACGGACCGGGGTTTGATCCCAGCCTTCCGGGTAAAAAAACAGAATGTACAATTGCAAAATGTATGATTCTGTGAGGAAAACAGCCTTGATGCCTTAGAAACCGCGGGAGTGGGGGGGGGGGGGGGCGAATTTTGCAATTTAATCGAGAAATGCCTCACTGTGATGCAGTTCGGGTGCACTTTTATCAAACACCCCCATCAACAGAAGTCAATGTTGTATAAGTTTGCAATGTTGATGCACTTGATGGTAAAGGTACAAAGTGTCGGTTTGGGGACACGTCTCTTGTTATATTTAAGGGCACGCAACTAGCTTTAAGCGTGATTTTCAACATAAACAGTCCTCTCTAGGAATAACTTACACATTGATAGAACTCCCTGTACCGTCCTCGAGTCATAGCCGGGTTATCCCGTCGATACACCTTCGCAATATGGTATCGTTTCATGCTAGATATTTTGTTCATGGCAATGTAACGAGCAAACGGCACCTACAAGAGCATTCTGTTAAGGTAACGCATGTGAAGTAATATGACTTATTCTGTTAAAATTCCCATAGCACTTGCTTAACGTTACTCATAAGGATAAGTCTAATTCAGGAGTAAAATCAACTAACTAGTTATCTGGAGCAAGGTTCCATAACCTTTTGTAACCCTAGGCCCATTTTTTGATTGTTGAAAATATCTGAGGACCACATTTCACCATTAACAAAATATAAAGTTCCACTTCTATTTGTAACTTAACCATACAGGACAACTTTTCAATACTAAACAACGGATAATACAAAACTTCTATTAGAGGCTGATGAGATGAAATATATAATAAAAAAAATAATGAAAGGAATAAAACCTATCCATATTTTTGTATTTTTTGGCACTTTTCGGCCGACTTAGCTGCCCACCAGACGGCGCACTTTCGGTCCACCAGTTGTCTGCAACACACAGGCTGAGAAACATTATCTAGGACATATAGCTATCCATAATAGTTCTATGTGTAGAAATAATGCAATACATATTATTACAATAAAAGGTGTGACTTAGTAGGCCTATCCAGTTTACAGTGATCTTACATGTAAACAGTAATATGATATAATGCCAGAGTATAAATTACTTAGGTTATGTATCTGTATATAAGATTCCTTCCCAGTATAGGTGTAATGTTCTGGAGGAACCACTTACATATAAATGATATGAGTTGCATGGTTCGGGGAAATCCCTTAAGTTGTTTTCGATCAGGTCCCCTTTACATTGCAATCGTAAAACTTTTAAACGCATAGTTAAAACATTATTTTATTTTCAATAAATAAATAAATAAATAAATAAATAAATAAATAAATAAATAAATAAATAAATAAATAAATAAATAAATAAATAAATGAATGAATGAATGAATGAATGAATGAATGAATGAATGAATGAATGAATGAATGAATGAATGAATGAATGAATGAATGAATGAATGAATGAATAAATGAATAAATAAATAAATAAATAAATAAATAAATAAATATTTTTTCCTTCCAATTTATTAACAATCATCATGTTGTTTCCTTTTTAAATTCCATCAGAAAACTTAACGTAACAGTATAATTACAAAAGCCAAATTAACATTTAACAATATATACATTAACAATTTCATAACAGCAACCAATTACAAAATCAGTATGCCCAATGTGGGCGCTTGAAAGTACTATTGTCTTCCTTTCCAACAGAGACTTTTCAACTTTATCTCACCAATCCTATAACCATCATCATAATGTGACATTTTGCATTCTATCACACACATAACAGTATGTATAGAAAACATTCTTTAAGATTTAACAACATATACATAAAAAGTTCATATCATAACAGTAACCAATTACAAAAACTGAAAGCCCTTTGTAGGCGCTCAAAAGACACATAACGTTTTGTTTTCCTTCCCGACAGATATTTTTCAACTTGTAAGAGAAATTTAAATTTGTGTAGGAATTCGTCAACCTTAGGCATATCATCAGTCATCTTCTGACAGAAAATATAATATTTTAAGTGGAAAATTAAAAATTATAAGGATGATTTAAATGTAACTTAAAGCCAAAGAAAATATCTTGTTTTGAAAAGGTAAACTGCTTACCAAGAACGATTTGCTCAATGTCTAACAAAAAAGTTGAAGTAATTCTACATTCCCAAAAAAGATGAGCAATCGTCAATTCCGGTTATCATTGTTTATTGCTGTTTAGGCTTGAAACTTTTTATTTGTTTCGTCCAATTGACTGTCACTTTAATTACGAGGTAACCATTCTTAACCCCCCCCCCCCCCTGATCAAACCTGCAGTAATGTCTGATATTAAGATATGTAGTTACAATGTAAGAGGGCTTCGACAATACCAGAAGCGTCGAAAAGTATTTGCCTACCTCCATAGGCACGGGAAAGATATTTCATGTATTCAGGAGTCCCATAGTGCTTTTTCAGACGAGTCCTTATGGAAAAACGAATGGGGTGGGCAATGTGTTTTCGCTCACGGCACTTTGTTCAGTCGGGGTGTTGGCATTCTCTTTAAGCCTAGTTTGAATGTAGAAATAACTAGTTCTTTCTGTGACCCTAATGGTCGTTTTATTATTGTTGATCTTATCTTACAGGCAAAGGTTGTAACTCTTGTCAATGTATATGCTCCTAATATTGATACTCCCTCTTTCTTTGATCAAATAGCAATCGAACTTCAAAATTTTACAAGTGAATTTTTAATCCTTTGCGGTGACTTTAATTTCGTTTTTAACATAAACTTAGACAAAAAAAGGAGGAAATCCTAGAACTAATTTTAAAGCTAGAGATCATTGCATTGATCTAATGAATCGCTCTGACTTGATTGATATTTGGAGGGAAAGGAACCCACACAATTTAGACTTCACTTGGCGATCTAATATAACTCCTGGTATCCTGTGCAGATTAGATTTTTTCCTTATTTCGAAAGTTTTGGTAAAGTCGACTGTAAGTGCTTATTTTGAACCCGTATTCCTTACTGACCACTCTATTGTAAATCTAACTATTAGGCTGTAAGATGAGAAAAGAGGTCCTGGTTATTGGAAGTTCAATAACTCTCTTCTTAAGGATCAGGTATATATAGACCTTATCACCGACACAATTACTTCTGAGATCATCGCTTTACAAAATGTTAATCCCAGTCTTAGGTGGGAACTTGTTAAATTCAAAATTCGTACTGTTACCATTAACTACTCGAAATGTAAAGCTAAGGAAAGACGAGGTCATGAACTTGGTTTGGTAAAAAATATTTCACGTCTAGAATATTTGTATTATGAGGGTGCCTCAGTCATCGCTTTAAGTGAACTCAACGAAGCCAGGCGTAGCCTAAAACACTTGTATGACTTTAAACTACAGGGTATAATTGTACGTTCAAGAGCTCGTTGGGTAGAAAATGGGAAAAAAATTCAAAGTATTTCCTCAACCTTGAGGAGAGAAATAAAGGTCAAAATGTCATAACCAATTTGAAAAATAATGAGGGTAAAAATCTCAGGAGTAAACCTGAGATCTTAGAAAAACTAAGACGGTTTTATTGTAATCTATATTCACATAATAATGTCGATCCAGATGCTATCTTTACTTTTATACACAACAATGCAAAACTCGACTTTGACGATGCTATCATATGTGAGGGACTCTTGTCCGAGGATGAATGTCGTCAAGCAGTTATGTCTTTGTCAAATGGGAAAACCCCCGGCTCTGATGGATTGTCAGTTGATTTTTACAAACACTTCTGGGTTCATATAAGTAACTGCGTTACGGAATCTTTGAAATATGCATTTGCACAAGGTAAACTGTCTGATGAGCAAGGGCGTGCTGTTATATCTCTTATTCAAAAGCCTGGGAAAGATCCTTTATTTGTCCAAAACTATCGCCCGATCTCCTTGCTAAACACTGATTATAAAGTTTGTGCCAAGGCTCTCGCCACAAGACTTAAACGAGTCTTACCCAAAATTATTAATCCAAATCAGACCGGCTTTATGAAAAATCGCTTTATTGGGGAAAATATCCGTTTTGTACTTGACTTGATTGATTATTGTACTCATCATAAGAAAAATGGTCTTCTTTTGTTCGTGGATTTCGAAAAAGCCTTTGACAGAATTGAATGGAGCTTTCTACACAAATGCTTGGACTACTTTGGGTTTGGGGAGGTTTTTAAAAAGTGGAATGAATAAATAAATAAATAAATAAATAAATAAATAAATAAATAAATAAATAAATAAATAAATGAATGAATGAATGAATGAATGAATGAATGAATGAATGAATGAATGAATGAATGAATGAATGAATGAATGAATGAATGAATGAATGAATGAATGAATGAATGAATGAATGAATGAATGAATGAATGAATGAATAAATAAATAAATAAATAAATAAATAAATAAATAATTTTTTTTCTTTTTCCTCTTTATTGTTCTTTCAATCAATTTTCGTCATGAAATTAAGGTTAAGTACACTGCATAACACATATATGACAAAGTAAGCAGACATTTCAAATAAAGGTTGAATGATAAATGTAATACAATGCTCTTCTGCAAAGCATGAGTAATAAAAAAATCTTTCATACTTAAGAAATTTCACTCCTTAGCAAAGAAAGTCAAAGATACAAAAAGTGAAAAATTGTTTTATAAATCTGGCAAAATTCACTGTAGTATAACAAATCTCATAAATCTTATCATTTATTTACAGTAATATATACAAAAATGCGATTAAACCAAATGCGTGTCATAATTACTGCATAACTGTTGATATCATAACTTCTTTTGCCAAAAGAACCATCAGAAACATGAGGCAAAAGTTTTTCGTAAATCAGGGAAACTCACTTTAGATTTACTCACTCTACTTCTTTTAAAATAATTGAAACGTTCCACCTGTAAAGCAAATTTCATTTTGTAAAAGAAACTATTAATATCTAGTTCTAACTTTTGCCTTTTACAATTAAAGATGAAATACTTCATGTGAAGAATCAAAAAATTTAAAGAAAATGCATCAGAATTACGATAGCCAAACAAAATATCTTCTTTAGAAAAAAAGAACTGTTTGTTAAGAAATCTTTGCTCCACCTCCAATATAAAATTTGAAGTAAAAGTACACCCCCAAAATAAGTGCTCGAGTGATTCCTCTTCTAACCCACAAAAGGAACAAAATGGGTTTTCGACTTTTTTCATATAAAAAACTAGCTTATTTGTAGGAAGAATTCGATGAATAAATTTAAACTGAAAGTATTGTAATTTCGTCTCTGATACACTCTTCCAAGGTACATTAAAAATATCACGCCAATCATCATCGTCGAAATTGTAATACATATTCCACTTGGCAATAGCTGTAGGTTTCTTACGTAATACATCACAATAAATGGCATATACGGTCTTTGAAACAGATGTCCCTTGGATAATTTTATAATAAAAAAGAGTATTATGATTCGAATGATTTACTGATTTACAGCCCACCTGCCTCCACGTTGACGGGATGGCCTTAATTAAACCCCAATATAAAGTAAAAGGTATAGACGACAAGTGAAATTTACGCTTGAAGGCATTAAAAGTAAGGGGTTTTCCACTTTGACCAAAAAGGTCACCAACAAACAAAACCCCCTTGTCAAACATGGAATCGTAAAAAACGGTATAATTGTCTAACAGGATGTTGGAATTATTCCAAATAATTTCATCACCATAATTCTGAGTTGGATGTTTGAACGAAGCTTCACACCAGGCTTCTACCACATCATGAAGGAAAATACTAGAAATAACTTTTACATCGTTCGGTCTGCAATTACACTTAAAGACAGACAGTCATCACCCCAAAGTATATTTTTAGAGTATGTATATCAAAATTCTCAGTTGGTGACTGCTCTTTGATTGACATCAAAGTTTGAAAATTTGAAAGATGCAGAGTAGCTCACATTCCACACAAGGCAGAGAGAGTACTTTTATTACATTTTATAGCCTTGTATGCTCACCAGGACATGGCCTTAAGCAATAAAACAGGTTTATTCCTGCACAAGGAAGAGCTTCATACAGTTATGGGAGGAGCTAGAAGATGCATAGTTGGGAGAATTGGAACTGTCTGGGATCATGAAAATTCCCCTTTAAACAAAAGTTTCCGGCCGTAATGTTTCAAATGAATATCGAAGAAAACTTTCCATGGCCCATTAGTGTCGTCACAATAACGTTTAAGCCATGAACATTTTAAACTTTTCATAAAACTTGCAATATGTGTTACCCTTAAACCCCCATCGCAAATATTATTGATCATAGTAGTACGTTTAATTTTGTCAGGGTTACCTGCCCAAATAAAATCATAAATAACCTTCTCCACGTCTTTTATAAACTAGGCAGGTAGGTTGGGAAGAACGGTAAAAAGAAAAACAAGTTGTGAAAGGGCAAGCGATTTTACTATAGCATTACGACCAATAGGTGTCATTTATTTTGTATGTATTTCATTTTGTACATTTGTATGCTATCTGTACATTTTTAACCATGTTTCAACAGCCCTAATGCCATGTGGGGCTCCTTCCATCTGCCTTTTAGGGCTTTTACTGCTGATCATGTTAGGGGCTTCGGGTGTGGTTACCTGTCCCTTATCAACCCTGTCAGTAGTTTTGATTACTTTTCTTTTCCCTTATTGCCCTTTCCCTTTTTGTCCCCTTTTCTCTAAACTTTCTTTCTTGTTTTTTCTCTTTACTTATTATCCTCAATATTGTTCTATGATGCTAAGGCAATGTTTAACACACTGTATTTACTATAACTGTTGTGCCTACGACCTCTATTCCTTGTTATTCACATTGTTGAGATGTCTGCAGACCTGACCTTTGTTTCTTTTAACGCCAGAGGTCTAAGGCAGGTAAAAAAACGCAGACAGCTGTTTGCTTATTTACATCGTCGTAATTTTGATATCTGTTGCATTCAAGAAACGCATAGTTCTTTTCCATAACGGGGGTGCCTGAGGTACCCCCGTCGAGGAATAATTTTTAAAAAATCATAACTTTGTCATGCAACATCCACCAGCCTTCATGTAACCACCAAAATGAAGCCAACAAATAGATCTATTGAAAGCCAACATTTTTTTTTTTTTTTGGGGGGGGGGGGTTGTAGTAGGAATTTTTTCACAAAACATCGATAAATAAATGTTTACATTCAAAAATTCTCCAAAAAAATTCAAAAAATGCTAAAAACTTAGCATAATTTTCAAAAAATCATTTCAGGTACTTAGGAAAAGGTCACACTACTCAGTATACTTTTTTTTTGAATTCCCTAGATCCTAAAGAAACACCATGAGAGGTGATTAGATGCCAGGTATAGGGATTTTAGAGATATTTCAAGTATTATTTTCAAAAATGCGTCATTTTTGGTCAAAAATTGGTCATTTCTACCCCCAAAACCCACAACTCCCCGAAATTCATAACTCATAACTAATTTTACAAGAGTTTATATGCTTCTTCTGATTGTGACCCACACATGTTTTTTTCAACATCTGCCGAATTGTAAACTTGACGATGATGAGTCTTTATGCTGTGGAGGTACACTCACATTGGATGAATGTTCTCAAGCTATTAAGTCTATGTATAACGATAAATCACCTGGCTCTGATGGTCTTTCAGTTAATTTTTATAAGAAATTCTGGGACCTCATTGGTCCCATTGTTTTAGAGAGTTTAAATCATGGTTTTGAAAGAGGTTATCTTTCCACTGAACAGTCACGAGGTGTCATTTCTTTAATTGCTAAGCCAGGAAAAAATACAGAATTGCTTCATAACTATCGTCCTATTACACTCTTGAATGTTGACTATAAAATTGGAGCAAAAGCCATCGCAACTAGACTTTAAACTGTGATCCCTAAGCTTATATGTACAACTCAAACAGGTTTTATTAAAGGAAGATATATTGGTGAAAATATTAGATATGTTTTAGATTTAATTGACTATACTTCTCAAAAGCAGATTCCGGGTTTCTTATTTCTCGTTGACTTCGAAAAGGCTTTCGATAAAATCGAATGGCCCTTTATTCAATATACCCTATCTTTTTTTAATTTTGGAACCTTTTTTAAAAGATGGATTGATGTATTGTATACCAACAGTGAGGCATGTGTTTGTAACAATGGATATACTACGGGTTTTTTTCAAGTTCAAAGAGGCGTGAGGCAAGGATGCCCACTGAGTCCTTATTTATTTATTTTATGCGCTGAGATGCTGGCTATGGAAGTTAATTGTAATAATATTATAAGAGGTATCTCTGTTAATGGCTTAGAAACAAAACTGCTGCAGTATGCAGACGACACTATTTTTACTTTAAGTGGCAATAGAGAATCTTTAAATGAAACTCTTCAGGTTTTGAGCAATTTTAGATCTGCCTCAGGTCTTACAATTAATATTAATAAGTCAAGCCTGTTTCCTCTAGGTCCCTTTGTCCACTCTGAGCCGGCCTTTGTTCATGACTTTAATCTAAATATTACGAATGGTCCAATTAACTTTCTAGGCATTAGCTTCACACATAATGGTGACGACCTCTTTCCCCTAAATTATATGCCGAAACTCTCTCCTCTGAAAAATTGTTTAAGGTCATGGTCCACAAGGGACATGACACCTATTGGTCGAAATAAATAAATAAATAAATAAATAAATAAATAAATAAATAAATAAATAAATAAATAAATAAATAAATAAATAAATAAATAAATAAATAACTAACTAACTAACTAAATAAATAAATAAATAAATAAATAAATAAATAAATAAATAAATAAATAAATAAATAAATAAAACAGTAGAATCTTTTCTATCGAAATGCACTCAATACGCTTTGTGATGTTGCCTTTAGTGCCGGGGATCTACTTCTTGGTTTGAAATGCAAACAAATTATTCGATTTATGAAGTAACTTAAAGAAATTCGTAACAATTTAAATATTTCCTACTACAACGACGGCCTTTAGAAATAGGCGTGGAGGCCAACTTCCCTGAGGTAAAAACTGAAAAAAATTGAAAATTAGAGTATATGCACTATGCAAATTATGATGAAGGCGGGATTAAGGCCTAGAAATTGAGCTAAACCCGAAAATACGACTGAATACAAAAGGCTTCATTCTGATGAAGCCATTACATAAAGTCTTGCCCAAGATCCTAGCACTAAGTACTAGCACAGAGAACAAGGTTAACTAAGACCTACTATGAGTCGCACAGAGAGCAACATTAAGACCATATTATGAGGAAGCCCTCCATTACTAAAGCCTTACTGATTTGTGCTAGGTAATGGACAGAACACTCTAGTTAAGTACAGTTCAGTTGACATGAGGTTCATTGTAAATAGTAAATGTTCAAAAGAATTCCTTAAATTTTAGTTCCCCTCCACACCTTCCCCTGCCGGTATATGGGCCTTGCTGTGCCATTCATGAGGTTGCATGATTGTTAAGGATACAGTGAGATCATATCTCAAAGACAGCAGTTCCCCTCCTTGATCCTCGAGGTCGTAGATCAGCTTAGAACCTTCACTGCCATACTTTCCCTTTAACGTTTCTCTGAGCTCAAACACTGGTGTGTCGATGGTTTCTGCTCCATGACGTTTGAAGCATTCTGTAATGACTTTAAAAACGCCCTCTCTTATTGCCATCTGTTTCGGGCTAAAATCCCTCGTACCCTGCAAACACGTAACAAAACCCCTCTTAATTGCTTTTTTTTAAGGAGAGAAATCTCTTTTATATTTCGAATATGTTTCAACACCTCTTTTATACTGCTGCCTTACTATAGGGGTTAAAATCAGGGGTGGTGCCGGTTGGAAAAATGGTGCTGCATGCCCCCGGCCCTGAAAGGGTAAGTTACCCTTCTGTCACGGAATTCCTCAAATTTTGTCAACCCCGACTGCAATCAATCACCACGACATTGTACCTGTTTTGCAATGTCAATGAGAAGCGATAATTTTTGGAGCGTTTTGCGTGATGTAGAAAATTTAAAGGTCGGTGCTGAAGTATGTACGATACTGGGCAGTATGTTCTATCATGAAATGGTATTGTGTGAAGGATTTCTTCCTATTCCCCCTCCTCAACCCAGTCATCATCCTTTCCGCAACCTGTCGGGCTTCAGGTTGCTGCCCCCTTCAGGAAGCTTGGCCCCTTGTCGGACAAATCTTGGTTCCACCCCTACAGGTAACATCCTCCCTACTGTGTAAGACATAGGATGATCTCCCTACTTGTTGTTGAAAGGGAACACGTCTTCATTTCTTGCATACAACAGACTCAGTAACTTTGGTTCTAATTATCTCAGCGCTTTTTAAAATATTGACACAAGCAGCTCATCCAATTATCTTTCTGACTGTAACAGCTCGGTGTATACACTATAAACGTTGTATGAAATCCTCGTAAATGCTATTCAGTTTTCGGTATGACCAACGAAAAGGCGGCGACGTGCCCCTTAACTATAAAATCTCAGTAAGCGGCAGATGCATCAAACTTGCACAAACGAAATAAAGCATATCCAGCATATACAACATACTTGTTGTACACTTTTGTGAATACAATTAAAATAAAAAACAGCGTTGTTGTAACAAATGAAGTACAATGTCCTAAATGTCTTGAAAAAACAATACAGAAACAGATATTTTTATTTTTCTTCTTACATTAAGTCAAAGAAGGCCTTTTCAACGTACACTTCTTTAAAAGCTAGGATTGAATTATTTCTAACCAAAATGGCCAGATTGTCACGTGTACGGTATTTCTTTATATTTTCTGTAGTCTTTCTTTATGAGCGATATGTGTATATAGATGTGGGCCCTATACAAAATGGTAGGTGGTAAAGAGTTGATATTGAAAGGGTAAGTGCAATCTGGTCAGATTTCGATATAAATAGTTGCCAGGCTTCAATTGCCTTGGTACTTGCAAGGGTTACACTTCCGAGATAGGTTAGCACATAGACTGTTAATATTAGTTTCCATTTCTCTTTTAAAGATATCCTTCAAAGCTTTCAAAAGGGCGAATTACAATAACATTACAAAAAAGTATACGAAGTCATTTACCCTGTGAGAGTTTCAGTACAAATAATACTTAGTGTCTCTGGTTGGTGGTACCTGTTTTCATGAGCACGAGTCCAAACTATTGCAGAAACCCTAATCATTCTCTCAAAATGCTTTAGTCCAAGTTTTATTCCATTCTCAAGTGCACGAGCACAGGCAATTGTCCTATATAAAGCAAGCAAAGTCGGCTAGTTAACTGGTCTACCGGGGCGCTTTCATTCCGGCGCGCAACCGACTTCGTCGGCTGGGCAACCGATTTTGATTTTGGTACCCGGATAAAACCAACGTACCTCGAGAGGGATTGAACCCACCCATGATCACAGGCTAAAACTAGTCACTAATTCATCCGTGATCGATGTCCATGTCAGCTTCCTTGAGGAATCGCTCTGAGAGCAATTTTGACGGAAAAGGATGCGTTTTGGCATTGTGACTAACTACACTTTGGTATTTATTTTCTCAGAAGGTCAAACTATCACGAAACTGTTTCCTTGCTCATTTAAATTAACGTTAAGTATATATATGAGTATATACTCATTGATCAGCTATTCTTTGGTTAGCTGATAGTATGCACCATATCGATGACGTCTTTGGTAGAATCTCATGTACCCGTTTTGGAATGTTTTAGAATCATCTGATGAATATACAAGCTAGAGAAAGAAAATTACTCGTTTCTAGAATAGTAGTACAGGGAGCAAAAAAGTTTTGCGGACGAATTTCGTATATATATGGCTGTTCCATTCACGGATACATGAACACGGACGCGGATGCAGACACGGACACTGATAATGGACTAACGGATGGCTAGTCCGTGATCCGTCGTCCGTTATCCGTGATCCGTCATCCGTGTCCGTGACCTTGTCCTTAGAAATCAGTATCCCGGAAAAAATAAGGCGAAGCATCCATTATTTTATCCGTTTCGTGTCCGTGTCCGAGTAGGCTTCGGTGAGATATCGCCCTGACAGCGATTTTTAACGTATACGTATGCGTTTTTGGCATTATGTCTATATGACAGCTGGGCATCTGTTTTTCCATAGGGTAACCACTTAGTCCCCTCTTTATGTAACATGACGTTGGAAATGTTCATTGCCCAGTTGCATTTTTTGCGATAGCAGATAAAATGCACCAAATTATTGATGTCTTTGGGAGAATTTAATTCAACTACCACCTAGTTTTCAAGTTTAGGAATGCTTTTGAGTCTTTTGATGAGTATACCAGCAAGAGAAAGAAAAAGAGTACTCTCTAAATTGCGAAGAATCTAGCGATATCCACATGTGATGATTACAGGGAGGGAAAAGAGTGTTTCACGTATTAAATACGACGTTTATCACGTATGCATGGATGTTCAATTTACGGATACACGGACGCTAAAGTGGACGCGGACACGGACAAGGATTACGGACGAATAGATGGCTAGATTAAATGTAGTAAACCTTAAAGACAGACAGTCATCACCCCAAAGTATATTTTTAGTGTATGTATATCAAAATTCTCAGTTGGTGACTGCTCTTTGATTGACATCAAAGTTTGAAAATTTGAAAGATGCAGAGTAGCTCACATTCCACACAAGGCAGAGAGAGTACTTTTATTACATTTTATAGCCTTGTATGCTCACCAGGACATGGCCTTAAGCAATAAAACAGGTTTATTCTTGCACAAGGAAGAGCTTCATACAGTTATGGGAGGAGCTAGAAGATGCATAGTTGGGAGAATTGGAACTGTCTGGGATCATGAAAATTCCCCTTTAAGCAAGAGAGAAACACTACAGACGAGGATATACTATAGTTAGTCCATGAAAACCATCTAAAATACAGAGCCACTGACAGACTGACGTATTCCATAGATTAGAGCATTGGCAAGTGAGTTTAGAGGCTACCCTCTCGAGAATCGAAACAGTATGTTCTACCTACCTTAGGAGTTTTTAGCAGACTCATTTTCTCTAAGATGGGTTCACTAAGGATTCAAGTTTGCAAAGTACGTTCTTCTTGCTCGGCCTGAATTAAAATTAAATAGAAAAGCAGCAATGTCTTACACATTTATAAACAGAATACAGTTAGTTAACAACTCAAGTTAAAAATACTTAAAATTTAAAGGGGCTGATACATCACTCCAACAAACTTAGGAAACTCGGGAATCTCTATTCTAAGTGATGACGGCGCTTTAATTGACACAGATTCAAACAATAACTTCACTCTGATTGGTTAGTGATGGCTTGTGCTGATCAATGAATGTGATGAGTCGTGAGCCATTGCATTGACATATCACATTGCAGTGGTGTACTCTGAAGAATAAGACTTTGAGCAAAAGTAACTCAGTACAGGCTACACTGTAACAAAATTCTGTAGATTTACAGAACAAAACAATAAAGAAATACATAAAGAAAACGAAAAAGTGACGTCAATTTGTTTCCACAAAAATTCACAGCACATTTTCCGTTCGTCTTTGTATTTCTTTATTTTTTGTTCTTTAATTCTACAACAGTGTGTAGACATTTTTTGCAGTGTACTCTGGCTTTTGTCTGGCAGGTGCATTATACAGACATACCGGTACTTTCTTTAAAATGAATGAGGGACCAGGGACGTAGCTAGGATGAACTTTTAGGGGGGCCTAGGTAACAAATGGGGGGCCGGCACCGCCGAGGGTCAGGCTTGTCAAGACTATCTAAGCGGAGCGCCACCATCAGTTGGCGCGGAGCGTGCAAGAAAATGTTTGGCTTTACAAACCCTCCAGATGGCCGGAAACGGCACTTCCCACTTGTTTTAAGCTGCATGTACCCAGCCTTGAAATTCGAATCTCATGTCTGCCATTTCTCAAATAATGGGAATAAAATCAGTCCATGAAAAATGGTATAATTCACAAGGCCGAACATACACTTTTTTGCTAGGGAGCAAAAAGTGGGTATTACTTATCTGTGGCCTGGGGGAAGGGACCAAAGGGAACGGGTGTCTCCCTCCCCTTGTCGAAAATTTGTAATTTCAGGAGGACGTATACATAGCAAATGGTGCAAGATTTGAGGGATTTCAGCTTTAAAAGGAAAACAAAAAGTAGCTGTGACTAAGTGCGACAAGTCATTTTTGAGAGCGTGGTGGATATGATGTGAAGCATGACCTCAGCCATTGAACTCCGTTGTGCGGGTGGGTTTAAGGGAGGGGAGGGAGTGTTATTGGTTATAAAACGTTTTTATGACTGAACTGGCACGATTTAGAAACGTTTTTAAGCCATTGATGATTGAAGCTACCTATAGCAATCAGGGGCGGATCTGGGGGGGGGCGGTGTTTTGAAAATACAAAAGAGAAAAAAAATGAAAGGGAAAAAAGAGGCAAAAAAAAAAACGGAAAGGAGAAGAGATAGAGAGAAGGACAGAGAGTGAAGTGATAGAGAATGAAGCTGCAATTAGCAACCTCAAAGCATGGGAGTCATAGCGCACAGCAGATCAGTTTGAACGTCGATTGGGACAGTTCACACGCATGCTATCTTACTACACATGATTGGATACAATCAATACGATACAATACCGATACAATACCATCCGCCAATCGAAAAATACCTTACGAGACAGTGCGCATCAGGTGAGATGGGCTGCTATCAAGCCTGGCAAGTGCCATTTCCGGCCATCTTGGATGTATTAAAACCTCAAGTTTTCTTGGAACTCTCCGCGCCAATCGATGATGGCGCTCCGGTTAGATAGTAAATGCAGTGGCGCACACAGGGGGAGGCCATTGGGCCATCCCCCCCCCCCACTGATGCCGATTTTTTTTTTAGTTCCTAAAAATAAGTAAATTTTTTAACACAAATTTTACTTCAATAAGTAGCATATGTGGCACCATATTGCATGTAAGGACACCTAATTTTTTCAAAATTTTTTAGACCCCTCCCCCAGGCCGGCGATCACACAACATACTGCATGCCCCCCGTGAGATAAATCCTGGGTACGCCACTGAGTAAAACGGGATTCAGACTTGGACAAAAAAAAGTCCCACCAGCTGAGCTAATCCGTCCTAAAATAAAATCAAACTTTACATTTTGTTCACAAAAATTGCACTTCTTGATGGCTACTGTCAAGCCTGGCAAGTGCCATTTCCGGCGATCTGGGATGTATTAAAATCTCAAATTTTCTTGGTACGCTCCGCGCCAACTCATGGTGGCGCTCCGCATAGATAGAAAACGGGAGCCCCACAAAAATCTCCAGCCCCAGAGCCCCCAAACAAAAAATCCTAGCTACGCCACTGCAAAAAGAGAATTAAGATGGAAAATCATGTGATTTACAAGGGCTTAGAAGTGTCTTTTCCGGCTATCTGGGATGGGTTTTTACCCAAATTTTCTGGTATGCTACGCATATGCGGTGGAAGCGGGAAAACGGGGGAGGACACGGTTGGCCTACAGCGCAGTTTTGATACTATGTAAGGCCTACAATAATACCAAGACAATGACAGGGCTGCCAAGTCTCGTGCATTTTGGGTCATTTTCACTTTCTCACTGAGTCCACGCAAAACAAGAAATTAGGCAGAGGGGAACATGCACGTGATAAAACCTACGTTTACGCCCACATGTCAATGCAAGGTTCCTGGGTCCTGGAATCAAGTCTAACTAGGATATGGGTCACAAATTTCTCAAGGAAGTCCTTCAATATTCACCAAATTAGAACATGACTTCTAAAGATCTGATTAGACGCCTTGAACAGGATGCATTGTAGTAAGGTACTGTACCTATGATAACTGTCTTCTGTTAATAACTTATGGAAAAATTAATGTGTTGAGAGTTGAGACATGAAATTATATGAAGCAGAAAATGCAAAAATAAGACATGGGAAGTGCTATTTCCGGCGATCTGGGAGGTCTATTTTGTCCAAAATTTTCTTGTACGCTCCGCGCCAACTGATGGTGGCGCTTCGCTTAGATGGTGTAGTGCCATCAATCACAGGTCGAACAACTTCGGCCCCCCCCCCCCCTTTTCAGAAATCCTGGATCCGCCCCTGGCAATAACAGCAACATTGTAGCTATGCATAATCGCTCGTAGCGCGAATTTTAGAAAAGTACGCTAGAAATGCATCCTAATAGAGCTGTAAATGATTGGTGATTGTACAGATATAGGCATGAAATATTGATCTGCTTATTTGAAATTGTTCAAGTTCTATCATTACGATCACAGCTATTTCTTATATTTTTACTGCGTTTTCTCTGTATATTCTCAAAGTTGGAAACGGTGCACTTTGAAAATTTCTGGGGGTAATTGCCCGCCCGCCCCCCCCCCCCCATGTACGGCCGTGGATATTATATGAGCTGAGATAACACAAGAATCCTACTGAATTATGCATCCCTTTTCATTTATTCTGCCTGCAATTCTCCCATATTCACATTCTAGTATATCTCTGTTACATTTGTCCATCACCCTATCCATGGGCTACATGTCCACTACTCAATTACATATCCCCTAGATCATACCATTTGTCTCCAACCTAGGGTTACCATATTTATTTTCTAGCAAGGAGGACATAGATCACTGTCCTGATGTAGGGGTCTAAGGGTGTCCCCTTCGCTTTGGAAATTTTTCCGGTTTTCGATGGTGTCTATAGATGCAAAATGGTGCTGTATTTGTTTACGCACTCAAGTCATCGGTATATTACTTGGTCAGACCTATAATACCACCAGTAAATCTTTCAAATTATTTGAACCGCAAAGCAGAAGTAGGGATCATGTGGGAAACACATGAAATCCGGACCTTATTGGCAATTTTACAAATCCGTCCGGACCGTGACGCCAGTGCGAACTACTAAAAAGAGGACTTGTCGAAAACAATCGTTCTACAGAACACTTGTCATGGGCAAGGAGAGAGACACGACATACTTGTTAAGGACAGAAGAATTATTCTAACGAAGAACCTTGCCGTACGGCATATTTTGTGTATGATACCGTAAAGGATTGGTCGTGTAAGAATGGTCTTCAGTGTATGGTTGCCGTGTTTTCAGTAAATCAACCAGCCATCCGAAAGGCAGAAAGAGTCTAAACCTGACAATGTCACATTCGAGTTTGTCGTATGGACGTTCGTTTCATCGTCCAAGTGAATTATATAAGAATTAAATGACAGTGCAGAATATATACCTAATTTAGTGAAAGTAGGCATTTTAAAGTTGTCAGTTGCTTTCATACGTGCGCAAAATGTGTTTTTCACACATTTACTTTTTCTCAATTCTTACACATTTTATTTATTTATTTATTTTTTGAAGGAAATACTTCAAAGTTATTTCCGTTCAAACATTAATTTTTTCTTAGTTCTTACACATTTTATTAACACAAAAAAATCTGGGGGGCTGACGAATACCTGGGGGGCCTAGGCCCCCCAGCCCCCTCCCCCCCCCCCCCGTAGATACGCCGCTGTGAGGGACGAATTTCAAACATAGAGAATGACAAGCCAAAATTGGCAGGGCTGTGTCCGAATCCAACTAAGCCGATTTGGGGCCAATTCCGATTCCAGTTGCCAACATTCCGGGCCAATTCCTAGTCCGGCCATTTGACAATGTGGCATTTGATACAAATGATTATTATATTATTTTTGAAGCCAATTTGGTTAAGAAATCCATTTTTAGGAATAAATTTGATAGCCTTGCCCACCCTGTAATTTAGTTGACTGTGTGTGACCATTTATGTATTAAACTTTGAAGAAATAACAATGAAGCCTATAAAAACATTTATATAACTTTCATTTTTGTGGACTCGGCTGAAATTGGTTCCGACTCCGAATCCGAGTCCACCGGCAGCCCATTCCAATTCCGGGAACTCCCATTCCTTGCTATTTCTGAGTCCAGTTTGAAGAAGGACCCGAGTTAGGAATCGAGTCCGAGTCAAGACTCGAGCGTTATAGCACTGCAAATTGGTACGCTTTGTTTCAACGTTTCAACGAGTTGTCGAGATACGAATGCAAGCGGTAGGAGAAATATGTAACTTTTCGGTTAGAAACAATGGACAAACTGGAACAGACACAAAACATACTTTCATACAAATATACTTACATACAAAAACATACTTTCGAAAGGAAAACATAAAAGTATATGAACTTAAGTATGAGCCAACTTTAGGCAGCAGCACTTGACCAGGTAGAGGGTGGGGTGGGGTCCTCCCGAGCTGCATTCTCTTGGGGCTGTACTGGTGGTCTATTTTGTGTCCATAAATACCCAAAGGAAAATGCTCCCGTGTTCTTATGGGTCCTCTATCCACTGAGTTATCCCCTTGGACCATACCCCAAATTAACGAGCCTTGAACTCTTGCTGTGATGCTTTTCCACAGTGTTATATAAAGGAGTATTTTAGAGAGTTCCCCTTGGTCATCCAAGTTACACATACTCAAATTGTGAGCATTTTACATATTATCTGACGGAGAAAGAGGGCGGTAAGACAGATTGATTCAAAAATATACTTAAAGAAATAACACTGTGTCTTCGATAAGAGCAGTTTGGTTATATAAATGTAGCTGTTTGGCGACTGTTCTATATATTGCTTACATAGACCGAGAGCATTATGGCAATCCCAAGTCTTATAAAGCCTGCAAAGTGTGTACCGTTGAAATAGGTGTGTGGAACGCTTACTGCTTCTATAGGCCTATGTTAGTTTTATATATTGGTTTGAGACCATGCTGACTTGATCAGTACTAAAATTATTTAATTAGCTGAAGGATATATTATGCCGCTTTTAAAGTTACAGACTTACCGATAAAAGAATCTCCAATTGAATTGTCCTTCCAACAGTCTTTTCTGCCTTGTTCCCCTTCCCAGTCAATGTTGAAGCAGTGCACCTTTGTGCATGTACTAAGCGTATGGTTTGTTACCGTAATAACAGTCGAGGCAGTACGGATGGAGGGAGCTGATGACATTTGAAAAAGCTAAAAAGAGTATGCAGCGCCAGCTTCATAACGTGTGGCGCTATTTTCAAATACGAAAAAGAGAGTAACAGTATCACTGTCACCATCAGGCCCGTAACCAGGAAGGGGTACGGGACCATGCCCTCTTGCAGACTATTGTCCCCTTCCCATTAGCAAAATCGATAGAAAAATAAATTTTTACTATACCTGCGAACAGTGGCACTGGCAAGGGGTAAAGGGCGCCTACCCCCAAGCGATTATAAGCCAGAATTTGAATTATCCCAAATGGCGTTTAAGATACATCAGTTTGTATAGAGTGGTGTGGAGTAACTACCAAATGCATAATAAACGTATTTAAATTGTTTTCTGTCACCAATCTTTCGTTAAATACCAAAATTTGCGCCTGCTTCGCGCGCTTTCTCCTTCAGTTCTATTTTTCTTAAACTCCGCTTCAAACGCATTGCATTTTATTCAACCATTTCATTACCGACCTTATGCACATGACGTCAAGAGTCATAAAACCAGAGTGTACATATCCAGAGGACACTCATGTACTCACTTTTGTACACCCTATGCCTAGTGGATCATGTCCTTTTAGAGTAGATGACGACGTCAGTGCATAAGATTTTTAGTTTTTCGGAGCAAGCGTCATTATGGAGGAACACAAAATAACAAAACTGAACTTCTTTCGGCTTTTTTCTACATATAAGAAGATTCTTTTTTTCAGACTGGCCAATTGTGGCAGGCGTATTTTGATTAACAATTGCAAAATTCCCCGTGCTCAGCCTTACCATGGTCAATGATTTCTAATGCAAAATCAGAGCAGTCAAAGGTTTCTTCGGTTGGGGATTGAGACTCTTTAGCACCTGGATTTTGGCATTTTAAATAAGTTGTGGCCGTTCTCAGGCATAGCTGATGGTAATTTTGAAAATTCGGAACAGAAAATTACTGGGAGCTGTTCCCCCAGCCCTGCTGTGAATATTTCGGTACTCTTCGTGAGCGCAGTCCTCACCCTTGGAAGCTGTATCCTTGATTAAGCATAATTAGCACAATAACACTAGATGTTTAGAGACCGGATATCAAGAGGTTTTCATTGCAATTGAATGCCTTGAGTAAGCCTAATAGCGTGATAACTGTATAATGTCAAGCTTTACTAGTTACGCAAATTTATTCAAAACATTTTTCTGTCCATGGTGACTTTGCATTCACTTAACACATTTACAAAGAATAAACGGTTAAGAGGATTTTATTTGTTCCCTTCCCCTTTGGTTATACATAATCCCATCTCTCCAATCCTTTTGCAAGAGGTACGTGAAAATTCTCGTTAAAAGAAAAAAATACGATAAGTGTGAAGAGTTTGGTATGCTCTTAGTTTCATTGTGAGGTCAGCTGAAAGCTCCATGCCAATGCCCCCATTTTGTTAAAATCCACATCTTCCAGCGAACTTTCTCTCCTGGGTATACGACCAAGATGTTACTCCTGGACCAAAACAGGGATATATGATGCCTGGTTTTTCGAAAAGTATTTTACACTCCAACTACGCTTGCGGAGTGAAGCATCATCACAGACTTCTTCTGTTCACGTGTAAGAAATTTCTCATTTCCTATATGTATCGCAAGAAGAGATGAAGGCTGCTTCAAGGAGACAAAAAAATTTTTGCTCGCTTCAAGAGCACTCGCACACTTACACCGGTTCCCTGATGCTATGTGGGGTTACCCACGGAGCGGACTGTTTTTGCCCAGAGGCCCCTCTCTGAAGCTTTTAAACACCCGCACAAGGACTATACCGTACAGTCTGTTACCTAGGCATATGTGGGGTGGGTATTATCCCCTGTGATTCCCCCAAAGTAACAACTTCCTACAACATCGCTTAGTTTAGATGAGATAGGAATCTATACATTCATGATGGCGTATGTGTGTGCATGTATGTGTGTGTGTGTTGGTGTGTTGTGACACTTAGCTTGTGAACATATTATCTCAAGAAAGGAAACTTTAATGAAGCTCACACTTGGTGTGTAGGTACCCTATATAGAGTAAAAGAACCACATTGTTTTTGGTGCAGGTCAAAGCTCATTTGAGGTCACCAGAGGTCAAAAAATGAAAACCTTGTGCATACGATATCCCAAGGCAGGAAGCTTTGATAAATTTCATACTTAGTATGTGGATGCGTTTATGGTGATACGCAGAACTTTTTTGGTGGAGTTCAAAGGTCATTTGGCGTCATTTGGGGTCACCGGGGGTCAAACTCTGAAAACTTTGCTAACACGATGTCTCAAGGTAGGAAGCTTGGATAGATTTCATACTTGTTATGTTGATGTCTTATGGTGAGAAGAAGAACCATATTGCCTTTGTTGGAGGTCAAAGTCATCTGGGGTCACCAGGGCCGGGGTCAAACTCTAAAATCCTTGCTGATACGATTTCTCAAGGTAAGAAGCTTTGGTAGATTTCATACTTGGCACGTAGATGCCTTATGGTTAGGGAAAGAACCCTTTTGTTTTTGGTGGAGGTCAACGGTCATTTGGGGGTGACCAGAGATCAAAAAGAAAAATTTCAGAAGAATTCCCAAGATCGTCACATGTGTTACCAGAGGTCAAAATGCAAAATCTCCCAAGAATTCCCAAGATCAAGTATGAACACAAAACTGTATTTTTCCAACACGTTCAGACAGCATTTGACCAGTGACTGAAAGAAATGGGACATCATGGCATTGTTTGTAATAGAAAATATATCATCGAAACCTCAGTGCATTTTCACATTCTGGTTTACTTTACGTTGCTTAACATTGCATTGCATCAGGAACTCCCTGATTGCATCGAAGGGCCGGGAGTTCTGACCACACGAAGTAGCATAGAAAGTAGGAGGGAAGTAGCACAGTGTCCACGAATGTATTTCTCACTGAGTTTCGTACTGCAGGTATACATTTAATTTGCATTTGTGTGCAATGTCATGAGTCTTTATTTCACGCAAAGCTGAAACGTTACCATCAGTAGCACAAGGATCCAGTCCGCAAAATGGTAAGCCTCAGAGTTAATTAGTGGGTTATTATTACTCAAATTTTAAGTGTTTCTCAAATTACATTTATCAATCGCCTTGCATACGGATGTGGCCGTTGACCCTTAACTTGGCGTTTAACCCTTTATGTGGAGTCACCTGAATGTATCGTGCCATTGAACTCTGCTTGGCGTTAAGTCAGTATGCGTATACGGCAGGGGATACAAAATGGAAGGAAAAACACAAGTAACAGTCAATCAGATATTTCAAACCTTAAGATCAAAGAAAAATAATCAACTGATTGAGGAAAATCTTGTAAAACAGCTCCCACTTCTAACTATACACATAGATTTTAACTGGCTTCCTTTTTTCAAGGCCGTACAGCCTGAGCGAAGTCATTGGGGAAATTCATGTCACCTTTCACGGGAGAGCACCTTCGGCTGTTAGCATGTAGAAAATTTGTCGAAAATACTCCCGAGATCGCAAGAAATGACACTCTCTAGACCTTGCTATTCGCATCCCAACGTTCTTTACTTCAAGATGAAATGGAATTTAGACTTCAAAAACAGTAAATAAGAAGTTATTCTTCAGTACAATGAAGGCTTAGGCTTAGGAAGAGGGGCAATGGGAACTGCTCCCAATAATTTGACTGATGAGACCGAGATGCCTTTCGGCCCCCAATATTTTAGGATGAGTGTCTCGGCATATAAACAAATAGCTTGAAACGTTTTAAATATTAATCGTTAATTTTATTTTTTATTTATAAGTGACAAATTTAACTTTCAACAGTAAGAATGAAGGTGTAAATAAGTAAAAAAAAAATCGGCGCATTACGCTCTTGAATGTGCCCATACAATTAACTATATATACCCTAAACAGTGGTGGCATTACAGGTCATGAGGGGCAATGAGTCACCTCACATTTTTTTCTTGCCCCGCTTTTCCCCCAAATGAATGTAGCTGCTATCCGAATCATACGTAGCTGTATGTTCCTTGTTCTATTAGAAAGAGGCTTACGATATGAGCATTAGAGTTTGGATATTTACTAAATTGCAATAAACGGCATGTTTCAGTGACCTTCGTGCGCACCCGCAGCAACTTACTATAAATGCCATTATAATTTTTCACAGCTTTTCTGATATTATTCTTCCAAAGTCCCATTCAACCGCTGCTATCATTGATCTAGTCCTACCCCTTCAAAGTCCCCATGCATCATCAAACCGACCCAAGGGCGGATCCAGCCCCTAGCTGAAGGGGGGGGGGGCAGTTTGAAAAGGGGGACGCCAATATCATGCAGGGGCCGCATACTCTTGAATTTGACCGACTACATTTCGGAGACCAACTCCCATTGCCATAGTTATATATAGCTATACGGTTCGAAATTCTGGGGACCTTTTTTTTTTTTTTTTTTTTTTACTTTTCGGGCAGTTTTTACTTAACTTTTAGGACGCAGGGGCGCATTTTTCTTGTATTGAGGGGCAGTTGACCCTAGTTGCCCCCCCTGGATCCACCTATGAACCTACCGAACTTAGTCTGGGTCAGACTACGATAAAATATCAAATTGTGAAGTTTGTGGTCTAATAAGTGCACAATGATCAAATACGTTTGAAGATATCTTAAAATGCCGCTGAACACACATCAAAGGCTGGAGACAGACCACTGAGTCGTTCCATTTCTGTTTCCAAATGATTTGTTTTATTTATCCAGCAGTGTACTAAGCTGCTAAGGGGAACTATTTGCTACGGACATCAGCCTTGGGGACTGCAATACCACAGCTAGAAAAATCTCTAAATTATTATTTCCAAACTATATAATCTAGTTGCTGTGCTACGGGGATGGGGGATTGGGGAAGCATGCCCCCTTTTATCGATTTTCTCATTTTTTAAAATAAAAACAAAAGGTGTTTAAGCGATAGTTTTCTATAGGAGGTAGGTGAGGTGTGTTTCGACTGTGTGATGGATCTGTGTTAATCGTTTGCTATCACAATCGTTCGCACTCTATCAAAATTTTCGCAAATCATGATCCTTCAATAACTATCAAACTTTTCGCGAGAGCTTTACTTTCGCCTCTATTGTTTTTCTTTAATACCTATTCGCGTTTTTCTACGGAAAAGGTTGAGGGAGCCGCTTCGTTTCCCGCCCGCGTTTTCTGTGTGACCGGCTCAATGGAAATACGTACAAGCCATTTGCTTTGCGGCTAACTAGCTGCAAACCTCAACAGAATCCGACTTAAGTGTGAACGCCCCTTTAGACTCACCGTGAAGGCAACTAAAAGTGATCACAACTGTGAATGATCGATTATAGAAAGACATTGTGTTAAATTTTTAAATGAATCAAATTGTTTAAATCATTCTCAGTTTTATGAAGCTTGGTAAACATGGTAATTATAACTTTGAAACTTCTTTTCACTTAATAACCTATAGAAATTACATTTTGTTCATTGCATGCCCTAAAAATAAGCCCCGCCTTTTTATATGACCGATTCGTTATTACTATAGGAGTTTTTAGGTTTTTTCTTTTGTCATTATTTGTACAACTAGACATTGTAAATTAAATTACTGTTTGGGCATGAAAATAAGTAAAAATGTCAAACGTTATCTTAATATTGCATATCAATAATGCAAAATATTTAACTTCGACAATTGACCACTAAGTAGTGAGATATCCTCTTTCACGTCCAAATTGAAGTACTCAAGGCGATGGTATCTCGAGCCATTTGAACGTTAGGCTAAGCGTCCTACGTGCTACGATACCGAGTCATAATATGCGGAAGAAGCAGTCATTTCTTACAAAAGCACTGCTTCTACATTAAAGATATTAAAAAATAATATACGAAGCTAGCGTTATAGTTACAACACAGATGTCACACTATTGTCAATGCATGTAGGTATTATTTGTCAAAATGCTAGATTTATAGAAGCTATATGCTTCTTCAGATCAACTAAACGGAAGAACCGTGGTTCATGTAACTGAACAGGATGGCAATTGTTTATGAGCTTACTCATAGCCAGTAAATACTTCTGAGTTCGATTTTCTTTTCATGTAAGGGTAATGAGGTTAGACACAAACTATATTTATGAACGATACATTATTGAGAATTTGATGATAAAATTTAGGTTTTTCAATTAAGGATTAGACTGGTTCAGATATAGATTGCCCTCTGGAAAGAAAAGATTGATAATTTGATATGGGACGGGGGATGGAAGGGAGGGGGTTACCCGGAGAAAACAAAAACGTAAAAAATAGGCTTCCTTTAATTTCTTGCGTGTCTCCCCTCGTAAAATTAAATCATTGGAAGTATAGTACCGATGTTCAAGTTGCAAATAATCGATATTTCCGATATCTGATATTTCAACGCTCAGTATAGACCCTTTTCCAAATAGCAACTGCACAGGATTGTGGGAAAGAGTTTTGGTACACGTTGTTTTTGGACACAGTAAAATGCCATTGACAAGAACGTCGCACACCAAAAGTCTGTCCCACAATCCTTTGTAATCGCTATTTGGAAAAGGGTCAATCAGTCGACCCTTTAACCATATTTGAGGAAATAGGCGTAGTGTGCACTAAACCATAGGCTGATTCTGCTTTTTTTCCAAAAGTCCCCCGACTCTCTGGCGAAGAGCCAGGGGCGAAAACTAAACAATACTCCCGAAGGAGTTCTGCTCCCTGAAGGAGTAACAACGTCCCCAAAGGGACAAACTTTGACTTTGACTTAACTGACCCACCCGACAGTGGTCCCGTCCTAGACTGGCTGAATAGAACAGGCCCCACTTTGGAGCTCCGCCGTCGTGATCACGGATACTCCTGCGCCAAGTAAGTAGGTAGGCTGATTCTGCACTACCACGAATG
The DNA here is from genome assembly GCA_029531755.1 of Holothuria leucospilota. Lineage (NCBI taxonomy): Eukaryota > Metazoa > Echinodermata > Holothuroidea > Aspidochirotida > Holothuriidae > Holothuria > Holothuria leucospilota. Next base: position 32,925,212 of record CM055982.1, on the reverse strand, counting down.
TAGTTTTAACTACATGACGTAAAATATTGGTACTTAAAGTCAGACATAGGAAATAACGCGACGTAGTTATGTATGAAGTATAGGCCAACAAATATCGATTGGATAGCATCGTAATTTTAGGTATATTTTCCGATACCGATACAAGAAGATACTGAAGAATACAACCGACACCGATATTGAATACCGATAATCGGTTCAACACTAATTTTATCATTATGATATATCATGTGAGAATTATACCTCACTGCGGTTGGCCAGCGTATCATTTATACGTCATTATCCACAGATCACGTGGGACATGCTTTTGTCTAGTATAAAGTTATTAAAGGAGATACGAGTCTACCTAAGTAATTCAGGGGGTCGATTCTAAAGAAAATGTTGACCCTATAACCTATGGCAATAAAGACATATCATTTCATATTAGTTTGTTCAAACAAATACTCATTAAAGGGTAAGTCTTCTAAAACCCTCGTGGGTACCCTCTTAAAGCTCCTGTTTGGGGCAATACACCGATCTGCATTCAACTAGGTAGATACGTGTCGTAATTAAAACATCGGCTATATTTATTTACTTTACAAAAACACCGTTCCCGTTGTCTAACTTATCTGTTGCTGATAAGTCACAAATACTGTTTCAATTGAGTGTTGAAAGTTGTAAAGAATATGGCACAAAGAGACTTGGTACTCTCAAAGATCGATCCTAGTTGTCGCTTATATATAGTACAGTACTACACTTATCAGTCACTACTTTCTTTAGTACAGTTACCGTACAGGTAAGAAGTGTCCATAACTTAAACAAAACTGTTAGGACAACTCCAAGGCGTGGCATCAGCTAGTCTAGAGTTCAGGGATGATCCGGGGCTCAAGCCGTTCGACAGAATAAATTTTCATCATGTCATCAACAGGGGCAAATTTTCAACAAACTAGATAAGTACCAAATAGAGAATCATAACAGAGCCACCAATGGCTTAAAATTATGCATGAATAATTAATCTTACTTCCGAAGGAGATCAAAACGTGTGCATTATATCGTCGTGTTCCAAGGCATACATGTTTGGTTAAAAATGAAGATTATAGTAAAGAGTAACAATTCCTACAATCTTATCCTCTTTCGTATTGTTTTCTTCATCATTTCATCATCTTTTCGTGATTATCGTTATCTTCATCGTCTCTACGGGTGATATGGGCAGGGGCGTAGCGAAGGTGTTATCTTTGGGGGGGTGTGGAGATTATGTTTTGCCGACGGATCTGGTAATGCGCAATGCGAAAACGAGATTTAGCGGGTGGGGTCCAGAGCCCCGCCTAAGGACCCCTGGTGGGGTCCAGGGGGTGCAGCCCCGGAAGCTCTGAGGTTTAAGTGTGTATCTCTGGGTGAAAAATTAAGTCTCAGGATGGATATATTTTGGTTCATAATGCATCATCAAATACAAACTAGATCCCCCACTAATTTTAATGTATTAGGGTATTGCTCTCGTCAGGCCTCTATAGTTTTAAGCGGTTGGAATCCCGAGGTCCGCCAGCAGTGGCGGATTCAGGATTTGGCAAAGGGGGGGGGCCAAGGTCATAGTGGTTCGTATAAAAGTCCGATCTGGGGGAGGGGTCTAAGGAGAGGTGTCCCCGGGGGCAGTGAAAGGGTATTTTGATAGGGGGCAAAGCATGTGATGAGTAATCGCCGTCCTAGGGGGAAGGGTCTAAGGGGAGGGGTTTTCCCCTCCCCTTTGAGAAATTTTTGTTAATTTAAGGCTGCTCAGATGCAAAATGGTGATGTCTGTGGTGTACTTTTTAAACTGAACATATATGGCTGGAAAGCGTTCATAATTCAGTGACTTTAATTTTTGGTTGGGTGAAAGATGCTTTTCTGGGGAGGGGTCTAAGGGGAGAGGAGGGGGTGTCCCCCTCCCCTTTGAGAAATTTTTGTTAATTTAAGGTTGCTCAGATGCAAAATGGTGATGCCTTTAGTATATTTTGAACTGATCATATATCGCCGGAAAATGTTCATAATTTAGTGAATTTTAAATTTTACCCTAAATTCACAGTGCATTTCATTAAAATAAATTACAAGGCTTAAATAACACACTACAGGGTAATATTGCAGCAAGTTATAGTTAAAAGCCTAAAGTTGTCGAAAATATTCCTCTAAATATTAAAGAATTCTGAAGTTTCCTTGAAAGTAGAAGCAGTGCTCCTAATGTTGTGGGCCTGGCCAGGTAATAGACTGAAGTTAGCAGTCCATTAATACAGCGCTCATGAGTAACTCCTTGCAATGCCCAGAGAAAGTTACTGAGGCCAATATAAGCCAAAATGTTATCAGTTGAGAGTCAGTAGCAGAGTTATTAACATAACACTTACTTTCTGAGGTAGAAAATGATGAACAAGTCTGCGTTTCACTCTGACACATCTCATAGGCCTATTTCATTGGAAAAGGGCCTTGTCGTTTGTTTTATGAAGTGGAAAAAAATCTTCCAAATTTTTTGGAAGGGGGCCCGGGCCCCCCGGGTCCCCCTAAATCCGCGCCCTGGCCAGTGCTTTAGCTAGGACGTTTTCTCAATGCGACATTTACTGATCTGTGGCCTGGGGGAGGGGTCTAAGGGGAATTTTTGGAATTTGTAAGGTGCCTAGATCGCAAATGGTCCAATATTTGAGTGGATTTCTGCCTAATGAGGAACCTCAAAATTTACACCAGGGTAGAATTTGCTTGTCAGATTTTTTTGTGCGACATTTGTCGCTGTTTATGCGACATTGTCCCACAAATAGGGGCTGGCTAAAACACTGGGCCGGCCTAAGGACCCTAGTGGATCCTGGAGGGCAAAGCCCCCCCCCCCCCCCGGAGCTCTGAGGTTTAAGTAAGCCTCTGGGTGAAAAATTAAGTCTCAGGATGTATATATCTTGGTTCATAATGCATCATCAAATGCAAAGATTCCCATTAATTTTAATGTATTAGGCTATCCCTCTTGTCAAGCCGCTATAGCTTTAAGCGGTTGGGATCAAGAGGCCCGCCAGTGTTTTAGCCTGGACGTTTTCTCAATGCGACATTTACTGATCTGTGGCCTGGGGGAGGGGTCTAAAGGGAGGGGGTGTACACCACCCCTTTGGAAATTTTTGTAATTTGAAAGGTGCCTAGATCGCAAATGGTGCAATATTTGAGTGGATTGCTGCCCTAATGAGGAACCTCAAAATTTACACCTGGGTAGAATTTGCTTGTCAGATTTTTTTGTGCGACATTTGTCGCCGTTTATGCGACATTGTCCCACAAATAGGGGCTGGCTAAAACACTGGGCCGGCCTTAGGGCCCCTGGTGGGGGTCCGGGTGCTTCGCCTACGGAAGCTCTGAGGCTTTAGCTTAATCTCTCAGTAAAAAATTAAGTCTCATGCATGATTGGTATATTTTGGTTCATAATGCATTATCCAGTGCAAAGATTCCGGTTAATTCTAATGCGTTAGGCTATTCCTCCCGTCATGTCACTATACTTTACGAGCTGAACCTGTCGTTCAGAACTGGAACACTATGTGTTCAGCATTTGAACACTAGGCACGTCATACGTTCAAATACGATAAGTGGATAGGCGTCCTGCCTTCAAAAAGGGTGAAAAAGTGTTCAGAATCTTAACACAAGCGTTCAAAATATGCTTTGAACGCCAGGATCTGAAAAAAGGTTCTCTATCTGTTTCATTTCGGTGTTCAAAAGTTAAAAGCCTGAGATTGCAGTGAAGGGAAGAAATGCGCGGCACGCATTATTTTTCCCCAGGATGTTTGCGGGTAAACCGGATCCCCAGAAGTTGCAAAATGTGTTTGCCGAAGTCAAGGTTAGGGTTTAGAAGACGGGCTAAGGATACCCTCTCCATGGGTAATCGGGTGCTGCTCCCCATGGTGATGATAAAAGTGAGGAATAATGTGCAGAAAGTGTTTTTTCAAGAATGTCATATGACCCAAAATAGTGCACCTATACGGAAGCCGTTAATTCCCTTTCTTTTCCCGAGTTGCCGACGGACTCAGTCACTCGTCCAATTACACCGACGGCCGTTGATACGGCCGTATACGGCCGTCACATGCATAATCAATTTGCCGACGGGCCTTCAACTTGAATGGGCCAATTAGATGAACAGCCGAAAATCGAAAGAGCTGAAAATTGAAATAGCCGATAACAGACTGGCCCGTTCTCTCTTTCTCTTTTTTTCTTTTCATTCTCCGTCTTCCCTTTCACTCCCTTCCTTTCCCTTTCTTTTCCCTTCTTCTTTCTTCTTTTCCTCCTCTCCTCTTTTCCTCTTCTTTTCGTTTCCCTCTCTTTTGCCGACAGACCGAAAATTTGCCGACGGGCGACCAAATATTGGGGGGTGTGACCCCCACCCCCACCCCACCCCCCGCTCGCTACGGCCCTGGATATGGGCCTAGTAGACAAAGGTGTTTGAAGTAGAGGCCTCGACGATCGAGAGGTCCGCGTTCCATCTCCGAGTTACTCTTGTGTTGAGACGATGGTATTTCTTTACGCTAGCCCAATACATCTTTTATCTCGATCAAATTTCTAAAGCTCGCCCTCACTACCTGACGGTTGCGCGTGTTCACATGCAGTTAAATGGAGAGTAGAATAAACGGTTTGATAAAGAACGCATAGACGAGAGTGCAATAGCGCCAGCAACAATTTCTGAAATTTACAAAGTATTGGCTATGACTTTCTCCGATTATGTGAGGTCTTTCATCCCCCGACGTTTTCCCATCTGAAATGAGATTCTGCATAAAGAAAAGATTCCAAACTTGAACTGCAATGTTAAATTAGAAGCTGTCCTTCGTTTAGCCGTAATCCTTAACCCTTGACTTCTTCCTCGTTGTGGTCACTATATGCGTCGTACTTTTCCCTCGTTTAATCTGAATTATCATCATTTTCATATTTTGCAGGTTCGTCGCCAGGGCATTCTAAATGGGGGCGGAAGTGCAGTGCCATATTATTCAGAAGAAAGTTCGGACAGAAAAAGTGACGCGTGTAGCGCAAAACAAGCATATGCATGGGAGTGTCACGATTAAGGTGAAGTTTACACGACCGACTTTAAAAAATGGAAGGCTACTGCCATTGTGCTTGATGCTCAGTATAACATTACATAGGCACAAACTTCAAAAGAATTACACTCTTAGTGACTGGTAATTTTCCTTGACCTTGTCTTTTGAGGCACAATATCATACGCAAACATTTATAGGCTTGTATTTACCTTACCTGTGCGGTGTTCCTTTCTCTGCACAGACAATCGATATTTTATGATTACATTTTTTACCAAGTACAGTACACATTTTAATTAAAACCAATTTATCGCTTTGGGTGTGCTTCTCTAGCCCAAGCTGTTTTCTGCTGCTAAGTATAAGGTCTGAAAATAACACATGAAACAAATTAAAACAGTAAACTTACGGAACTCGGTGAGGTTTCCTGCTTTTGATAGGAGATTATCAGCAGGCTATTTCACAGTTTAACAGGGTATTTAAGACATATTAATTAAAAATACCAATAGTGGGGAGCCACAGTTTCCACTAAAAAACACTAGGTCCCAGAGGCGCTGGAAAACTACTGCGAGCTAACGCGCAACGACATTGCGTCCTACTACAATAGGCAGGGAATGGCAACTGCGGAAGCACACAGCAACCCTTTCAAGAAACATAACGGTACTAAAATCGAATGTCACACCCTATCTTTTCCATCTGACCTCTCTAAACCGACCAAAATTCATTTTATGCAAATTAAGCTAATGAAGAAAATACATAAACCCACTAAACACACGTGGCAGAAACAATGAACCTAACAAAGCGTATAGTGTTAGCCCAGCAGCCATGGGGGTGAACCTTGCAATATTGTCTTAAGTTTATTTATTTATTTATTTATTTATTTATTTATTTATTTATTTATTTATTTATTTATTTATTTATTTATTTATTTATTTATTTATTTATTTATTTATTTATTTATTTATTTATTTATTTATTTATTTATTTATTTATTTATTTATTTATTTATTTATTTATTTATTTATTTATTTATTTATTTATTTATTAATTTATTTATTTATTTATTTATTTATTTATTTATTTATTTATTTATTTATTAATTATTTATTTTTTGATTGATATTGCTTTTCATGGTACTTAGAATGAAAATATGGCTGTTATCACTCTGGCAGTGTTGAGCGTTGTAATTAGCATAAACAAAATGGCCGCCAAAATTGTTTTGAGAGTTTTCAAAGTTTTGAGAATATTTCCTACCGTAGTGCTTTCTACAACGCTGCATTCGAATTCGTGCGTCCAAAACGCTGAAAATATATGAAGACTTGCATGCAGAGGGCGGTTCTTCTAAATAGAGGGGCTGTTTAACGATAATGATTTTGAGATGCTGTGTCCTGAACATTTAAGAAACACTGCTTGGAATATATATTTTCTGCTGCAATCCAGGACTCTGAATCTAAATTTATGTTCCAAAGTACATGGGACACTGAAAACCCCTCTAAAACTGCAATAAAGTGAGAGCTGAACCATGCTGGTTTTGAAAACTGTATGAAAATAATATGAAGACCGTTTAAGCATGCTTATACCGGATGTATAAGCATCTTGAATCCACTTTTTGACACCCATCCTCGAACAAATTGGGAAACCTCGAAGAGTAGCGGCCACTTACCCCAAAGGTGAGAATATTTTCCTTTGAAGGGCGGGCCATTTTGATTTGCTTTCAATCACGAGAGTGTATGTGTGGGTGTGTGTTGTATGTGTGTTCGTGACGCTTGCCTTGTAAACACGATATCTCCAGATACTAATGATGCGTGGGGGGGGGGGGGAGAACGACCCCCTGACTATATGGAACCTCCGCTACTGGTGAACCACCTCCACCTCAACACACGCATTTTTCTTTCGTATTGCCTTCTCTCTTTTTTCCCTCTCTCCTCTTCTTCCTTTTACCTTCTCTCTTTCCTTTCCCTTCTTTTTCTCCCCTCTTTTCCTCTCTCCTCCCCTCTACCCTTTCCCTTCATTTTGCCGACTGGTGCAGAATTTTGCTGACTGGATCAGTGAATGGTGTCACTCCCCCCCCCCCCCACATCCCAGCCCACTCCCTCTCTAGCGACGGCCCTGCATATTTATCTTTATTACATTCCTTCCAATGACGAACTCTAAATAAGTTTTCATCCAAGCACAGTTATAAAGGGTTCTTAGAATCCACATCGTCTTTTAGCTTTGCATTATCTTAAATGTTACCAACGTAATCCGGACGTCACAATGAATTGGCGGGGACTGTTCTCTGTTCTGACGTCTCTATATTCCGAAAGTGTACATGAAGGTCAGTGCTATAGGATAAGGGTTAGGTTAAGTTTAGGTTGGAATGAGAGTATTACGTACATATAGGTGAAACCAGTTGTTCAGTACTATCTCCTTGGTTGAATCATGTTCCTTTGATAAAACTGAAAACAACCTTTACTATCAGTATGCTTGTTAAATGCCTGCTACAAAATACTCACTAGTTTAATTACGGTACTTTCCCAAAATATAGGAAAGATCATGGAAATAATTCTTCCCTTCAGTGCGGAGACGGATTAAGCGTGTGTAGGATTCAAGCAGAGCCTGTGGTGGCAAGGGGGCAGTTGCACATCCCCCTCCGCACCGGAGATTAATTTTCCAAACCCTCAGAAATGAAAATGGCCTACGTAACAATAATACTGAAAATGCTAAGAAAATCCACGTCCTGGTTATGTTTTTAAGGCCATCAGAACCTGTAAATGGTCCCCTTTTTCCAAAATTTTCCCGGGGAGGTCCCCGAACCCTCCCAGCCGCTGACGGGCTCTCTTGCGGGTAACCCACCTAAACAACGGATCTCCATCCTCATGCATAATGCACACAACACAGCTGAAGTCAATACGTTGATCTCAAGTATTGTTTCGCACGCGGTACTACAGCATGTTTATATAAAAATATAGCCTTTGACTGCCTTGCTTAAATCAATGAGCTTGTAAAATACTTTGTCCTCTTTTTTGACAAAGAAGGATCAGCATGGATGGTAACTATCCAAGGTACGCCACTGGACGCTGTCATGAACTAACCCCTAGTAATTTCGCCCAGGTTAGGGACCTGCTCGACCGGTAGGAATGTGGGATCCTGAGAAGACTCACTATTTTTCACTTACGTTAATCGTTGAATAGTTCGTATTAACTTGTCGACTGTTAACTGAAATGCACTTCACAATTGAGTTTCATTGCTTGTAGTTACAAAAATGCAATACATACATGATATGAAGCAGTGCTCGAAGATGGAATCAGCTGGTCTTGCTAATAATTGTTATAAATAATATTGTTTAATTGTAATTGTGTAATTGTAACCTTTAAGAGGTGTGGGGCCCAGGCCATGTTCTAGTTGGTGCCAATCTAATTTGGGCAATGTCACTGTGCTGAGTGTAATATGCAAGAATATACAGGTTTCCATCGCGGTAAGCTATCGTTAGGGGTGCAATGATTTCATTAAGCAGGGAGTGGCATAGTACCATGAGAGAAAATTCTACTTAAACAAATGTAATAATGTAGGCTGTGAAAATAATTTGAAACCACGGTCGTGTTTAGTGTACATTAAAATATCCCAAAGACGGTTGGCAAAGTCGGTTCTTGTGAAAAGGTTACCTGTCATGATGTGAGAAGGTACGGGTGCGGATGTAAAACTGACGAGTCACGTGCAACGCAGAGAAGGAATTCTCAATGGGAAGTGCGCAGGGTTTTCGGGTGTGAAGTGTATCTGAGGGGAACGAGAGAAGACTAAAACGCGGTCAATGTAGTTACAGAGAAAAAATGGAGAAGCGAGTGCAACAGCAAGGGTATGATTACACAGGAGGAAACATATATTGATCATAATGTCCGTCCTTCTAAATAGTGTTCATTTGTGGTCTACTCATAAAGTGTTCTTTTGTAATAATGTGTTTGTTATTTGTTCTTTCAGTTGTGTATTTGCAATATCATCTCACTTTGCGGAAGGGTGTAAGCGGAAAAATCATTTTGATGTATAAGAGAGGGGCTATATCCAAGAAGTGTGGTGAAGTTTTTATTCAATCCGTATGCGTAGTTCTCGAAATATAACATTACTTGTAAAGCAAAATGAACTTGCAACAAGCATGCGTGATTTCATCTCCTCACATCGATGAACAATGCTTTGTTATCTCCGCGAGGAGGATGAGATGTATGCACTTTGTCAGTTGAGCTATATTGGGCAATGCCAACTGAAATAGCAACCGTTACCATGGCAAAGATTCATTGCCAAGTTACTACTCGGGGAGTAACCCAGCAGTGGGCTATACCTTAGGGTGACCGGAAATCCATGACTGAGGGAGGAGTCAAAACGTAACCGTGTGTGTATGTGTGCTTGTGCACGCGCGCGATTGTGTATGTGTGTCCAAGTTTGTTTTGTGAATACCTCTTAAACGGTTTAGCCGATTTTTTTTCCTTCAAACTTCGTAGGAAGGTTCGCTAGGTAGAACCCTTGTGCCAAGCTTACTACGGGGGGGGGGGGGGTAAAGGTCAAAAGCTAGAGGTCACATTTTGTAAAATCACTTTTTACTGCAATACCAAAAGGAAACACCCCAATGACATGAAACTTCACATATATGGTGGAGGTGTCTAGTACTAGCGAAATATGTGGTTGCCATAGCAACGAAGATCAAAGGTCACTTGACAGAGGGAGAAAATGTATACTTTTAAGCAAAATTTTGTGTCAAAAACTCCTCTTAGTGAACCGGACTGATTCTCTTCAAACTTGGTGAAAGGGTACCCCAGGGTAGGGAATTGGATCTTGCCAGACCCCTGGAAGTAAAGGTCAAATGTCAGAGTTAAAAGGTCAAATAGTAAAAATCGCTTTCGGCTAAAATGGAAAGATAAAACATTGCACTGACATGAAACTTCAAACTTATGATAGGGATGGCGAGTTATTACAAAGTAGGTGATTGTCATGGCAACCGAGATCGAAGGTCACGTGACAGAAGGTCACATGTACACGTTTTTGTCAAGAATTCCAACAAGTCGGCTGGACCGATTTTTTCAGACTTGGTGAAGAGGTGTCCCAAATTGGGAAATTGTGTCTCGTAGACTCCCAGTAGCTGAGAAGTCAAGATCAAAAGTCAGACTGAGTTCAAGAGTGCATAAATCTTGTTTTTCATATGTATTAAGTTCATTACTGATGTGAGTCGATATCTGTTACTGTTATCACATTGAATTACGTGTGCTAGAGATGAAATCTGCAACTCCGTAGATCGCACTCTTGTTTTCTTTTAAGGTTAGCCTATCGTTATGACCTTAAAATAAATAGGGATATGAGTTTAACCATAGGGAATGTAAAATTTGTTAAAATAACCACACCTCCAATGCATTTACATTACGAAAGCATGAGATTGTGACAAATGAAAATTGGCTAAAAAATAGCATAACAATGTTGATGAATATGAAACCATGATATCCCCTCTGCTTGCTTCAAGTTCACTTTGGTTGAAAATGTGATAATATCATTTACTAATATCTCTTGAGTAAGGCATCAGTGGCGCAGCCAGACATTTTTTGTGGGGGGGGGGGGGCAAAAGCAAAAATTTCCGACAGATTATTATCTAGGGACCCTTTTTTTTTTTTTTTTTGGCTTTCCGGGCAATTTGAGACCGAAATTTGATTTTCACGTTGACATTTCGATGTGTAATTCTGATTAAAAACATAACAAGTGTTGTAAGTGTTTCAAATGAATTTTTGTAATTATTTCCGACAGACACCAGAAGTTTGCGACAGAGGCCTTCAAAGGCTTTGTGGGGGGGGGGCAATCTAGCTACGCCACTGTAAGGCATAGCAATTGACTGCAAATGTAACCACTTGTATGTTTTTATTTCTTAAAATATCATAAACTAAACTTTAGCTTAAATACTTGGCTCATCTTTTGGTCGGAGAATAAACAAGGGGGATGCCAGGATTTCTCTGACGTGGGGAGGAGGCAATCACCCTAACGGGACCAGCAACCCGAAGCCCCTACGACGCAAAATTTTCGGTGCACTTTTGTGGCCCGAAACTTTTGTCATTTTACTTAAGACAAAATCAAAATGTTTGAATACTTAAAACGGACATTATGGAAATTTGGGGTCTTATTAAACAAAAATTGAAATTTTGGATTTTTGTTGAAGAAGAATTGTCTTCTTTGGTAACAAAATCAAGAAAACTGTTTTGGATACTTTACATCGTAATGGATTACGTACTCTACCGTACGTATTAATTCTCCCCGACGAAATTGGAAAATTTCCCGACGGGGAAAGACTTCCCAGCAGGGGGCCATGTCCCTCGGGCACTTACACCTACCTGGCGCCACCCCTGCAGAAAAGTGACCCTTCCCTTTTTTCTTCTCTCTTTTCGCTGTTTATTCTTCTGTATTTCTGGCAAGTATTTTGTCTCATTAGATGGCGATAAACTATTTTATTTCAGCAGGAATTGTAACGAAAGTAGAAACAGGTGAAAACACGGACAAAGAAAAGAACGCCTCCTTGCTCCTATATGACGAAGTAAACAATAGTCATTGACAATGTTTTGAATACTGAAGTAAACTGTAAATTTAAGTACTGATAGATATCCTTGACCATATCTTTGATCAAGGGAAGATATCATTATTTTTACAGGTGAGCTATATTACTTGAATTAATTAATTTCTTCCTTTTTAAATTTTATTACTTTTACTTGCCAGCAATAGCAATGGTATAACTTTCTCTAGGGGCCAAAGAATTATAATTTTCTCTTACTTGACGTGGGTATCAAAATCTAAAAACAGTAAAAAATACTTCATAAAAGGAGAAATGGAGTAATCCATTAGTTGAAGTAATGTCATCACGTGATCGGTCCCATTTAAAACACTGTTTTCTTCAACACCTTGGATCAATTTCAATGAAGTTTGTAGTACTGCAAATATTCTTTTCTCCTCTCTAATTAAAAATTTATTCATCTGGTAAAGGAGGTACCTTGAAAGGAGTAATGTCAATATGTGCAACTCGCGTTTCAAAATAAAGAAAAGGTCAAATGCATTTGCCCTTTAAAGTCATCGGGATTAGCGCACTCTGATCAAAGACCGATTACTATTCAAATATTACTGTGTGATACAGAAGTCATGTGACCAGTTTCAACGCTTCCGTTCCGTCTCATGCCGTTCTCACCTTGATTGGAATGAAAAAATTTACGATTCTCTGTTTAAACATAGCAAAGGAATAAACGTAGTGCATAAAACGTCCACTATATTTACTGACCTAAACGACTCAGATGATTGAGTGTAACACTTGTAATAGAAGCTGTGTGCAATCCACACAGTTTATTCAGGCTATTTTTCACTCACACCAGCTACGGTCAAATCTTCACAAGTCGGCGGATTAAGACTTATTTGAGTCACAGTGCTCGCTATGTTGTGTTCATATTTTGGCCTATACCATCTAGCTTAACCAAAAGTCCACACTTATTACAGCCCAGGACTCCAAGGTTGATCTGTTTTCTTAAATCATTTAAACTGAGGTAAGGCTGATTTAACAATTCATGACTGGGATGGCATAATGCTTCAGACGGCTAGACGTTTTCCATACATATCTGTCAATAATTTATAGCCTTCTCATGGCAGTTTTGCCAACATGTTCCTTCGTGTAGTATCCATGATTCGAAAAGCTTCAACAATTCGATGATAACATGAAAAAGACTGCACTGGGTGCTCCCGCAGAGAAGACCGGGAGAAAGACTGCATAATTGCAACGTCCGATCGCCTGCCTCTCAGCAGAAAGCATAATACTGAGGAGTGACTCAAATAACCTTTATACACCTTGTGTGAGTAATTGAGTATGATTCGCGGAACTGAATAAGTGTCTGAATCACATTTTATGCAGCTCTGTCTAAGACGGTTAAGTTGTAGACACGGTTCATTACGGACATGAGGCCGAACGTTTGGTTACGATGAAGCTGAATTGAAGCCAGGCACAAATTTATTTCCACTGAGGTATAAATTTACAAGTAAGTTGTATTTTCTTACATAGAATGTTTTACTAGCTCTGGATAGCTTCGGATTTAAGTATCTTGTATCGAGACTACCATGTAGCCTGTCAGTTTCTTCAGGAAGATTCTTCATCCGAGGGGAAATTCTAGGCCTCTAATCTCACACACAAAAAGTCGAATCACTGAGCATTTCGGATTTCGAGAATGCACTCGATTTCTTGTTCGTTAATTTATCTCACACTGGAACCAAATTTATTTTCAGAGACCTAACAGAGGTTGATGCAAAGTGTCGTGTGTATGCACGTAAAAGTCATAAAAAAGGAGCAGTCACAGGCTCATCTACAGTCAAAACAAAGAAATCATAGAATAGAGAATCTGATTTAAAAGTCTGTGGATATGTAAATTTCATATACCTGCCTTCTTGATGGAGAAGAATTGAACACATGAAAATTAGGTCTTATTCTCATCAGAATTCATCAAATAGTCCTAATGACTATTATACAAGGCGGCTTTGTTTAAGGACTAAGCATCGGATTAACATGCGAATTTGTCACATGAAAGAAGGGAATAGGAAGATGCGTATTATGCTGTTCTTTGTCTACTTAATATTCATGGAAAGGACATATCTGTTGTTGGTTTGCCTTAGTTGTTTATTGTGAAAATCAACACATGATACGCTTCATGGCACCAAATAAGTTATAAAGGGATAAAGATAAAAATGAGTATTGTGCAACACTTCCTGACACATTTTACAAACTAATTTTGCCCCCCAAAAAAAATGGCTACATTTTTGAAAAGTTTTATCTGGAGAGGCTTAAAAGATACTTGAAACAATTTAGTCGGACAGTTTATCCGGGTCTTTTTGTTACATGTTTTCGTATGTTCCTTTTTCTTCCACTTTTGCACAGAACAGTCTTATTTTGTGTTTATGCTAAACTACAGTTTGCTGCTAATTAAAAAAAAGTATTTTTTCAAAATATGAAGTTTCAAATTATTTCATAATTTAAACAAAAATCCGGGTTGGGAAATACAAAGCGCCCCCTCAGAAGTGACGCAAGTCAGCCAATTCTCAAGGCAGAGCAACAGGCCTAAGACTAAGAGGAGTCAAATCTGGATCAACCGCGCCCGATGGGGGGGGGGGTGGGTAGCACGGTAGCAGGTAACGAAGGACTGTGTGAACATAAATTCCCTCAGACATTTTATCTTGTGTGGTGAGAGCAGCTGAAGAAAACGCCTTATTGTAGATGGTACTTGCAATACACAGTCGCATATACGTCCTGGCAGTTCAGTGATCTCGCTTGCATTACCTGGGGCTTCTTTCGTTTCTGCTCATAATGGGTGTCCCAGCCCTAGAAACCTTCCAAGCCTGGCCCTCTCCTTAAAAGGAGCTTGAACATGCCCCAAGAAAAATGGAAACTTCCCATATTCTGTTGATAGATGCCCCCTTCTTGGTTAAATGATTCTCTTTATTTGAAGAAAACCTGAAGTCTAGAATGTTATTAATTGTAAAATAGTAAAATAATGACAACATGACAACCGAGGTAAAATAAACCGAGTTTTGCCTGACTTTTTTTTTGTTGGGCTCCGATTGGGGTGATCAGTGGTAGTTTTCTGTCTGTGGCTGAGGCCTTTCTCACTTCCAAAATATGAAACTAACAAAATAAATATTAATAAAAAGTATCGAGTTGTTGTCTTTTTAGTTTTGTCAATAGCAACTAAAACATAGCCGGCTAAGTGCTTGCAGTTACGTTAACACGACGAGTAAGGGTTATCCTGTAGTGATGGGCCTCACTTTATTTGGACCTGTCACCACTGTGACCGTGACAGGTTCTATTAAATCTGTACCCCTGACGTCAGGATTACTCTGCCTGCACTGTTTAACAGGGTTCCTGAACTTCCTGTTTATGTGTCGCTCAGGCCTCAACTAAACATTAAACGACATTGGAAACTTGAAAAACCATTGTAGGTCCAGAGAAGAGAATAAAGCAAAACTTCTGGAAACAAATCCTCGTATTTTCAGTTACATGTTAAACTGTTCGCACACACAGTTTATCTTACAACGTGTTAATTTTCTTATCGTTGTTTTATTCATCAGGTATTCCGAGTCCGTGATATGATTATCGTTATTTGCAACATTAACATTTTGAAAAGAGTTATTGCAAAGGGAGGGCTCCTAGCTTGTTTGTCCGTTATAGTGTTCGTTGGGAGGTGCGGCAGAAACATTGTTGGGGTTAAGTGAGTTTTCATTCATCCATCACATGGGGTCCGTTTATGAACTATAAATTTGAATGAAAAGGTGAAGGCATAGATTACGTTATCGGCATTGACCCAAAATGTCCCTCTTATTCCCTCCAAGGCTACAGGGCCGGCAGAGGAGGAGAGAGGGTTAAAGGTTTACATATGGGTTTGATACTTAAGATTTGCAATTTTATTTATCCATCTTACCCCAGAATATAAATTTTGAAAAGGGTGATTGTGACTTTCCCTGGGATTTTTTTACTCAGACAATGATTTGCTAACATGTTTTGCAGCAATAGCTAAAAAGTATGAAAATAAGAACATTTATAATAACCCATTTCAATCTTGTCTGCCCTTTCCCGTCTTGTAAATATTGCACATGCCATCTTTGACTAACTTTCCTCTATACATGAACGACAAGTGTTTAAATACTTCATGTATACTACGGCTCTATAAGTCACCCCAGTTTGAACAATATTACACGGTATCCAAGGCTCTTTCAATTATACGGCATGTGACCATGTTATTGTTCCTGAAGTGTTAAATTTGAGCAGACAAACTCTTTAGATATCCTTTAATACACTCTACTTATTTTGTGAAACATACTGACGCATACATTTTGAAGAAAGGAAATAAAGCGGGATTTATAAAAAATTTTGCTGCTTCATACGGCGTTGGGCGACCGCTTACTCCCTTTAAACATAAAAAAGATTGGTACCCTCCACTTAGTTGATTTTAATATATACCACATAAGAAATACAATCTTTCGTGGCTAATGTCCACAGGTTTATCCTCCCTTCCCCTAATAAGTGAAAAATAAAGGGATTTTAAGCAAGACTACTTTGGCAAAATGCAATAAGTTGTTTTACGATCATTTACTACAAAATTCAACAAGAGCGACGAGCTTTAATAATGTTTGCACTTCTCAAATTTCAGGTTATTTTCAGTCACACTTACAAAATGAACATAACATCATAACCACGTACATTTTAGGTGTCGGTATAGAGAATTTGCCACTTCACAAATTCTGATCATTCATGTTGAATGACGTTCTAATCTCCATACTAATTGTTTCGTTTGCAGCTTGTTCCTCTTCTAACTCATAATGACGTCAGTCTTGAAGACATTCTCGCCACGATTCGATGAAAAGAAGGAAAATCGTGTTCAAACAACATGGGCGCAATGAGCAGAAACCCGACTAAACCAGAGAGCGAACAGCCCTCCGTTAGAAGAAAAACGAAAGGTGACGTGACGTCACCATTACGTCAAGTGACTGTAAGTTTCTCATTCTTACATTATTTGTAGGTTTCTTTCACAAAAATACTTTCGGACTAGCGGAATACTTCACAGCCCAGTTCTGTTAATCCCAATTTAAAGGTCAAAAAGAAATTTGTCAGATAAAAAGTCCCTGACCAAACACATTAAAAGTAGTGATGATGAAATTGTGATGTGCAGTGTTTCTTAACGACGTATCCTGATGTCACGCGTTCGCCTCACCTAGTATTGAGATCCCTATTTCAATATTGACTTTATCAACACCCTGTATAGGTCAATTTAAAAAGTAAACATGAAAACGTCGAACAAAAGTGTTAATTTGAAAATGCTCGTGTATTTTTCAGGCATATATTCAGGATTAGTCGAAAGGTTTGGCTTTGGTAAGTCCAAATAAGGTCATCTTGTACTTTCTATTCAATAATCGGGGGGAGGGGGGAATTAATGGAAGTAATATTTTTAACTTATCAGCCATGAAAAAGGACCAGTTTGAATTGTTTTTACCTTGGGTATTGAGGATATTTTACTCCTTGTTTATTGTTTGCTGTTATTCAAATTCTTCGTGAAAAAGCGAAAAGTATTTAAGTCATAAAGCGGTTAACAAAGGAAGCGTACGAGGTAGGAGAACGCTATCCATTAGCCCAAAATAAGACATCAAAATGGTAAAATATGCGCGTTGCGTATGCATTTTTTTTTTGCCCTAAAAGAAATTTTACATTTGTGAAGTAGTGATAAAATGATAAAATATTGGTTTTTAGGATCTTTTCTTGAAAACAAAACTCTTAAAAAAAAACGAATAAACATATTCTTAAAACTAAAACGATGGTGTTATTTGCATCTCAGTCTTCTTCTGAAAACAAAGGTTTGCTTGAAAGAAGAAAGGAAGGAAGACCCTCTCCCCTATACAAATAGGATAAGCCTTAAGTCACACTGTGGTAACTTAGTTCAATATTCCGGCAAAAATCGACCATGATCTTTAAAAATATTGAATCATTGCGACAGATTCAGTATGATATATGTCTCAACCCCTTCAAACTGGTAAAATATTGTTTGTGCATGAAATCTTGGTTAATAATTTATCAGGCTATTTGTGCATATTAAATGATTCACAATAAATATAACTTCAAGTCTTTCTACATATTGAAAATGCTCTTTTCATCACTTTACAAGTTTAAGATCTTTGTCTAGTTTATGATTGCGTTTCGTTTGGAACAGGTAGATATATCGATAAGATAAGGTATTTTATCGCGGTGTTTCCGTCGCGGCTTTGAATTAATCGACTTCATGTCTCCTGCATGGAAGAGTTTTTAAAGAGTTTTTTTAAAGGTACACTCTAAGAAAAAAGGGTTCTATGGTTCTCCCTGGAGGACAAAAGGAGATAAAGGGTTCCAGGCAGAATCTTTTTTCTTAAGTAATTCCTGAGTTCTTCATGTGGGGCAAATAAAGAACCCTTTTTGCTAAGAGTGTAACAGGCTCCCTTTAATCTCTTTATAGTACCTTTTTGACATGTGACAACTAACGCACACATAAATTGACATCAGTACACACGGACGAACGCACACACAAAGCGGAACTGACATTAGCAATGGTTCAATACTTGCTATCTCTGTATAATTAAAGAAATGAAACGGCATTACAGAAAACCGACCTATCGTTCTATCCCTTAGAACTTCCTTTCAATTAAGATTTCCAATCATCCATACATCGCTAGCTGCTGAAGATCACAAACGCCATCTTGATCGTAGCAGGATTTTGGAAATGTCACGTCAATAAGAAATAAATGGAAATATAAGAAATACCAGTCAGCAGGCTCATCAACTTTACAAGGAGAATAAGTGTTCATGATTGCGGACTTCACACGTCAGACACAGTTCCTTAGGCACTTTTCATCAGCCAGTGGGCGGATGAAACGGGAACATCTACGGAAATCAGTTTTTTTTTTAGTGTCACGTGATGAATCAGTGTCGCCTAAGGCAACCATGTGATCATTCTTGTATATTACGGACTAGGCCTAAAAGGAAACCAGGCATGATTGTCAGTGACAGCGACGATCTTTACACTTGCCATCATACCATATGGAGACATTGAACTAATTACACGAACAAATATTTACCTTGTTATAGAACGTTACTTACTATGTACACGAAGGCAATTCAGTAATTTAGAGAGAAAAAATGCAAACCGAATATTCAACTACCCGTTATTTAGCATTTTAAATTTGCCGTAACACATTAAATGCGTACCGTATATGAGCACCTTCTCAATAGCAGGCTCTTATTTGTGATCAACCTACTTATAGTAGAAGACAGCTATCAGGGCGTTTCGGTTATATTAATTATGATAGTCAATATACGTTGGCGAATTTGTTCTTGTATTTTCCACTTTGTGTGCGCTTACCAATTGAGCTGCATGAGTTCGAATTTCTGTCTGTTGCTTCTGCTATTGAGGCTCTTTTACAATAACACCAGGCAGTGCACCGCGCCACGCTCAACTTGGCACTTGTAATGTCCACCACATCCGAGGTGCTGCAATATATTAATTGCATACCTGTGAACAAATTAATGTGTCCCAACCAGGGAGCTGTTATCCGACTAATGGATACGTTTGTTATCATTCACACATACAGCGAAGTCCCAGTGTCTTAACGACTGCCTCCCACATCCACTTCCAGTGCTGGGATCTTTGGAAGTTGTTAAATGTATATTGTGTAGCACTCGGGGGCTTCATACAGTAATACTAAACTTTCGTTATTGATTGTCATCTTTTGTATTTTTCTTCACGCGGATTGGTTATGCTAGTTGGTCTGCAGTGTACTATGTATAGGCCAATGGGTGTGCTTTCAGTGAAGATCACAAGTTGCTAAGAATAATGTCTTGTATATCTTTAGTTGTCAATTGAGGCTTACCCTGTGCTCATATGGGATAATGCACCAGGGGTGGCCGCACAGAAACGTTGATAGTGACAGTCTTGATAGCGCTATCAACTCTCTATCAAACCTGCTACTATCAGCAGGTGCAAAACGACCGCACAGAAGACGCTGATAGAGGTGCTCTCTGATAAGGCGCTTATAGGCTCATTAACATATTATAGATCGGGGGTTTCCCACTTGGTCTGGCTTGTTATCGCCATTGAAGTGTTTTATTCAGGTATGCTACCTCTAATACGGGAAGAAACAGGTAGAATTTGTCCATAGAACGCGTCACTTAGACCTACATTTGATGCACATCCTTTGTGTTGATAAAAGCCAAGTATTTGCATCCTCGGCTCTTTTGAATTTAGACAATGTGTGAGGTTGTGCGTTATGTACTACTGTGTAAAGGTACTTAATTTAGGACGAACAAATTCCAACTGATGGCCGTAGCCTCTGGGGGCAGAGGAAAGTTGCCCCTTGAGATTTCCAAATCGTAAATAAAATTTAACCTTCTTGAGAAAAAAATAAGTATAATTGCTAAAACTTTCGCTGTCCAAATTATGATTTCTAGGACCCCCAAACCTGGGAAATTTTATAATAAAGTTTCCTTTTCCCCAATTTTTCCCCGACGTGGATGTGTTCTTAATACGGGTTTCTCCTCACGAATAAACTAACCATTGTGTTCCTCCTACAAGATACACAGCTTGAATACCTTCACCAGCATCTACGTTGGCGAGAGATAAGTAGCATATGGTTACATTTAATCATTAGCTAAACCTCACGAGCTGGTAAAGAAACTGAATATAAGAGGCATAAGCAGAGGCTGCAAACTTATTTTGAAACACAGCTAAATCTTATAGATGTCCTATTGCGTCACTTCAAGTATCTTTCGTGATGTATTAGATTAAAAAAATATTGCATATTCAAGGTAAACCAAGGAGTAACTCTATACGGGGCTTTTACAACTCAGAAACGTATTGCAACATGATCCTTAAAAAGCCATTCAAGAAATAGGATTCCTGGGTACACTCATTCAAATTGGGGTGACTGAATTTTTCCTTTAAATCAAATCTAATTTTTCTTCTTGAAATCTAAATTTTTTACAGAATAACTTAGCATGAATCTAAAAGGTAAGAATGCTTAGGTACAAATTTTAAGGTCTAAAACGTGTCATTTGCCCCATCTGGGACACATTTGACCGAAACTTTCCTTGCAGTCCTACGCTATGGCTACTCGCCAACCGTTGGTGGATCCCCCAGTGACCGCACTAAGAGCGCTAGGGAGAAGCCCGAACCGGGTACCAGACTTGTAGAGGTGCCATGCCACCGTCGAAAAATTCAGTAAATAATTAAAATTTCAGGTCATGTCTTCACTAAATAAAGATAACACCACTTTTTAGATCTAGGAAAACTTAAAACACGAAAACTTTCGCAAAGAGTAGAGGTGTCATCTCTGTCCTGAAGCAGCATCCCCTTCAATTACACCCTAACAAAAGAGAAACAAATCACTAAAAATGTTGATTCATTAACACAATATCAATTCAACACTTAACGAAGCTTTACCAAAGATTGCACCACTTTGCATTCAAGCCACCTTACAAAAAGTGGGCATTTTGCAAAGCTTAGTCAGTCTGCAGCCAGTTCCCCCTACTGCAAGTTACTCAGTTCAGTTGGGGACAATTTCCCACTGATGTCCCTTGCTACTAAGCCTTTATCACAGAAACATATTTGTAACTCAAAATACCGTTTTTCTAATTCAATTCCTACAATATCGATAAGGAGAAGAAAAATTGTTTGAAAAGTCGTTTTATAAGCAACCTCATTCACTAGTTCTGTTTTAGGTTTGCATATCTTTGCCTTTTCGGAACGTTCCGTCATCTACGGAGTCGATGTCGACCGCTGTGCGCTACATTTGCCTCCATTAGGAATTAAATTTTGTGCTATCAAAGTCACTATCGGTGCCTTGGTCACTGTTAGTGAGTTGATATAACATTACCAGTAGTGATAGTTTCTGTGCGGCCTTTTACTGATAGCCTATCAGCGCTGATAGCTAATCCCCCTATCAGTAAGCTTCTGTGCGCCCAAAATTTTCTATCAGCACTGTTAAGGTGTTGATAGCGCTATCAACGCTTCTGTGCGGCCACCCCTGGCATCTTGTTAACGAGATACCATAGCGGCCTCCTGCTGTTTTTGTTATCAAGATCGTAGTTGCGTTGAGATGAGTCGACAAACAAGTGACCCAGATGACGGGCGGGTCATCAAACTGTCAAGAACTTCCTTTCGCATTGCCTACAAAAGTAATCAATGTTTGTATTCGAACGTGTTTCCATTGCTCGGCACTCATAAGCATGGGCGTCAATCCTGGGGGGACAGGGGGACATGTCCCCCCCACATTTCGATGGGTGGGGGACACAATATCAAATGCCCCCCCCCCCACACACACTTCGTAAAGAGTAGTGTCGTGGCTCTATTTGACTGGCTTTTTGAGTGGCATGTAGGTTTGTTGAAAGTGTCTCGATGCAGATTTTGTCAGGGAAATCTCATTTAATGAAAAATTTCGGCGCGCTTCGCGCGCATTCGTCACAGTCTGCACTCCATCTCATCACCAATAAAAAGATGATTATACAAGGAACTATTCTGATCACAACACTTTCCGAAAAACAGAGATACATCTCCAAACATCTGTATAGGGGCCCCGCATTAATATGGGATCCTTCAATCTAATTTGTCAGCATGATGTGGAAGGTTGAAACTTTAAAGCACGTTGTTGCCGTTTTACATTTTTTTAAAACTTTTACCGAACGCTTCGCGCGAAGCCATTATCGGTATGGATGGTGATTGCTAATACACTTACGAAGAAAAAGCTGAAACGCGCTTGTTAGTCCTTCACACCTTTGCTACACTTATCAGGGAGGTCTAACATCACAGGCTTACTGTGCCTTTTCTCTCCCTCCTGCCGATTCTCTATTGCTGGGAGCTGTTCGTCTGGATTTAGTAAAAATACGATAGATGTAAAGTGCTTAGCGTCATAATCTATATTACCATTTTACATGTCAGGTAATAAGCATTACGCCATTGCCCCGTTTATATAAGTGATCTAGAGCTTCCAGGAGGTCCTATACAGGTATTTGCCAGCCTTAGATGACCTTTTAAAATGCACAATGAAGCAAACGAAAATTTTCATAATAGTCCAAGAAAGTTTCTGTTGACTCAACGCAGGTATTTTTTCGGAAAAACTGCCAACAAAAAAGAAGCCAAATGGGGGGCTTCAGGAAGGTTTTTGAAAACGCTCCAAAAATAAACCAAAGATAGTACCATCTTGCATCTAAGTAACCGTAAATTTACGAAAATTTCTCAAAGGGGAGGGGGCACTTACCCCTCCCCTTGGACCCCTCCCCCAGGGCAACACAACAGGACAAAGGAAGGATTCCCACTGCTTTTTACAAACGCATGGTGCATAAAAAAGCTGCAATTTACGCGTCGCCACTGCAGTTAGTAAAAGCATCCAGGCAGCCGGAAAATTAGTTATGGATATTTTCCAGCCATATACGATCAGCTCCAAAAATATCCCAAAGATAGCACCAGTGGCGCCGCCAGACTTTGGTGATTGGGGGGGGGGGCACAACAGATGATGTCGTAATGGCACTTCAGTTAACCTCCCAAGTCTGCACAAAATGCGTTTTTTCCCGTGTGCTCCCTACGTTCGTATATACAGTGGGGGATCCTTCCTTTTTGTCAGGTGTCACTGCACTAAGCTAGGTGCCGTCCTGGGGGAGGGGTCTAAGGGGAGGGGGTGTCCCCCCTCCCCTTTGAGAAATTTTTGTTTATTTAAAGTTGCTTAGATGCAAAATGGTACTATCTTTATGATATTTTTGGAGCTGATCACATACCTGTATGGCTGGAAAATGTCCATAGTTTAGTTAATTCTAATTTTTCCGACTGGCTGGATGTTTTTATCCAACTGAGTGGCGACGCTTAAATAATCTTTTTTTATGTACCTGTGCTTTGAATACAGCAGTGAGGATCTTTCTTCTGTCACTACATAAAGGTGCCGTCCTGGGGGAGGGGTCTAAGGGGAGGGGGTGCCCCCTCCCCTTTGAGAAATTTTTGCTTATTTAAGGTTTCTTAGATGCAAAATGGTGCTATCTTTTGGAATATTTTTGGAGCTGATGATATATAGCTGGAAAATGTCCACAATCTAGTGAATTCTAATTTTTGGTTAGGTGAAAAAGGAGAGCATGTTGTCTAAGAGAAGAATACGTTGTCAACAAACCTCCTGAAGACTCCCTTTTGGCTACTTTACCGCCTTCTATTGGCAATGTTTTCAAGTTATCCAAAAATACGTGCGTGGAGTCCACAGAAACATTGTTGGAATATAACGAATTTTTTCCTCCCTTTCATTGTGCATTATAAGAAGGCATCTAAGGCTGGCAGATACCTGTATAGGGCCTTCCGGAAGCTCTAGATAAAGTACATAAAATGGAGCAACGACATAATGCTTATTACGTGACATCCAAATGATAATATAGAGTAGAGCACTTTACAACTATCGTATTTTTACTAATTTTGAACGAAAATCCAGATGAACAGCTTCCAGCAATGGAGAACGGGCGGGAGGGAGACTATTGGTGCAGGAAGGTGATATTAGACCTCCCTGATAGGTATAGCAAAAGGGGTGAAGGACTAAGAAGGCGTTTTCAGAATTCTTTTTTTGTCGTAAGTGTATTAAAAATCACCATCTATCAAGGGCGTAACCAGGAATTTGTCAAGGGGGCGAACCCCATAGACAGATTCTCATCGCCTTGCGCCACCATGGTTGGCCCAAAGCGCAAGAAAATTTTGGCCCAAAGTGCCTCCCAGATCGCTGGAAATGGCACTTCCCAAGCCTATTTTACAGCATATAAATAGGAGAAACACTAGTAATATTGAAAAAAAAACATTAAAAAAAAACCCCAAAATATGCTCAAGGGGGCGGATGCCCCCTCCAACCCCCTTGGCTACGTGTCTGCCATCTATACCTATAATGGCTGCGAGCAAAGAGCTCGGTAAAATTTTCTGGAAAATATATAACGGCATAATTTCAACTTTCCAAATCATGCTTCAACAACTTAGATTGAAAGATCGCATATTGATGCTATAGGCCCCTACAGATGTTGTGATTATAGTTCCATGTATTATTATGTTAATAATGGTCATAAGATGGAGTGCAAACCGTAAAGCATGCGCGCAAAGCGCGCGAAATTTTTCATTAAATGAGATTTCCATGACAAAACCTGCATTCAGAATCTGCATCGAGACACTTTCAATTGCCCAACAAACCTACATGCCACTCAAAAAGCCAGTCTTTTACCTGTTAATTCGTGAACAGCTTTCAAATTTTGCTGCTGTGCTTCTCCGGGAGTTGCTATCAGAAGATATTGATAATAAGAACACAGAGGTAAGGTTTAAAGCGCGCGGAGCGCGCGAAATTTTTGATAGTTTGCGAAGGATTTGCAAAAATTCTCATAGTTGAGAAACATTTGTGATAGAAAATGATTAAATAGATCTATCACTCGGTTGAAGCACACCTCACCCTACCCCCTACAGAAATCTATAGCTTAATCGCCTTTTGGGATCATTTTAAAATTTTCAAAAAATTTTCATTGGGGGGCACGCGCCCCCCCATGCCCCCCGTGCCGGCGCCACTGGATAGCACCATTTTGCACCTGAGCAATCTTAAATTAACAAATTTCTCAAAGGGGAGGGTGTTCCCCCTCCCCTTAGACCCCTCCCCCAGGACGACACCTTTATGTAGTGAAAACGGAAGGATCACCAGCTGTATACAGAACTCAGAGCGCATAACAAAGTGCAATTAAAACGCCGCCACTCTGTTGGAAAAACATTCAACCAGTCCGAATTAGGGACCTTCAGACCCAAAAACATCTGACCCTAGCTACGGGCGTGGTTGGGGTCCATGATCTCTGACAATGATCAAAGCTGCGGAGCATGGTTTCAGCTATTTTTGGACATGATTAAAGTAACATCTTGAAGTAATTCTCTGGACTCCGTGTATTTCAACTAGCAGATCATCTATGATGGTCATGTTAACTTTGGAATCATTGGCGTAGCGAGAGGGGAGGCAGGGGGTCATACCCCCATCGACCTCTGAAAAAAATTTGTTAATGGAACACAAAAATGGGCTTCAGGTGATGCTAAATGTTGCAACAGATTGCATCTGAGGGTACTTAAATATTCAAAAATTTCTCAAAGGGGAGGGAGACACACCCTCCCCTTAGACCCCTCCCCAGGCCCCCTCCAAATAAGAATCCTGGCTACTCCAGTGTTTGGAATCCTAACTCTTATTAGAATAGGACAACGTCAGTCGTCAAAGCGAGGGAACACAGGGAAGGGCCTATAGAAAGACACGCCCTTTTCAAAAAAGGGCTTGATAGTTTGTGCTAAGTCATGTGCAGGCGCGTAGCCAAGGGTGGCGAAGGGAGCAGCCCCCCCCCCCCTTTGAGCAAAATTTTGGTATTTTTCATATCTTTTATTACAATATTACTAGTGTTTCCCCTATTGCTATACAGTAAATAGGCCTGGGAAGTGCCATTTCCAGCGATCTGGGAGGCATCATTTTGGACCAAAATTTTCTCGCGCTCCGCGCCAACCCATGGGATGGCGCGGAGCACTGGCAGCATACTTGCCAACTCTATCGATACCGTAAGGGGACAAATTGTAGGCCTACCATATCAGGAACACATGGTGTCTTAGTGGTAGGCCTATGTGCAAGACTAACACCTTACACTTGTTTGAAGCTGTTATGTGATTCTGCATACTTGTAGAATGATAAATTATTTGCCAGCAATATGTGTGTATTTCTATATGATTATTCCTACAAAATATTTCATAAAATACATAATACTATGTCTCCTTATGCATACAAAATACCATAAAAAGTATGCACCAAATCACATATTTTCAAACTAAAAACACAAAAGCTTCTCACCGTGGGAGGGGGGACCCCCTCCCACACCCTCTCCCCTCACGCGCAAGCGCCCTCGGGCTCGGTCGCTTCGCTCCCTCGCAAAATCTACCTCTTTGCTCCCCCCTTGACAAATTTCTGGCTACGGGCCTGGTCATGTGTGTCCCCCCCCACACTTCAATACGGATTGACGCCCCTGCTCATCAGTAAACATTTTATCAAGACGATGAGACTTCGCACATGTTCATGCAGTTTAAGGATGATCTGATAACGACGTGGTGGTCTTGATGATTAGCCGACTCCGCGTGGTCTTGATCTAGGGGAGCGCATCATGATGACGAGTGCATTCACATACAGAATTTGATGAAGGTCTGGTAACGAGCTCGTTATCTGATGACGCGTAAGCTATCCCATGCGAGCGCAGTGCCTGTTGTGGACTGCGAGGGATGCATTAATACTGTTTTTTTAAAGTGTAGCGTCCGCTTTCGCAGTTCACGTGGCGGCGTTGGGTGTTGCAGCAACGGTGCGGCGTCCAGAGTTCATCAAGAATAGAGCCCTGTTACGCTGTTATAGTTGCACCGCTCGTTGTGGTTGTATTTTGCCAGCTTGTTTCGTATTTCTTGTTTAATTCGTCATGACTGCAACTCTGACTTTACCCAGATATACACGTCTTTGCGACAAATCGAGACTAGCTACAGTACGCAGTTGTGACGTCACATGTTGCAAACTGATCTACAGAGATGCATACTGCAATGAAAGAATTACACTCAGAGTAATCTTGAGGGCCGGGTCTATGAGGTCATCATTTACGAATAATTTCATGGACTCGAATGTGTAACGTCCGGTCCTGTGTTATGATAGATGAACTAATTAGACTTTGCCCACAATGCATAACTTATTCTTAGAGCAAACCTCAGAAGTGACTTTGTTGCCAGTTTGATTTATTAGTCCATAAAACGGGAAAGAAAGTTGAGACGGAATATGTGAGGTAAAATTTATCAGGTGATGCAACTGTATTCTACACAGGTATGACGTCACTGGAAATATTTAAACATCAAAAGGAGACAGTTGAGCGAGGTTTTGATGGTGTGGGTGTGCTTGTATATGTACACGCCGAAGGGTGTGCATATATATGCGTCTGTTTATTTTTATGGAAATATGTAAGCCTGGACACAGATTTCACTATTGAGACCAAAGCGTGACCAAAAGTGGAATCATGCTTGAAAAGTGGATTTTTAAAAACTTCTTTGTTTTTCTCACATGAGAACAAAAATGTAAGATACCTTCTATAGAGTCAATTCGGCGCGGGTGAAAATATGTGAAAAAGTCTCTGCATAACGAATCCTTCAATTCCCGCCCTACCACAACACGTTTATTCTGTAGGTGTTGTTAAATATTTAATTTCAACGTCCCTGCTGTAAACTTACTTCGAGTATGGAACAAAATTATACAAATATTTCTTGGATTTAAAACAAATTTTAAGGTGTTTTCCTTTAATAAATGGGCATTCAAGTGAGTTCTACTAAACAGACCTGATGTGACTACTGACTCACAAATCATGAAAATCAGCGCTAGTTTAATTTTATGGCGAAATGGTTAGTAAATCTTCAATTTGAGGGATTTCGTTTGTTTCGTTGGTTGAATTACTGTCAATCCGCTGAAATAAATTTTATTTTTTTGAGCTTACCAATAGAAAAAATTGAATGATGAAATAAATTTGCATATTTGACATTTTTAATGTTGTCTTAAATATTCCTGTGGTACAGTTGTCCGGTACAGTTGTCTGTTTAAGTTGTTCTTAAATGTTGAAAACGTTCACATAGCTTTTGTAAGATTTGGGCCCCAAAAAGTCTTCAGAAATTGTTGTTATCCTTCAAGTTATAATACTATAAAGAAGGTATAAAATATTGAAACGATTGTGCAATTTACATTCGTGACGGTCGTTAAGTTACTATCCATAAATTTCCCAGTTTACTTTTTTGCAGGGCACATAAACCACCGATCTATATGCAGGAATGGATAGAACACGCGCTATTGTCTAACATTGCTGCGTTGGAACCACTTGGTATTCACAAGATGACGCGAACTATTCCTTAACAAATCACTGCGCAACTAACGCGTAATGGTTAACGGTGTGGAATGCACACGGACATGGAAAATGTATCAAAAATATTGGAAATAATCCATTAACCAAAGGAGAAAACTAAAGATCATTGTGCAATCAATATTTTTTTTCAATTTTGTCTACATTTTGTGTTCATAAATTTTCAGTAACAACTGAACAATTTTGACACGAAAAGTGAATCAAAGAGATTTTCTCCATGCAGGCAATAGAAAAGTGTATTAAGGTGTGTAGATTTAGAACACCGTGGGAAAATATGGAAGGCGTTGATTGAGTGGTGGATATTGGAAACTGATTCTCTGTAAATTTATTGTTATTGCAAGTTGTTCCCACGAGGAAATACCTATAGAGTAATTCTTGACTCATCTTCTAGGTTACAATATTGGATCTCGGAGTTTAATCATACTGATTACACTTACACTGAAAAAACTGAAGGGCTAAAATGATAGCACCTAACGGGTGCTGATGTTGAATCAATAGCGCTATTTTAGCACTTCTGTGGTGCTAATGCACAGCACCTCATGGGTGAGGGTAGCTTTTTGGAAATAATGGACTAATCTGGTTTTGTGAGTGGGGAAAATTTATCAAGAAAGTTTTCTCTAAAACGATTCTGGTAAAACAGACTTTAAATAGTTTCTACTGACCTATTTATTAGAAATATCGATGTAATGCCCCAGTGTGAAAAATTATTCAAAATCATTTCCAAACGGTCATGGTTCATTCCATGGTGTGGAGTTTGTATGTTATACACCAATTAAATAATCATTAACAAGTTTGCAAACTAAATTCATCAAAATATGAATAAAAATGTGTCAGCACCTTCGAGGTGCTAAAAAACAGCACCTACGTAGGTGCTAATTCAACACCACAAGTGCAGTCCCTCAAAGGGCTCTTGGAAAGTGCTATAAAATCTAAGTGCTGTTTTTAGCACTTCAGTTTTTCAGTGTATAGGTAACAAAATTGTCGAACTGTCACGGGTCTGTAGAAAAAATACAGATGCTTATTTTTCATCTCCTTCGACCCATCTTTAACTTCTTAGATTAAGAAATATTTAAGGGCTTTATTGAATGCGGAGATATTATAGGGTCTCAAATTATGTTGCTCTCAGTGCCTTTCCCATTTTTACCCCTCTCATACAGTACCGTATATTTGAACAAGGTACATATTTGAACATATTCTTTTATTTCTTATTTTGTTCGTTCCTTAATCCCTAAAGTATACCTGGCTTATGTAAGCCTAGTCTTTGCTTCAGTTCATCCATACCTCGACTGAAATTACATGTTAAGTGAAGTTACTTGCAAAATAAAGCGAATCAAAGGGGAAAAATGATGTACCTCGGCTTACCCCAGTATCCATGCATTTATGTCAAACGTGGTACAGTAGGGTTATGCCTAAACTGCCAGTGAGCAAATGATCAACGTCATCACTCGTTGGCAAAAGAACGCGTTGCCTGATTTAAAAAATCAGATATATACGCTTTGTTATCGTAACAATGTGCAACTTAATCCTTACCGTCGTCTACCTGGGCGCGCCTGTGCCAGCGTTTAACACGCACCTTATACTAAACGCGTTCACATGCTTGTGGACTCATTGCTCGAACTTTGAATAATACCGCACGTTTACCAACCCTTATACCCAGACCACACTGTTTAAGCCTAGCAGTTACGGCTTCCCAGTATACTTACAAATTTTCAAGCGCTATAAAGCAATAAGAACCATATATGGCCATCTTGCTCCTCCAGGCCAATCACGGACATAGCTCAGAGCTGAACAGTGTTCAACTTCATAGCTTCATCAGGCGCGGATAAAGACATTTCGAAAGGGGGGGGGGCTGAAAGCCCCCTTGAATATTCTCCTCGATTGCCCTTATGCTAATTTTCCCGTATTTGTTATTAATGATGTGGCGAAAGGGGGGGGCTGAGGCCGAGAAAGGCCCTCTTGGAACAGCGCCTGTTCATAGCGTTTTACTGAAGTATGAATTGACCTTACCAATCATTTTGATTTAAATGGACCAACATAATTATTGTCTAACTGCGCCCTCTGTTTATTTTAAGCGCAATTATGTTTTTTTTTTTCATGCTTCTATATGATATCCTGTTTTTTCTGTTCGCAGAGATAGTATGATGGAGATACCTTTCATTCGAATTTCAACCACTTAAACAACCACCTGCATGCATACATTTTGACCTGAAATATGTTTTCCTCAATACTTTTGTGACGTCATTATAGTTACTGTCAATAGACCCTTTTCCAAATAGCAATTACAAAGAATTGTGGGACAGAGTTTTTGTATGCGTCGTTTTTCGCCACAGTAATATGCCACTAACAAAAACGACGCATACCAAACTCTATCCCACAATCCTTTGTAATTGTTATTTGGAAAAGAGTTTATGGGTAACAGAACAAGAAAGCTAAATTTCTGTAAAGGGTACGGCATTATTGTTATACGATAATCTGTGTAAGATTTACATTACAGAAAAATTGCATTCAATAGCTGCTTACAGGGGTTTTTGCACAGTCACTCAAACATCCATCTGTCCATGGGACTATTGCTGCGTTCCATTCAGGTCGTAAAGTGGTGAATTCACCACGTCTTTTTTTTCTGCAGTAAAAACGCGGTGAATTCACCACTTTACGACCTGAATGAAAAGTAGCATATGTTTTACCATTTCATAAATGTTTAGGTAAGTTTGTTGTCCTTTCAGGGACATAGCTTCTTTGGTGAGCAGAACTCCTTCGGAAGTAACGTTTGGTTTCGCCCCTTGGCTCTTCGCCAGAGAGTCGGAGGGACTTTGGAAGAAGTAATGTTTAAGGTACTCCTACTTTTTTTCATGTATATTGTTACCATTTTCAGGTTTAACAAATGGATAACTGGACTTTAAACAACTTTCTTAAATTATACAGAAGGGTAGCATATGAAATTTATTTACACCCTGTTGGTAGGTTATCTTTCGAACACCTTTAGTAGGTCGAAGCAAACCGAGGATGACCCACAAGTGCATAAAATACAAGCTTGTGAATTGGTTTGCCTAAGGTAAATACTGCCATGCATTTATAAAATACTGAGACGTTGGAAGCCCCTGACTTTTCAGTACTGCTTTGGGCAGATTACACTTATCAAAAACAATCGTGAATGTTTCTGCCTTTTTTCATGAAATAAAACTTATTATTCTTCCCTAAATATTCATGATTGCTTTAGTCGTTTTTTTTTTTGTCTGTTACAAACATCCATGTTTGTGACATATTGAATTTACAAGTAATTTTGTAAAGCAAGGTATTATACCAGAAGCAAAAGATCTTGTCGTTTTGTCAGAATTAAATAGAAAAACAAATTGTAGTGCTAGATTATTCAAATTTCATTGAGAGACAACACGTATAAAATCGGCAAAAATAAATGCTCACGTACTTACAAGTTCCAGCAGGCGTTAACTAAACAAGGACAACTGGCATGAGCCTACTCTTCCATTGAACAAGATGAACAATGTTGTAATGATGATAATACTTTACTTAAAGTCATCATCAATATCATCATCTTAGTCGCAATTAATCGCAGACTTCTTATAAGTGGGACAGAACACCCTACACTAATGTCCCATGCGTAGAGTGTCGCCACCGTATGTACACGTTTAGGCTTACCAATATGGCTGCCTCCTTTGTCGTGTGCGTAAAGTTTGGACTTGCTCATGGTTCGGTATCGACAGGTTATGACAGAAACTTGTAAAGTTTTCGGATAAATACAAGTTTTGTCAAATTTCAATGACAGAATGAAGGACGGTGATATTTTTTTTTCCGTTCATGTTTGTAGTTTGTCTGAAATGTTGCAAATCTATCGTCAAATTACGTAAACGACATCAGCGCGGCGACCATCTCTTGGTAAGCCTAAATTTGGTCACGTGAACCTGTCTATATGTATGTTATGTCTGTGCAGTTTATTTACTCTTTCTGTCTCGTGTTACTTTAGCCCATGCTACAGTGATCGTACATGACTGGTTACGTCTTCCCTCCATCTTCGCCTTAGTTTCCACTTCCACTCCTCAAAATTTTTGACTGCTGTTCTGTCCATCTTTTATCAAGAGTTATGATGCCAGACCTTATCCATTCTGTGTCCGTAATTTCACTATGATGTCTCAAACAATAGTTTCCATATGCATTTCCGAGTGTTCGACTCCGTTTTTTAAGTTGTGATATGTCGACCACTTTCCTCTTCATGAGTCCTCGTCCTGTAATTAGACTTATTCAATATCCCCAGCTGTTGCCCAAGTTTCTGCGCCAAAAGTGGCAGTGGGTACAATCCACTGGTTACACCATACCGTGTACATGGCCTTACCAACGGTGCAACAAGAGTCCACTTACCTCTTCTAAGAGAATTAGCCCTAGGTGAGTAAATCCAGGTATGGCCAATTAAGCGGATGTAGTCACTTATACAAGGGAGTTGATACCTTATCACGGCTCAGCGCAACCAAGATTAATGAGAAGTGCGTGACCTAAACGCTTAAACTTAGGAAATTTTACCTAACAGGTGTACACAGGCTATGCAAATGGATGCAATATGACCTCAGATTGTAGGAGTAGGATAATATGTATGACTCAGCCAGCTCGTGCCTAAAACTTGTGGTTTGTGCAATTACACGGCTTTGAGAAAGATTAAACCTGCCTCGCTTGATACAAAACCCGGGTGTATCGTGTGCCGCAGCGGTATGGACGGTACACAGCATGGGTTTTACTCTGTACTGACATGGGTACTTAAGTGTCAGTCAGTGACATTTTGTACATTCCCAATCTTTCCACCATACCTCAAATATAGTCACTACCTCATCTTCTGTTGTGTTGTTAACTTTGATTGCTTGACCAATTGAAGGTATCTGACACTGTAATACTTTATTCAATTGGTAGTTTACTATTTGAATATTTTTTATCGGTCCGGAGAAACTAGTCACGCAGTATAGTTTCCCCATAGATAAATAGATTGACGCCCTTTAAGTAAATCATTCAGCTAATCTTCAATTTCCTTGGCAGATGATGTTGTTCAGGTTTTATATTCTGTAGATTTTTGGTAGGTCGGCATATTATCATCAATGGCCATTTAAGTTTAATTTTCTGATGACCTCTTTCATTGCTGCCTTACGGCGGGTGTACATACCTTTGATGATACCATGTCACCTTGTCGATCACATCTACAAATTAACAACTCTTTTGAGCTATCCTACCCAATACCCAAAATTGGCTGGCTATCCTTATCTATACGGACCGCAGGTATAGTGTATAATCCTTTATAGGAAAGAGACGTATCCTGCTTGTATTCATTTCTTGGTAGTTTTGTCAATGTGTTCTCTTGAATTTGAAACTTTTTTTTTATTTGGATTCCAATTATATACTAACTAGGGAGCTGATGCCACTTATTGACAGCTGCCTGGACTAAGATGATTTTAGTTTGATGTCTTCAGTAGATGGCTACCAGCCCGTAGATGGTCTCTAGTTGAAAAGCTGCATCTGAATCTTGTTTTTTCCAGGGCCTATTCTTATTCAGAATTCTTTCTGGCATGCTGTGTACGACTTTGGTCAATATTTTACATTTATGCATGGAATGGCACACTAAATGGGTCATTAATGTTAAAAGTCGACTTTAGGATGTTTTAAAATACTTTTCATTACCTTTATCTTGCCTTAACTGTAACTTTTTCTTCCCACCAACTTACACCCGAGGTCAACTCCAGACTTACCCACCAAACTCACCCTTCCTCCGCTACTGTAAGCCCCTTGATAGAAATGTTTCGACTCTTTCAGCAGTGATTAATACTATAGCTACAAATTATAAGATCAATGTAAGAAAATAAGTCTTAAGCTAACTTGAAAGTTTGTGTGCAACAAACTAGAACA
Organism: Holothuria leucospilota; assembly: GCA_029531755.1. Classification (NCBI taxonomy): domain Eukaryota; kingdom Metazoa; phylum Echinodermata; class Holothuroidea; order Aspidochirotida; family Holothuriidae; genus Holothuria; species Holothuria leucospilota. The sequence continues at coordinate 32,890,853 of CM055982.1, read as the reverse complement.
AGTATTAGCTTCTGATTCATTCCACGCGACGTCATGTTTTGTATAGTTCTTATGCATTTACGTCATCGCCAACACTATAAGCGTCATCTCAGAGGACATGCGGCACAACTGGGTGTATAATGGTGTGTACATGTGTGTCCTCTGAGCATGGGCACTTCGCGGATTTCACGAACCTATGACGTAGGCGTTATGTGCATAAGTTCTAAACGACACTTGTTATACAAAGAAAACATTGTGTTGAATACAATTAACGCATGCATGTTGTGGTACGCAGCCAAGGAACGCTGGAAGCGCACCGCTGCCTCTCTTCGATTGATTGGTCTGATTTTGCAAGCATGTTGCGCATCCGCATTCTTCAACACTGCTGTTATTACAGTTATTAACATCGAAAATGTGTGTTACAACATTTTTTCCCTACACCTCTAAATATTGGGGGACATTTGATATTATGTCCCCCACTAAAAATATTGAGGGGGACATGTCCCCCTTTCCCCCGTAATCGCCGCCCATGCATTGTAGTGTATAGAGAGTTATGTATTTTTGTATGAAAATATCGAACTCTCCTGCCCTCATAATTACATCCTGCGTAGACCTATAGAGTTACACCCATTCGAAATGTGACCTCGCCTAAGTCACGTTTCACATAGCAAAGCAAAATACATATTTTTTCCCGGTCAAAATGCTCCACGCTCAGACTATATTAGCCTATTCATGGCAGCTGGGAAAAAGTTCAGATCAGAAATATGTGATCTGTGTAGAATGCGCAAAATCGATTGGCTCCCACAGGCTTCGCCCCTGGACCCCAACAGAGACCTATGGTGGTCCTATTCAGGGGGACTTTGGACCATGGTCCCCCATCACTGATGCCAATTAAAAATACGTAAATTTTTATTTTTTAACACAAATTTTACTTCAAAAGGTAGCATATGTGGCACCAGATTGTATGTAAGGACACCTAATTTTTCAAAAATTTTCATAGGGGAGGGGACGCCCCTTAAACCCCTCCCACAGAATGGCGATCACACAACATACTACACTCCCCGTGAGAGAAATCCTGGCTACATCACTGCCCTGTACCCCTGGCCGGAGGCCAAAAGTGTTCACCCAGGCAAGTGTCCCCCCAATAATTTTAACAGATCGCCGCCCCTGCTACAATGTGTTTCAAGAGTGTCCCATTCTGCTCCTGTATAAAGGACCCTCGTCTTTCCAAAAGATAATATTGCCAGCTGGATTGCCCTGCTTGCAAAAACGTCTTCATATAGGACTAGTGTCTCATCCCACTAATGTAAAAATCAAAAAATGAACCTTGTCTTTATACAGCGTAGTAATATTGGCGACTGGATTGTCCTGCTGGTACAACTTTTCGTATTTGAACAATAGCTCAGGCGGCTGAAGACTTTCCAAGAATAGGCCTGAAATAAACAGTGTGACCAATTCGTAGACTACTATCTACGTACGAATCGTACGTAGATTAATTTTATCGTACGGTGCGATAAAATTAATAGCCTGTCTATAAGGCTGATTTTAACGGCATGATAGTGTAACAAAGAGGCTTCACATCATGCATCAATGTTGCGTCACGTATGCTCTTGTTTGCTTGTGTATCAATACACATGTTTGGGTCAGAGTAACCCTGGCATAAAGGATTGGGGACAGGCCAAAATGAAGAGGCTCGCCCCTTACCGCAGAGTTACTCTGCCGCTGTATATGCAATGCCAAAATGTCTTATTGTTTTTGTTTCGTCATGATACAAGGAACGATTGAAGGGGGCTACTGTTTCTAATATGTAAGAAACATTTTTGTGTTAGGTGTATTAGATTTTCTGCAAATGTGCATAAAATAAACAAATCGGTTGCGAAACATCTACAATGCCATTATAATTTGATTCACCAAACAACGGGTTATTATTATGTTTTATTGACGCAGTTTCGGACTTTACTGTTGGTGTAAATTACGAAGAAAACCCTCTCACACGTCCACGTGTCAGTCATTGCTCCCCAGGGCAGTGTCCATGTTGCTATACAGTCAGTTTATTTACCCGAAATCAAATATCCTTAATCTGTTAATGCAACACACCAGAAAACGGACATGTTCCATACTTGCCCCGTACACACTTCAATGGATTTGAAAACAACGAAACATATTCTCATTAACCTTGCAAATGGCAAACGAGGCCTAGCTGGAAGTACGTGTAATTTTGTATGCAATTTGAACACTTCACAAGGTCGTCAGGTAACAATGAATTCTGAGAAAATGCCATCTGTTTGGCAGAGCAATTTTCAGAAATGAATATATTTCCCTTGGTGAACTGCTAGGCGTCCACGTAAATAACGTGAACTCTCTTTACAATGACCTGAAACGATGTTCACGAGGCAAGGCATCTTGAGACGTGTGGCTATCTACTAGGCATGGTTGATCACATGGTAAAACTGATTGCTAGGGTGGCCAGGAGTGAGATCTTAAAAGAAAACAATAACCTATATGGATAAAATACCACCATCTCCGATAGGTATGATGCATGAAGAAAAACTTCGTTACAACTAGAAAAAAAGGAAAATTTGTTTCCTTCTGACGCTACTGGATGCTACGTGTTCAATTAAGTTGCCACACAGAACAGACTTAGTCTTTGAGGCAGTTCATTTAAGCGTACAATACCGTAGCTCTATGTGGTTGAAAACGCTTCAGTAAGTGATGAATATTCATTTATACGGAAACTCTAGGATCGAGTTAATTGTGGAAACGTGTATAGTCACTGCACAAGCAATATAGCTTACACTAGTAGCTGCAGGTAGGCATCAAGGCGCGGCAAAGATATAAGGCAATCGTGCTGTCAAAACCATCTTGTGTGCATTGAGATATGTGGTCCGTTCAATTTGGCTAAATCCGTCCGTCCTGTTGGAGAGAAAATTCGTGGAGCTTAAAGGAAAAGGTAGGAATAATTTTGTTGTTTGATTTTTTATCGTGTTTTTTCTAACCAGCTGGTATGTACGGAGTGATTTAGCGTTGTTAATGACGTCAGTCACGAACCAATAACAGTTTATCTGTTGTTGTTTTCGATGCCAAAGCATTACGCAATAACGTAAAGATAGCTAAATTTCACGTTCGCTGTGAAGTTAAAAACAAGAAAATTAATATAAAATGAAGCAAAATAGTTTACCGAATACAACTGATAGGTATAGTTTAACGATTAAAGATACTTCATGTCTAATTACCAAATGAAAACTGTGATCGATCAAGGGAAGGGATAAATCTGCAACAGCGCATATGCAGCTATTTGTTTAACTAGTGCGTAGTGTATTCTGTAACGGCATACACAGTGGATAATAGAGAAAAGATTGTTACATTAGTTCGGGAGTAAGATAAGCCTATAGACTAATACCACCGAGGAAGAGATTGCTTACGATAAGTTTACCTCAAAGTGACTGGCATACGGAGCAAAATTTCAGTACACAAATCCTATTTTGCACTGGGTGGCTTCTCTTGTCTAGAAAACGTACAGCGTTGTCGTGCCTAATGCATTTAACCCTATCGAGTTACGACATCCACATCGACATCCAGTTACGACATCCTCTGAGTTACAAAAGATTTTCGTTGCAGCCAGTGCTTGTTCGTCGATTTTCTTTCTCTCTTATTTTTTCTTTTTCTCTTTAGCAGATGGTAGTCATGGCACAGTAGTATTTGAAAAATTTAAATATAGGCTAGTATTTGAAACATAATTTCTATCCTATTAGAACCTGCCATGATGTTGCAGATGATTTCAGTAATTTATTACTGGAGAGAGAAACTCCTCTAGTCCTCTAGTCCTCTAGTCCTCTAGTCCCCCAGCCAAGCATCTTCGATTAAGTTTCAGAACATAACCTTCCATAATGTTTCAGACCATTGATAGGTTTATATTACCAGGGCTGTAACCGAATCCACCTAATCCGAGTCCGAGCCAATTCCGATTCCAGTGACCCCAATTCCGGGCCAATTCCGAGTCCGGTACCCCCCGAGTCCAAGCCGAGTCCGAGTCCAGAGGACCCGAGTCCGAGCCAAGTCCGAGTCCATCCCCATAAGAAAATGTGCTGTAAAATTCTTGGAAACTGGCAGCGTGGTATGTGAATATAGGAGCATGAGTACAGGTACGGGTACCAAGTCATGGGTATGGGTACGGATATGGGGGCCGGTACAGGTACGGGTAACAGGTCATGAGCCCGGACATGGGTACTGGTCATGAGTACGTGGTTTTGAGTTTGGGTATGGTATGTGTGCCAGGCCGTGAGAAGCTGGTACAGGTTCAAATCCCGGGTCATGAACTTGAGCACAGACTAAGGGTACCACAACATGAGTATGGATACCTGGTCATGAGGGGCTTTCATACCCAAGTGGGGGTATGAAAGTTCAAACTTGAAGAAATTTAATAAGCATGGGTACAGGATCTGACCAGGTGGTATGGGTGCAGGTACATGGTCATTAGTATAATTATAATTTATAAGCACCACCAGCTACTATCATGAGTACAAGAATAATTAGGTAAACTTGGTAATGAGTTTGGCAGCCACTCTATATGAGTATCATATACAGTATCTGGAATATGTGCAAAGTTCTAATTAAGACACAACCACTGCAATATCTGGTACTCAGGGGCCCTTCTCTGGGGGGCACCCCCAAATTTTTCCTAGCCCCTCCAAAATTGCACAAATGTCATAAAGGCTAGTAGTGAAGACATAGATATCCCACTACCTGTACATACACCCCATCAAAAGAGATGTTCAAAAATGCTGCCAGACTCTGACTCAGATCCTGGTTTGACTAGGACACAGCTTGGTCTTGAGGCCTTCTGGAATCTGCTTAACTCGGATTCTGACCATCGACTCAGACTTTGCTCAGACTTGGGACAGGTGCAATTGACTCGATCCAACCCTGCCCAGCAGTAACCTTCACTTTTGTTGTATTTAACTTCACATCTTGCAGGCTGGTAATCACTGCTTGAATAGATAAATCAGTGTAAGTTGAATAACCTGAAAGGACATGTCAGTTCTTCAATCAAAGGATTCCTGTAGCTGGGTAATGGCAATGGTTGCCACTGTTGCCATTACAGGAACTAGGCATGATACAAGCTTCAACCAGGCATAGCACTTTTCCAACTCACTTAGAGGACCATCTTTGTTAAAACCTTTTCTTCTTTATTTCATACATTTTTTAAATAGTTCATCGGTTACAAGGCCAGCCCCAATTACTTTCCCCATGTACCCCTGGCTGACCTGGAGCCCCAGGAGGACTTAGCAAATCCTTTCCCTAAGAAAAAGCCCTTCCCCCACCTACAAAATTCCAACCTGAATAAGTTTCAACCGCAGCTGATTCTCAATAAACAAATCCCATGCTCCCACTGTTGGAAACATCCCCAGGGGCACTTTTGCCAGACAATAGGCTTAGAGCCCAGTGGTAAATATGTGCTAAAATGCTAGGGAAGCATCAAATTTCCATTTAAGTGGACTCGGCTGGACTCGGCTTCGAGTCCGAGTCCAGTTGCAGCCCATTCCGGGCCAATTCCGATTCCAGGACCTCCCATTCCGGGCCAATTCCGAGTCCAGGAAAAATCGGACCCGAGTCCGGAATTGAGTCCGAGTCCGGACTCGGGCATTACAGCCCTGTATATTACATAATAATGGGTTGGAACAAGTCTGCATAATTAACCTTTCACAAGATCGAAAATTTAAAATTCTTGAGTAAATAACTTCAAATTGGGTTGACTGAATTTGCCAATCAATGGCTCCCTGTTACAATTGTTTTCGCCAATAAAATTAGACATGTGAACGGTGTCCAATATACCGGGCTGTCTATCACTTTTGTGTAAAACTCAACACTTTCATTGTTCGGCATTCTTTTCTCCAGGGAGAGAGAGAGAGAGAGAGCACAGCTATACCTCGCAGAGGCTACTCGGTGTCCTCAAAGGCCCTACAATCTCGTCCCAAACGTAATTAGGAATATGAACACATCTCATGGCTGCATTTTGATTGATACAAGTTCAATTCAAAAGCTTCGCTTTGGTTGGTCAATGAATCCAATGATGCCTTGAGCAGTCAGAAGGGGGCGATGTGCAAAGCTGACCAAGATTTTTTAAGATTGGAAAACGCTAACCCTAACCCCTAACCTAATCCTGACCCTAACAAAGAGTACAATGAATACGGTACTGTACAAAGCGGTCAACCAATCATCAAGAACCTCGTTAGACACTGCGCATCAATTCGGGGGTCAGAAAAGTTCCCAATATCTCACACACAGTATTGTGTGGATATAGCCTTGAGCAGTTTAAGCTCAGCGCAAGCTACTATAGATTTGTTTGGGAGGTGTATTAGGCAGTTGGTTTTTTTTTTAATTGGTAGAGGAGCGAAAAGTTAACTTAGTAAAGAGAATTTTTATTGATCCAGATTGTAGGGTCTTTTATTAAAGTGTAAATGTAGCACTCAATCAGTAACATGATATCATTTATGATAATAAGTCTCAAGACTTCTAATGAATGCAGCCACCAGGCATGGAGTAAACATATCCGTTCGTGCAAGATTAGCCTGTGATACACAGCATGTACGTTCTGAGACGTACGGTGGAAGATAATTATAAAAGAAAGAAGAGGCGATTTGAAAAAAATTTTCTGTAACCCTTTTAATATTGTACTTTAATGATTTGAACATATGGTGAGGTTTGGCTTAGTGACAGCCAAGGCGTGACGAAATTACAGTCTTTATGAATTAGTCACGATAGGAGTATATACATACATACAGTTCACACCCGTTACACATCGGTATCCGTGAATAATTAGGTATCTTACCTTAAACTGCGATTATTAATAAAAAGGGAAGCATGCAGGTGACTAGCTTCGGCCTCACCTCCTCACCATTACGTAAAGATGTTTTGAGGGGGCGGGGGATTTGGTTTCCATGAAAATTTTTCTTACTACAATATATTACTGATCATCATGATACAACAGTGAAGTGATAAAACTCTCAGAGAATCAACACTTAATTAAAATATTAAAAGTAATTTTTCCCTGTCATATTCAATGTGTGTCTTATAGATACCCTTAGCCATTGTTGACCATGGTTCATATACTGCTCTCTTTGGCTTCCGCTACAAGGGGAAGTATTTTGTAGCGATGAGCTGCACCTAAAGTTTCGTACGCTATGCGTGCTAGTTCACAGTTTAACTACCTTATACGCTGTTTCCTAGTACCCTAGTATGTCGCAAGTGGTATTCGTGTTGCTGTAGGCCTATAATCTTTCAAGTAGGGTAAAAGACATTTCATATGGTCTTTATCTTGTTTCATTGCATGCATACATTACATTTTGTCATAAACAATCTATAGCCTAGTCATTTACAGCTGTAATATGATGTAAAATATTGCCAATTAATTCCGTTAGTATAAGCATAGAAGATAAGTATACATTGTATACCAGCATAGTACACACACCCTACTTTGTGATGGTCGGCAAGAGAACGTTGCTCGTATAACAAGCTTTAATTAGTCTATCCAGCTTGCTCGCGAATCACATTGATCATTAGCCCACACTAGAACAACTTGACGACGCTCCCGACTTAAGCGACACAAAACCAAAAAAAGAGTTCATTTTACTAAGTGTTGCTACAAGGTTACTTATTTGATCAAACAAAGCCATATTTAATAACGACATTGGTAATCGAGCTTACTGTCATTGTAAGTATAACAGTACTCAGATCTCTCAGTCGTGGATGGTAACTTACTCGACACTGACAGCTCTATGCAGTTAAACACTTTACATGCTCCAATCACAGTTGTATCTACAATCATATGTGACACGAAAGGACGAGTTCTTGCCACAGGCGTTTGTCACTAAGCGAATCAAAGAATGAAGCAGATATGCAAATTTAAAGGTATGGGAGAAATATTAGTTCATTTCTGCTATCGGTGGAGTCAATTGCACTCGGGGCGTAAAGCACTTTTCTATTGAATCACTTTACGATAATTATATAACACAGTTTGTTGCAGACGGTGGAGTAATTACATTCGTACAACCCAAGCAAGAAGATATTGTACGGTATCTTCAGAGTAAAAATACGTCACAAGTTCTCTTACACATTATTAAGGACAATGGTTTTGATATGAAGGTACAAAATGATGATGTGAAGTTTATGAGATATAAGGAGAAGTTCTTAAAAAATAAGAGAAGTCAAAGGGAGGGATAGTGAAATACGTTGTATAGCATGGGACCCTAGGAATCCATTACCAAGTTATCAGTGAGGTGCAGGAGGTTTCATCTCTCTTCCCGTCCAGCACCTTGAAGGGTGCAGGGGAGTAGAGCTGTAGGTAGTTATGGACTTTTAAATATCAGAACAAATTGGTTCAATAGGAAATACCCCGCAAAATTGGTGGTTTGATGGCTTTCTTAGCAGATTTCATCACGAATGGATTACAAGCTACCACTGTGCCAAATAGTAAGATGTATGGAACAACTAGGCCTGTTTCAACAGTGTCAATTCATGAAGACAATTCTTATTTAGGCCTACTGTATCAGTTTGTTTGAGTTGATATGCAACAGTTTGATTCCTTGCTGAAAGCAAAAGGAATCTTTGCAATCACGCGGGAGATTGTGTGTGTATGTGTGTTTGTGACGCTTGGCTTTAAATACGATATCTCAAGATAGCAATGATGGATAATTTTTATACTTGAGATACACAATTATCGTATTCAGTAAAAGGAACAACCCTATTATTTTTGGTGCAGGTCAAAGTTCATGTGAGGTCACCAGAGGTCAAAAACCGAAAACCTCGTAAACACGATATCTCTCTAGGTAGGAAGCATGGATGTTTTTCATACTTGGCATGTGGATGCGTTATAGTCAAAGATGGACCCTATTGATTTTGGTAAAGGTCAAAGGTTTTCTAAGGTCACCTAAGGTGAAAATACTGTATTCTTAAAAACTTCTTATAAACACGATATCTCGAGATAGCACTGATGGAAAATCTTCATACTTGATACCGGTATATAACGTTATCATATTGAGAGGAAAAACCTTATTTTTTCAGTTGAGGTCAGAGGTCATTTGAGGTCATCAGAGATCAAAAACCGAAAACCTTGATAAAACACGATTTTCCAAGACAGGGATGATGTATCCTTTTCATACTTAGTTTAAAGATGTGTTAGGCTACTTTAAGAGAGAGGAACCCCATGGATTTGTTGGAAGTCAAAGGTAGTATGAGGTCATCAGAGGTGAAACTACGAAAACCTCGTAAACTAAATAGACAGTGGGCGGTACCTCCAAGTTGGGTCGAGCAATTCGTGGCTAACGAAGAGATAGGCTGAACTTTTCTACCTTTACAAAGATAAAGTTATAGAGAACATTTATGATTTCACAAGCTTTACTGTTTACTGTTACAGACTCAGTAATAATACTAGTTCAAATTACCTAATTATGAACACGTGAAAAGAATGCTGTGACTATATGGTAATTAAAAATACCTAACGTAGAACGAGATCATTGATGGCGTAGTGGATAAGAGCTCGGGTTCTCACGCTGGCGCTCCGGGGTACGAATTCTCCCTAAGACACTCTTTTCTTCATTTTTTGTTACTCACTTTTCGTGGGTTCAAAGGTCATTTGAGGTCAGCAGAGGTCACGTTGTGACAACATCGTGAAAAATGATATGATAAAGAAGTATAAATCTGCGGGATGAACTCAGTGCAACAAGCTAGCCCATCTCAGCAAGGACAAAACCAAGCCTTTGGGCTTTCTGGTTGATTCCTTGCCGAATGCCAGAGGAATCTTTGCAATCACGCGAGAGTATGTATGTGTGTGTGCGTGTGTGTAGGCTTATGTGTGTTTGTGACGCTTGGATTGTAAATACGATCATCTCAAGATAGCAATGATGGATACTTTTCATACTCGGAGTCTAGAATTATCATATTGAGAGGAAGATCCATATTGTTTTGGTGGAGGTCAAAAGTCATGTGAGGTCAACAGAGGTCAAAAACCGAACACTTTGTAAACACGATATCTCTAGATAGAGAGCATGGGTGTTTTTCATACTTGGCATGTGGATGCGTGATAGTCAGAAGATGAAATCTATTGATTTTGGAAGAGATCAAAGGTTATCTGAGGTCACCTGAGATGAAAATACGAAATTATTAAAAACTGCTTGTAAACACGATATCTCAAGATACAAATAATAGACAATTTTCATACGTGGTATATAACTTTATCATACTGAGAGGAAGAACCCTATTGTACTCAATGACGGTCAGAGGTCATTTGAGGTCAGCAGAGGTAAAACAAAAACCCGAAAAATTAAAAAGCACGATATGGGGATGATGAATACTTTTCATACTTGTGTCATTTAAAGAGAGAGGTAACCCTATGGGTTTGCTGGAGGTCGAAGGTCATATGAGGTCATCAGAGGTGGCATTACGAAAACCTCGTAAACTAAATATACAGCTGGCGGTACCTCCGAGTTGTGTCCGGCGTTTCATTATCAACGAATAGCTAAGGCTGAATTTTTCTACCATTCCAAAGATAAAGTTATATGGAGCAACGTTTTTTTCACAAGCATAACTGTTACAGTAATAATTCGAATTTGAATTACCTAATTACGAGCACGTGTAAAGGATGTTGTGACTGTAGAATGATCAGACATACCATACACTTATTGAGTTTTTTGATGGAGTAGTGGATTAGATTTTCGGTTCCTCACGCAGACGGCCCGCCCTGGCTAATCCCTTCTAAGACACGTTCTATTTTATTTTTTCTTATTTAGTTCTTGGTGGGTATCAAAGGTCATGTGAGGTCAGCAGGGGTCAAAATGTGAAAACATTATAAAATTATGTAGTCACGAAGTGTAAATTTCGGGGATGAACCTCAGCGTAACAAAGCACCCGCTTTCGGCAAGGAATAGCTTAGCCTTTTGGCCTTTCTGGTTCGATTGTGTATATATTTTTGTACGTTATATTCCAAGTTAAGGAACACTTAATTACATGATATGTTATCTACTATAACATACCCATGAGAGTAAATGAATTGAAATGTACGATACTCCTTAGGTTTAAAGTTAAGTCTTTGCTTATTTATAGTTGTTCCTTTTGTGAAGCTTAACCCTTTGTATTCGTGCTTCGTTGTGGTCACTACACTCCTAACTCTACGTATCACTTCCCATGTGAGTTAGATATCCAACAATATTTTTCAATTTTTTAGACTGGTTTCAGCCTGACCATAGGTTAAATAAGCAAAGGTAGACAAACTGTAACAACTTTAGAAAACCTGGAGTGTTACAACACAAAGTGGTAAGATGCTAGGTAAGATTCTTTCCTTTGTTATCTTAACGAACTGATGAAGCAGTTGTCCGTCACCGTTGTAAGCTTAAGTGATAGAATTTATTCCCTTATGGGTACTTCAAGGAAGGATTTAAGCAAAAAATTAGTTTTCGTATGTAAAAAATGAACTAACTCTCAGCAATTTGGTGAAACTTTCATTCAATTCGGACATGTAGTTTTCGAGATATCAGGAATGAGTTACTACATTTGTGACCCAAAGTGAGCTAGAGGCAAGCAGGGTGATATCACCTCCTCACATTGATGAGCAATGCTTTGTTTCTTTTTTTTTTTTTTGTTTTTTTTTTTGTTTTTTTTTTTGTTTTTTTTTTGTTTTTTTTTTTGTCAGTCTGTTGTGTTGACCTTGAAGTTAATAGGGACAGAAGCTTTCCGTGGGGGATTCGACGTTTGCAAAATTCCCATGCCTCTCATACTTTCACATTCTGATATAACATGGGATTATTGGGGAGAAAATAGGTTGTAAAGTTTAAAGAAAAACAAAAGAGTGTTCAGTAATGTGAGGTTATGATGTCATATGTGCTTGCTTCAAGTTCACTTTGGTATGGAAATGTGATAACTTGGAAAGCTAATATCTTGAGAACTACACATCGGATTTCAATGAAAATTTCATCAGCATGCTAATAGTAAGTACCCCTCTAACATTTAAAAACTTGATTCGAGCCTGCGACCTTCTTTTAAAGGGAAAATACAGTCGCCCCAAACAGAATTAGTATACCCCGTCATCCCAATTCATTGATGGCTTTTTTTGACATGTAACAATATTTTTGTTACTGAATTGTTAAGTTATGGAGAATAACTGCTTGTTTTGCCTTTTGTTTGTAATAATTATTTTAAAAAATATTTTTAGAGATACGTGTTAGGCAAATAAGAGGAGATTTCCTAGAGTTTGCTGATTTTGCAAAGCAATTTTGGGGCGACTACCTATTGCTTTAAGTCGTCGGTTTGTCCATGAAGACGTATCAAAATGGGTTGATAAATTATCCCAGCGTTATTGCATTCTCGTAGAAGTCATACAATTGTTGGTACAGTAATAATTTAGGTTTCATTACATTTTTCGGATAAATTTCACCCTCAAATATATGCAGTTAGGACACAGACTTAAAAGCACGTTAAAAGCCTAGTGATGGCCCAGGTACCACACCACGATGATTTTTTCTGAAAAATTTTCCAGATAAAATACCCAAGACATACATTTGCAGAAGCTCAAACAGTTTATCACCTGACTGCAATTATTTTTCAAAAACTTTCCTAACGGTATTCATCATCTTTGATTTCGGACACGGTGTATTCTATTAAGGCAGAATGACAAAGCATGACTCTTGTTAAAATGTCATGTCCGAGTTTTGAAAAATAGACCATACTTGTTGATTATGGCAAAGTGCACCAACTGTTACTTGCCCTTTCTATCGTTTCTGGGCAAAGTGATTCATCTGCCCTAAATATCGAGATTGAATTCGGTAATGATACTATTAAAAACGAAAATATTTCTTGAAAGAAATAGAATAGGATTTCAATACAAAGATGTTCATTTACTCAAAACTAGCGTTGGTCTCATGGGAATTTATCCGTCCCTAGTCTCCTAGTCTCATCATTATGAGAAGGAATTTATTGCTTTAATGCATCTTCTACTACAGCAGAGGGAATTAAAATACTCAACTTAAATATAAAACATACTTCTAAGCAGCCTCTAGAGGTAACCTGCTTTTTCTTTGTTTCTTTTGAGACATGCTGCAAAATTTTGCTATCTCCAAGTGATATTGTTATAGAAAGCATTTTGAGACGGATATAAACCGCAAGACAAGATGCAGAGAAGAAAAAAAAATCAAAAAAAAAAAAAGTCTCTCGTCAGAGTCTAGCAGGGATGCATTACGACGTCATCTTCGTACCTGTCTGTGGTTGAATAAAATCATAGAGTTACGTGCGATATTGTCTATCTCAGCGTTGAACACAGTGTATGTACGGTATGCCGACACATGCCATCAGTACATATTTGCGTGCATTTACCGTGTCCTTTCCATAGATCAGTGGCGTAGCCATAGACCCACGAGGCGGGGGCTGAGGGGTCTGTTGTCCCATTTCCCCATTCGGGCAGAAAATTTGCTAATTTTTAGGTAATCTATATGCTATTTTCGGGCAAACACGCATTAAATTTTCGAGTAAAAGGGCTGCAGCATCCCCAATCGAAAGTAGTCCCGGACGCTTATGGGCGTAGCCAGCATTTCATTTTTAGGGGCCGACAATCCAACGGCGTAGGAAGATGTTTGACATTGGGGGGGGGGGGGCAGATCAGATGCGATTTCTCGACCTTGATCCCTCTTCCCACACCAGAACATCATATTTGCTCATTACAATTTTTCCGATTTTAATTTAAACAAAATAAAAATATTCAAAGAAAGAGGAAACAACTACAACATCAACATCCATGCAGCAGTGGTGTAGCTAAGATTTTTTGTTTGGGAGGTTCTGGAGGACTGGAATTATTTTCTTTTTTGGGGGGAGGGGGGATTCCCTTTTACTATCTAAGGGGAGCGCCACCATAGGTTGGCGCGGAACGTACCAAGAAAATTTGAGATTGAATACATCCCAGATCGCCGAAAATGGCACTTTCCAGGCTTGATAGCAGCCATCAAGATATGTAATTTTTGTGCAAAAATGTAAAGCTTGATGTGATTTTATTCTAAAACATTTCTGTGAGGACGGATTAGCTGAGCTGGCCGGACTTGGGGTCCGAGGATTGCACGTTTGAATCCCATTTATCCTACGCGGAGCGCCACCATAGGTTTGCACGGAGCAAACCGAAAAAATTTGAGATTTTAATACATCCCATATCGCCGGAAATGGCACTTGCCAGGCTTGATAGCAGCCATCAAGATGTGCAATTGTTGTGAAAATTTTCTAAACGTTGATTTGAATTTGTTCTAAAACACATTAAGTTTGTCACAATCTATCCGACTTTATTCAAAATTATTCAGAGTGGAGTTAAACCCATGGATTTCGGTGGATTGATTGGAATGGAGATTTTCCACAGCCAGAGTCTACTATTATTAAGTTGGTAGCGCCAAGATTTGCCCGACGGGGGCCACCGACCCGAAGCCCCGACAGCCCCAATACCGTCGGGTATAAGTGGGATTTGAGGAAAACCTGTGTACTAGACCATTTCATTCGGGGCATATTTTGCATAAAATTTGTATATACTAGAGAAGCATAGTTCCGCGTGGATTAAATGTTTTCCCCGGAATCTAAGCTGTAAAAATGGCAAAGCCCGCAAAGTGCGAAAATTTTTTGTAGATTTCACAAAAAACATATGTAATCATTAAGAACAAGAAAGAAAGAAAATATGTTGGGGTTCTAGACCGTATGGGAGATAATATGCATTATATCGAAACTACCTTACCTATTCGATGAAATAGCCAAATATTGCTCCGTGAGTCCCTCACCAACTGACCGTACCGCTTGACACACACAAGAGAACAGTTACTAGGCTTTGCATTATGGGATGAAATTTGCGAAACTGTGTACTTTTCCTACATGTTACTTGGTAAGGTGGAAAGGACTTGCGCTATCTAGTGATGTAGAATAGAACTATTGAAGAAAGTAGATTAGCTATTCTGCGCGCGTAGCACGCCGAAAATTTTGCGTTCTTATTAGAGAAATTGTCCTCTTGCGAGCAAAAACGGGTAAAACGAAACTGTAAACTTAGGCGATATTGGGGGGCCAAAATGACATTTGGCCCCCCACAAATCATATTAGGGGCCATGGCCCCCTTGGCCCCCCCCCCCCGGTTCCTACGCCACTGCAATCCTTTGTGGAGACAAAACTATAAAGTAGATCTATTGTTGGCACCTTCCACATTGCGTTAAAGAGAGACAGTCATCACAACAAGTCCATTTTTGATTGGGTCTATCAAAATTCTCAGTTGGTGACTGCTTTTTGATTGACACGCACGTTTGAAAATTCAAAATATGCGGAGTAACTCACATTTCATGCAGTGCAGAGAGAGTGTTCTGACTGCACATTATGGCCTTGCATGCTCAACAGGACATGGTCTTAAGCAATGAACTAGGCTCCTGTCTACACAAGGAGCTTAAGGCAGTTTTGGGAGGGGCTAGAAGTAGCATAGTTGGGAGAATTGAAATGTCTGGGGTGACGAAATTTGCCCTCTAAGGAAAAGAAGTCACCGACGATCACGATAGTTGCTACATGCGCTTCATTGTTTCATGTCTGTGCGCTTGTAAAATGTAATTATTATAACTTCGTTTTTGTAAAAACTAAGATCTGATCTTGCAAGATACGTGGGTTTAAAGTTACCCTTTTTATGAAAATTATATTACACAGCCTACATCGATGACACTTTTTGCGTACAGGAGCAGGAATGTGTAACAGAGTGTTACTGGGGTTCACGTCCTCGTCTCCGGCTATGATACTCGTTCATCTTGGACGTTCATATTAAGTAGAGTCATAGGAGCAAAATGCACAGTGTAAGAAATCTTTATACAGTTTTCATGCGAAAACAATTTTTATAAATCTGGCCCATGGTTTGTGAGTCTGAACAAACAGACTCGTCCGTTCAGGTAATACATTGTTTGAATTCCTCCAGGATATCCTGTCCACTCCACCTTCTTGACAGAGAACTTCAATAGATACAGGAGAATTTGTCCATCAATCTTTCGTCGGTCAAATAGAGTTTGGATGAAATATTCAGGAAAATGCTTGACGCCTGTAAGACTCATTTGATAAAAATTGCGTAACGCCAAAACATTGGACAAGTTTAGCAAAACAAAAGAGGCCAATGCCTTGCCGTGATTTTGCATGGATTTATTCTTGTGATCAATTTTACATTACATGCAAACATACAATAACAGAAAGAAAGCTAGATCAAAAAGATCTTTGTGCTAAAACAGTAAGAAAAAACTATTAAAAATAAAATTTAAAAGAATAATTGGAATAAATGCGACTCGATCGGAGCCTTTTGAAAGTTTGCTTCCGGGGAATGTGTTCCAGAGCACAGGACCTGCAACTGATGAAGTCTTATCAAGGATAAGTTTCTTCCATGGAATCTTGAGAAGATCCCTGTCAGGAGCGGACCTCGTAACCAAGCCGATGGAAGACAATGGTTTCGTTCCTGTAAGAAAAAGTGACCAACATATGTTGATCTACATATGTTAAAGCGTATTTAAAGGTAAAGGCATATCTCAAATTTAATGGCGCATTTTGATCGGTAGCCAGTGAAGCTTTTGCATGAAAGTTTAAGGTAAAAGAGTATTGAGTCTTAAAGGCTGAAAAGTAAGTTTCAGCGCCTCTGATGTAAAGTGACTGGAGTCAGTCGTGGTCATGAGAGTTTGTACCACGTAGGAGGGCATTACCATAATCTAATTTAGAAAGTACAAGTCCATGGATAATGAGTTGGCGTGTGTCCTGCTCTAAAAAAACGACAAATAAGACAGATGTGACGAAGCTGAAAACTTCCATCCGATATGAGACTGTTAATTTACTTTTTGATGGACACGGTAGAATTGAAGAGCTTTAACGTATTCGTTAGTGTAAACAACATATAGGGTTACAACGTATGTCGTGCACGGTTCCTTTAAATGTTACACGTAGTAAACACACTTGGAAATAATGGAAAAATCTCGTCGTATTAAAACCTCCACCTTTCCTTTACAGCTTTGACCAGAAATCGTACAGACACAAATGTATAGTTACCACTATTGGAAAGCTACGACCGATGGTCAAAGAAATTACACCACTTATCATCACTATGGTATTTGAACAAAATTATTCTCAACTTGGGACGCATGCTTGTTTTCTTTCTGTAACGTCACTAACCATCGGTCCAAATTTGAGTCATCCAAGGCTTTGCACGTGCTATTTATTTTCACCCGACATTATCTTCCAACGTATTTTAAAAAGCCCTGGGCATATTCATGCATACTGACGGTACTGTTAGGGCATTTTTCGATTCCCTGCTAAACAGCTAAATGGAAGATGGCCTCTGAGTACGGAGTCCAGGTGTTAGCTCCATGGTCCGAGCATGCATTTCAGAGATCACCCTTCAAATAGGAGAAACGGTTAGCTAAAGACAACAGATATTCGACCTAACCTGTAAACGGGTTAGATACACTTCATTTGATATTGTTTATGGAGAATTGTCCCCATCGTATTTTTACCGTCAGTCGAGGGTGACATAACGGAAAAGTTGTCTGTAAAGGTCGTCAGGCTTGACAGCTTGATATTCATTTCTCGACTGTTTACCTTTTCCTATGTTTTTATAACTTTGTATTTTTTGCTCTTCTATATAACTGTTATTAGCCCAACTTATCAATGACTGCACTTGATTAAAAATAGTTTCGACATCTTTCTAGTAGCCCATCATACAATGATTAAACAAGATATTCGATTATAAGTCAGACGGTTTTATTTCATTTAAATGTCACCGTGTGCTTTCACTTGAGTCACTTAAAAATCTTTGATAAACATAGCTTTCAGTGACATTTCCTTCAAACTCTCGAATCTGGAGAGGCCAAAAACGAAGCTAGATGATATTCAAAAAGACATAGATGAAAGTTTTCCTATTGTACCTCTGTCATTTATCATCCATCCCTTTTATTTACTCTGAAACATGTAAGAATGACATTTTTATGTATGATCACTTAGTTTTTAGATTCATGAACAGTCGTTTGAAATGTTTCCACTCCTGGAGAAATGGAGACAAGAACACTCTTCTGTCATGTATCTTGATAATTGTTCTTATTCTTAAAGTTCATAGTCCAGATTTGATGATATCTGTCTGTGAAACTAGTTCTTGCAAATAATCTTGTATTCAATTGACTTTTTAAATCCATCCTCACACTGATCACTTTGTATGTGGGTGTGCTTCAGAGGCAAGAAATAGATACACGATTGAGTTATTGAAAGCCGTTATCTTCCTTTTCAAGTTTGCTGTCTTCCTTCAATATAGACAGGCAGCCCAGAGTCTTGGGGTAGATGAACTAGGTAGGCTACCAATATTGAAGTATATTATCATGAAAATAGCCACCTGGGATGTTCAGATATGGTAGTCTGCATACCGTGGACCATCCGTTGCTTGTGGGCCTAGTGGCCATTTTCCAAAATGGCTGCCATGTCTAAGGTATCATGATGATTTTTGAAGATAAAAGTTTGATAGAACTTCCTGTCAACAGTGTAAGGTGTTATATAAAAGACAATAAAATTTTTCATCAAATGGTACCTTATTTAAGAGGCTTGGTGGTGAATTCAATTACATTTTTATCCCAAAAGTATGATTTTTGACTATTTTTCTCCGAAATATGAATTTCGTCAATTTACACATTTCTCCATATTTTAAAAAGCTTTCTCAGCAATGAACTGAAACTTTCCAGAAAACTGTCCATATGTATGGGTAATATTTTATGGAAACAACATGTTCATTGCTGGTTAAACAAGAAGGTTACAGTATTTCAAAGTTAACACTTTGAAATTAGCAAAATTGCATTTTGTACTTTACATAGTATCTCTCCTTATTTTCATCTTGCATAAGCTCAGATAGTACAACTGTTTAGGCCCGCATACTGAAAGAATTGTCCACTTTGGGTTTAAAGCAGGGGTAGGAACCTCCGGCCCGGGGGTAGTATGCGGCCCGCGAGACCATTTCATCCGGCCCGCTAGGCAATTCACAAATGGAAATTCAGAATCAATTGAAGAATACTTGATAATAATCTTTTAGCCCACGGTGCCCACCGTTCTCCTGCTTTTACCTCTTTCCGGGTATTACACGTAAATCTGCTACGAAACACAAACTCAGTGGGCATTGCATTTATTCCAGTTGATTTGGGAAGGGGATGGTTAGGAACTGCCCCTCCGAAGAGTGAATTAGACGTTAGAAAGTGAACAATTCTGCAATGTAAAGTAGGGAAAAGAATATGGTTGATTTAGAAATACGCAGTTTTTTCGGCGCGCTTTGCGCGCACTTTTCGTATTTGCTTGTTCATTATTACTTCATACAAAGATGAAAAGACAAATGGTATTGTGATACTTCTGGTCCGTGTAGCCTTGCACATTCTTTAAAGATAGTTGATGAATCATTCTATTGCTTCGCCCCAGTTCTTGCCTGGATTTTCCACCTAGACCCCATTAGGGCCTGTTTGAGGGCCCTTGGCCAGCGCCTTACTGGGAAAGATTGTTGCGCCCTCTCTGTGTGCAGCCCGCGAGTGGATTATGACTTTCAATACGGCCCGTCAGAGGAAAAAGGTTCCCACCTCTGATTTAAAGCATGAAACTTATATCAGTGATTCTAATACATGTCAGACATCTTGTACCTTGGGCTGTTGAGTTTCGAGACTTCAACCGCACTTTAAATGTCACTTACACTTCTAGATCTACCAAGCGTCGGACGACGCTGTGGTGGAAGGGGCCCTCAAGCAGGAACATGGGAGGCACGCCAATCGCCCATATAAGGAGAAATTACTCTTTGTTGTACGGATATTGTCATAACTTTAAGAACCATGGTTTTCATATATAAAATCATAGGCAATTCAATTGAGGTAGCTGGATAACTCAATAAGTTAGGTTTTAACAGAGAGAAATGCTGCACTGCTTTGTAGCTAATGTAATGAACGATATGTTCACCCAAACTTCCAGATTGTCATATGATGTAAGCTTCATTCCCCTGTAATATTTTGGGGAAGAAAGCTATAGCCAGAGTAAATTGATGAGACTGGATCGCTGAATAATGATAAAAGACATCTTCTGTAAGTAGCATCTTGGTGCAATTTATAAACACAGTGTTAACTTTTAATCTTCAGAGTGATAAAGTAACCAAGCTGTGAGCTAGCAGACCCATCGCAAACGTCTTCAGCACGTACAGAATAGGGTGATGTCTCGTATGGATCAAACACATTTCCTTCTACGAAGACATTTTTTTTGGAGAAAACAACCCCCTCCTCCCCTTCTCCTTCCCCTTCCCCCATCACAGCATCCACTATTGTAAGTTCTAAAATTTTCAGTGAAAATCCTTTCTTAAAAAAAGCAAAAAACAACGCTGTTGCTTGATGCTACCCTTTAGTGAATATGATCTCTTGGAAACAAATGAAGCAGTCGACTTAGAGACATTGGTGTTAAAATACCACCTGCCTGAATCTCAAGAACACTAGTGCTTTGTATGGTTTTTTCCGTCAACGGTGATTGGTTTCTTATTAAAAATGTACGTACTTTCTATCATCTGGAAACATTACGCCTTGAGCTAGTGTGTAGGCAGCGACATAATGTGCATAGACACGTTTTAACTCTAACAATTTGATACGAACAAGTGACGACTTTCAGTCTCCTACAGTGTATATCGCCTTTCATGGTCTGTAATCGCTGGCAATCGTGCTTCAGTTATAATCGAAGACATGTCTATATAATCGATAGTCGGCTGCGGGGATTCTTTTCATAGCTTGATTTATTCAAAAATTTACCAAAACGTAAGCCATGCGAATAGACTTTTATTTTGAAACTCCGCTAATCGACCGACATAAGACAAAGTGTGAGTAGATAAAGTTATTGTTGGTTCAGACTATGGTAGTGTTTCCTCATAGTCGGTATAACTGGGCAATCGAAACAAAGCTGTTCTTCTGAGAGAAATAATCGTAAAAGACATGAAAAAAGGCAAAGTATGATTATTTTCTCCTTTATTTTGAATGCCTTGTAAAGTTATAATACCCAAGAATCACGAAGCAAGCATGTATCCATTGTTATGGTTGATTTGAAATGATATTGTCACGTGTCTTCTTACGTTTCTCTGATTGACTCATGAAAAAAGCAGTGTATGATTATATTCTCCTTTATTTTGAATGCCTTGTAAAGTTATAATACCCAAGAATCACGAAGCAAGCATGTATCCATTGTTATGGTTAATTTGAAATGATATTGTCACGTGTCTTCTTACGTTTCTCTGATTGACTCATGAAAAAGCAGTGTAAGATTATTTTCTCCTTTATTTTGAATGCCTTGTAAAGTTATAATACCCAAGAATCACAAGCAAGCATGTATCCATTGTTATGGTTGGTTTGAACTGATATGGTCACATGTCTTCTTACGTTTCTCTGATTACCATTTGTTTCCAAGAGATATAAAAGACTGACATTATGTCAATATTTACAGTTAATACTCTTATTTGGTTTGGATTTAAATATCAAACAGTAATTTTATGGTAGGAAATGGAAGAAGTTAATACGGGATTTCAAGAAGAAGTAAAAAAAATGACACGATTATATTATGGGTCTTCATCAGTTAGAACTCATCACCCGAAACCAATAGCCATGTACTAAGTCACTGAATGGCAGCAGTTTGTTTGCATGTAGTAGTACATGGAAGGCGGTATATGAATTAAATAACGCCGTCGTTTCAATGGACTGATATGATATTTGTTCTTGGTTGTCTGTACACCTCAAAATAAAAATTTCATTGGCTCATTTGTTGGACACTGCGGCCTGCTCTTCTCGTGAGAAGTGCAAATAACTTGTATCAGTGTGTAGAGTATGCAGCGGCGTGGCTTGACTAGATTTCCTCTTTCACTAATATCCGATTTTCTCCATTTACTGGTAAACAAAAGTGGTAAGGAGTGCTGAACGTATGTATTCCAAACTTTAGGCGGTGCTTTATACGCTGTAAGCTCTTCAGTGTGTAAAAGATTCTTTATGCCGATAAATCAACGCTCTATATCATTTGACGTAATCAAAAACGGAATATTTTCGTTTCATTTCGTACATATAACAAATATTTGTCAATCCTATCACGATGTACATTAATTGAAGGGAAAGCCCGATGTAGTCAAAACCAGTCTATCCAAAAGAGGATTGGAAAATAATTTTCACGAGAATAATGTTGTATGCTTAGCACTCCAAATTTAATTAATTATTGGGTATAACTTATAATAAAGTAGAAGCTAGAAGAGGGTAGGGGATCATTTTAAGAATTCAATTTTTGTACATATATTCAGATTTCCTTCATTTTACGTGGTTATAAATTCCCACACTGTTGCTTGTAGCATAGAAATGAGCACCTTGTTGTATTTTGAAAAGTGGAAGTCACTTACTTTGTCTTTAGTTTACTTTTGTCTACAATAAAGTGCAAAAGGTCAATGGAAATAACCAAACTAAATATGAGCAGATTGCTATAGATTATAGGATCATTTTGTAATTTTCTTGGCTAATTTTATGGAAGTTTTCGTTTGACGTTATCCTGGTGTATTCATTATTTCCAAACTGTCAAGAGTAAACTACATGTTTTACCTGGCCTATTTTAACTGTAATATATCGTAGACTTTTGAAATCCTGTTTACACTTTTACCACACCTTGATTAGCTTACAATATGCTAGATGGTTGCCACTGACATTTCGCTTAAGTGTATGCGGTTTACCGCGACAGTGTATATCTCTCCTCGCTCGTCAATATTTTTGATTGAGCCGAGTAAGCCAGTACAATTCGAAACATCAAAGACTGTGTTTGAGTCCATGAAGAGAGACAGACTACTGTCGCTGGAGTTAATGAGGTTGGTTGGCTTGAGATTGCTCTCTGTATAACGGCAGGATCACGATTGCATTTTTGTAATCTATGGAGTTCCATCATCTACACACAGAAACGTACATGAGTCAATGGTTTTACAGACGGATGGCAATTTCTGTTACTTAGGTTTCAATTTTAAGAATGCAGATATATCTTTGAATGGTTTTCTAAACAAAAATGCCGTATCACTTTCTTACAATTTCTGAAGATGAAGTATTACCGTAATTGATTGACGTTATTCGCCTTGTTTTATTGTGTTTCATACACAGAAATTCATTCGTTTGCGTTGTTACGAGTAACAGCGCATGTTTACATGCTCACTGTGTTCTGTGTCAGCAACCTGTTTGCTGTAAGGAATTTTACCTAATTATTGTAATGGGGACATCATTTATCAACTTCAAGGGCCAATAATTTTTGAAAGCAGAGGAATATTAAGAACTCATAAATCAGTTTTCATGGAAAACGAAAGTCTTTATTATTCATTGATTGAAGTGCTATCTCTTGTCGGCAAGGTCTTGATATAAAAAATATGCTTATTCGAGTGTACGAATCAGGCTCAAGGCTACCTTGATGTGAGCAGCAGAGTGGATCGATACTTCGATATTAAAGGGAGGCCGTGCGTTGAGTCAGCTAGGGTGTCACGAGTCAATTAGGTATAGCGCTCTACCATAAGCACTCTCGTTGACTTAGTTCGATTCATTCATTGTCCCAAGGGTCTCATAGAAGTTCATAGTCATGACGTCCATACTCATCAAATGAAAGCGAAGGAGTTGGTGTATAACATCATTAACAAATTACCGTAGGATGGTCAGATCTTGAGCTAGGCGAGGACACAGATCTGATCAGATAGGGAAAATCGGCACTTTTATTCGCGGAATTCGGAAATGGCCTAACTCACCTTCAAATCTAGGGCCGGATTTACCACCAAAGGGGCCTTTAGGCACTAACGTCTTTGGGGCCTACCTTACGACAATGGTCCCAAGGACTGTTACCCAAAGCTGCTCGTCCGGGGTCACAAAGCCTTAGAAACCCTAGACAGTGCCTATAGACTACTACTTCGTAAATCCGGTACTAATTAATCTTTTATATAAACTCTTCACATCCGCCTCACACATAAACCCCCTTTAATTTCCCTCAATCTAGGGCGTCTGGAATTTTAAATGTTCTGACCTCAACTTGTCAACCCTTAACATTGTAGGACTTAGGTCGGCCCTGATGTTGTATGGCGTCCCTTTCTAAGAAAGGCCCTATGTAGAAATTCTAGATCCGCCACTTGCTGGGACAGTGAACAAGTTAGAATCATACCATACGTTTTACTGGAGCCTCAAGAGACAGAACGACTCAGAGAAAAATCTCTTGCAATTGATGTCAGTGATGAAAGGTAACCAGAGAAATTGTTTTGTATGAAATAAAATCCTGAAAATCCCCGTAATGACCTCATCAGTTAAATTGAAACAATACCAAACACGGCTTAATTGTATCGCGAACTATGCATGAACTCACGAACTCACAAGTTTATCACCTGGATCTCAGCCAAGTCTATGAAACTGCTGAAATTTGTCACAGCCAAACTTTTAATAGTCGGGTAGATTTGTGACAAAATATGCCTTAACCCCAAAAAAATTCCTACAAGTGAGATTTCAGTGGTTTTTGGTAGATTTGGATGTGGGGAACAACATATCAAAAATCCACCAAAATCGGTTCACGAGATCTTTATTGAAATGGGTCATTTCCAAAATGGCCGTTTTTACGTCATTGTAACGGTAAATGCCCCTAAATTAGCACTTTTTTGCTGATTACAGGAAGTTTTGCTGTACTCAAATTTTGTTTGGCATGATGGTTTTATGATTAAATTGACCAACAGTACTACTGTAGACCTGAAGCTTTCATAATTCATCCATGATCTTACACTTAAATCACAAAAACCACCCAAAACGACTATTCTTTGCCTACTACTAGAACTCATGCAAAATACAAAAAAAGTCTTCTTGATTTCTTGCATTTAGGTTTCCAGGAGTAGTATTTTTACTTAAGCATTTTTACAATGTAGTAAGCTAGTAAGCGGCAGAGCACACTGCAGAGAGAAACAAATTGTGGTTTGGTCCTTCAACAGGTTTGCCCAGGGGTGCATGGCCCCAGGATTTGCTCTACAGGGGCCTAAACTCTTTGGCGGGAGGGGCGGTCTGAAGACTTGAAAATGGCAATGGGTTGCCGGGAGGATACTGAAAGCCAAATTTTTGGCTCCCGAAGCAAGCCGAAAATATTTGGTTTGTTTTGAAAGAATTTGAAAGTTTGGGGTTTCAGGAAAGAAAATCTGAAAAATTGGGGGGGGGGGGGGGCTATCGTACAACCTACTGTACATGAGAGGAAATTCAAGTAAGTTGTCGAGGGGGGGGGGAGCTGGACGTCTTCGGGATTACATATTTTATCGTACCTGTAAAGGCTCCCTGACAAAATTGGGAAAGTTCCTCGAAGTCAGCCTTCCCCGATGGGGCCATGCCCCCTTCTCCATCCGGTACCACCCCTTGTTTGTCCGTGTCTGTTTTCAAGAACGTTACAACCAGAACTATGTAATGTTCAATCCAACACGGCAGTGACTGCTTAGTAACCTGATTTAGGGTTGTTAATTGTTGGATATTCGGATGTTCCCATTTTCACACAATTGATTGTCATGAAGCTGTGCTTTTCCATTGAAATAAGTCTCTAGTCAGTTTAAGTGGTAGCATCGCTGATTGTGGTGTATAAGTTATGAGCCTATCCCCGTAGAGTTTAGCCTAGGCTCTAACAATAGGCTATCACATGTGCAATTAATAGGCAAAGCAGTCATTTTAAGTGCAGTAAAGCTTTATTAAAAGATACTCTTTAGCCTACAGGTTAAGCTGCTCATCGGTTGGTCGCACCCTTTTATAATCAAATTAGCAGTGTATAACCTACACAATACAATCACATTAAATAGTTAAGCTCTACAATTGCAGTACCTGCCATCAAGAGTTTCTAAGATTGGTGGCTGGACGATTCACTCCTGAATTTTGACATTTTTAAGGGTAAGCTGCTATTTTGGACGTTTTCAGAGAAAACATCTTCTAACTGAAAATTATGTGGGGCTTCAGTCCCCCTCCCGAGCGGCCCTGAATTAAGCTGGTGAAGTTATACAGTATTTTTCTTAGAGTAGTGAAATATTTGAGTGTGCCATCTCAACGCATACTCTATATGTGCAATTGCTATATCGCTCTTTGCTCCTTTCACACTGTACGTTTCTGAGGTAGCCTTGTAACCGTGGATTTGAGACAAAATGTACCCACCCAGCCCCCACCCTCCCAATTTATGTAGCAAGGATTTCAATCAGTTTTGGCAGGGTTGGACATGAGAGCAACACATTGACAGTCAAATAAACTTATTGAGTCCCGAATAAATTAGTGTCACTGCTGACGAAACCTTGGCAAACTCTATGTCGTTAAGGGTTTATTCATTGAAGCCCTTTCCAATTATATCAAAATTCTGTCAAAATGTGTTCAAGAAAATTGATGATAATGAATCATTTGCAAAATTGCTGATGTCATGGTGGACATATTAATACGCAGATCTATTCAAGTTGCACAGTTTGCTGATCACAGGAAATTTGTTCCACTCATGTTCGATTGATAAAATGTTGTTACATTTGAATTTTAAAGCAGTAGTACAGTTGACCTGTGGCCCATTGCCTTCCCTACAGAAAATATGTAAACTTGGTCTTCTTATGTTTTGTCATTTAGGTGGCAAGGTAAGAAGGATAAAACTTTTAGTGGGTAATGCATGATAGCAATTGGTTTTGGTTACTGGACCTAAAAAGTACTGGGTTTTGCTTACAACTAATTTGTTTAAACACAAGAAAAGCAGCATTTGAGGACGAACTTAGTACAGTCATATTTACGTGGTATGCCACATCTAACAGAGCCGCTGCCAGGATTTCAAAAGTGTGGAAAAGAGACAGGACACATTACGTGTACATCCCGGCGTTACAGCTTACTGTAGACAGACACCTATTGGTGATCCGGTCACGTGACACCCGAGTTAAGCTGCTTTTAGTCAGGGATAGTAATGAACACATTTTAATGGGTTTGTACACTTAATGGTTGTGGTCGGCAAGCAGAAATGAGGAAGGTATTTTGGCACATTGCTCCTGTAAACTGTATTTCTTTAAGCAGGAACGGACGGGGGGAAATTAAGTAGCATATCCCTCCCCCATCCTTGGTGGGCCCCTGCAAGCAAGTGGCCAAACGATAGCTCATTTGTTTCGGTGAAAATTGCCAAGGTTAAATCAGAAACGTGAAGTAGGGTATCAACTAGTGCAAACGTTTTTAATAATGAAAATGACACATATAGATGTCTAGTTTCAGAATATGCTGGATGCTCTGTACAGTAGTTTGGCAATTTTGGATTTTTAACCACGAGATAACTCACAGATAAGATTTTAAGTATAAGCTAGAGTGTTTGCCATCGAACTGGAGCTATTATCATGTAGAATCAGATTGGATAAAAAGGGGGCACATCAGTTGCAGGTCCCTAAAATATGATTATCAGGCCATTTGCTGTCAAATGAGGTCCAAATTCTATAACACGCTCCTGACGTACAAGGCCAGCATCACACATGAATACACTACAGCCACAGTCTTTGATATAAACACAGGTCCACAATGTTTATACAACTGGATGATAGCAGTGAAATACTTTTCAAGCCTGGGTTCTTCAAGAAGTATAGTGCTCAAAAACGTATGGCGCATTCACTTTCATTATGAAAGCTGTCTGCGAATTATGTAGTAATTTTGCAGGATGATATCATTTTACAGGAATAAGATACATAACTGAAAATTCAAATGTGAAGAGATTTACTACTATATTAACAGAATTTTGAGTCATACCTGCAATAATTCACTCAAGTGTGAATATACGGGTCTTTGAAGTTGTAATTTTTCACTCCTAAAATATGTTTTTCTAAATTTCCGATCCGTTCCATGGCCCGAGACCAAATTTCTGAGGGCCTTCTTTATATAGCCACCTTTTGCTACTGTAGGTTTATATAGGCCTGTAAGCGTGGGGAAGATCATTCACCTTACAACATTTCCAGTGATTATTAAGTAGCTGGAGTTCAACATAGGTATCAATATAGGTAGCATAGGTATATGGGAAGGGAACAAAAAAAAAAAAAACCAAACTGTCGTAAAGTGGATATTTGGGGGGTCAAGTAATGCCTTTAAAAACATTTTCAACTTCTAATGTCATAACTTTGCCTATAATGTTCACAATTTTGACTTACAACCCCCAATATCTTGACAGTTATCTTACAATTTTTACTTTCAAATTCCAACTTGTAACCTTGATTGTCATTATTTTAATTTAAAATCTCATAAAGTTGACCAATAATGTCATACTTTTACTTCTGGAGTACAGAATGTGACCTAAAATCTCACCCTTACTGTTATCAATTTGACTTGAAAAAGTCAAACTTTTGTCCTAAATCATATTGTCTTGACTTTTAATTTCCTTATTTTGACTATTAGGGTCACATGTATTTGCTTCTTTTATTCACATTATAAGGACTTTTGACCTCATAATGTGGACTTTAAAATGAAATATTAAGTTTCAGTTACATAATTTTGACTTTTTAATTACCATTTTTATTTTATTAGTTTGACTCACTTTTTTGTTTGGAAATATAAAGCGGAAGTTTTAGCTTTAAATGGTAGAAAGTGCCTTGACAAGTCAATAATTGTGATTTTTAAGTGAACGTTTTGCTTATAAAAATGTCACTTTAATCAAATGAAAAGTCCAAATAATGACTCTTAAAATTATCAGTCAAATAGTCATAAAAATGAGATTTAAGAAACAGTTATGGCCTAAAAAATTAGTAACACTAGGTGTGGACTTTAAGGGATTAAAAGTTAATATTTAGACTGAAACAGTTAAAAATGAAACTTATACTCTTTTGTATTGCATTTCAAGTTGGAATACTAAGATCTGAACAAATAGTTTGGTATCTGAACGTCATAAGAGGATTTCAAATCCGAAAAAGACTACTAAAATTTTTACTTTAATAATTAAATACTTGGGATCCATGAGGAATAGGTTAACTTTAAAAGTCACGTTCAGGACAGTTTTAGTCGTCTTTTGCCCTTCCCATGTTCCTTTGCTGAAATATTTTAAGGCAACCAGTTTTGGACCTCAGCACATAATAATTAAAGGCACTGAATGGTTATGCTTTCTCTCGCTTATAGACCTGGAATAATGTTAAAGTTGTATAAACTATGACGGCCATCTAACAATTAATAAAAGGCCTGCAAATTCATAAAATTTAAAAAAATTACATTTGGAAGTAAAAATTACATTTTCAAGTGCCCAGGTTTTCAAAAATGAGATAAGTAATGCAGCTTTGACATCAAAGTCTCTTTATATATCTATACATCATACCACATACGAATTTTCAGCCATTGATCTAATTCCTGTGAAAAGATATCAGCTTTCAAAATATGACGAAATTGCGCTTGCACCTTTCTTCCTGAGAACATGGTATTGTGCAATACTTTTCTGAGGGCTTTAACTTCTGAACACTCTAAGCTTCAGCACTAAAAACTTCACAAGGATCATTCAATTTTACATAAACCCTTTAAAGTACGCAAGTTACACTCTCTTTTCTGCAGTTTTTAAAATAAAACCATTATACGAAGACATCCAGACCTTCAATGGAAAGTTTTTATCGACGTCATTGTGACGTCATCATTGTGTTTTTGCAAAGGAACTTGAAACATTTAGTCGGAGATAGTCATAGAAACATTTTTACGCATAAAATTGCCAATAAAACCCACATCACATACACCTTTTTGACATTAAGTAGGAAAAAAGGGTTTAAAAAGCCGCCATTTTGGATTTGACCTAATTTCGGCCCTTTCCATGGGTGGATTTTGGTGGATTTTTTCCTGGGTACATTATACACCTCAACTAATACCAAACTGCATAAAACTCACTTGTAGGAATTTTTTTAGGGTCAAACCCTATATCTACCCGACTATAAGTCCATACTCTGCCTTGGTTTACTGTAATTATCTGTAGTTTTATGGTAACATTCTAGGTTGTTAATATTGTTTCGATAGGGTACAGGTAAACGAGAATTAAACGAGGGGTTCGACTATTTGCTTTTATCCAGCTCACTGTCTTCCGGAAAACTGAATGAAACTAAAAACTTGGTTGAGTATTTTAGTACAATACACTCTAAAAACAGTTGGGTAAACTTTTACCCAAGGTTGAGTCCGTATGCCACCTCCTAAAAAGTTGGGTAAAAAACTGCCCAAAGTTGGTCAAAAGGATTCCCATGGTGGGTGAATTTTCCCCAAGTAAAGGGTAATTTTTAACCAACTTGGGTAGTTTCTTACCCAACAGTTAGAAGGTGGCATACGGATCCAACCTTGGGTTAAAGTTTACCCAACTGTTTTTAGAGTGTAAGATGTAGCCAGTAACAGGAGACTTTAATCATTACAAAATGCACCCACGGAATTACGGGAACTGGAAGCATAAACAGTAGCGTGACGTCACTTCTCAATTGTTTATACTCCCAGCTCCCATAATTCGATGGGTGTATTTTGCAATAATTAAAGGCTCTTATTGAATTTGAGTTTCCAGTCATGACGTTGCATCATTCAAATCGGCTGCTAAGGGTTCATAATGACCATTCATCAAATAATATAAGTAATGCAAGGTGAACGTTATTGGTTAACAACTCCCTGCTAAAACCAGACACACTGACAAGGGGAGGTCAGGGAGCTCTCCCAGGAAAATTCCTCTAGAATTTTTTGGGTGACAATTGCTATTGCCTTAGTACATTGTTTCCCAGCTGGGGCGTTTTGGCCCACTTGCGGCATTTTCACAACTCAGTGGGACAATGAGCGATAAGGGTGGCCTGGGGGTTGAAAAAAATCGGATACTCAATTTAAACCGGGGCTTTTCAAGATTCTAAAAAGCTTTTCTCTAGCTGAGATCTCAAAATTGGTTGGCATAAAAAGGAGATAAATAAAGTCAACGAGTCGAGAAAGTCTAATATTTCCTTCCTAGATGCCACGAAATCGCATCTAACAGTGTTTAGTTTCAATTTTTCTTGGCGAGGACCCTCATATTCCCATCAGTGGCAGTGAAAGCGGTGACCGAAGGGGTCATGGCTAAAAAAGTGTCCCGATACTTTGCCATACTGACAGAAGTGACAATAGGTACTGTAACATAATAGATAAAAATCGTTAAAATTTTTTTCAAAATGCAAGTTTACGGTGAGCCAATTTCGGTTTTCTAATTACTTCTACCTGATCTTGAGCGGCATGTCTTTCAAAGCCGCATGATACCCCTACCGTCGTTCTGCCTTACACCCACGGGACAAACCCCACGGGACAAACCCCAAGCAGCATCAAAGAGAACTTCCGTTATTTATTATTATACAAACTGGGCTAAAGGTGATATTTGAAATCTCAATATTATGCTATAGACTGGAAGGGGGGGGGGGTTCCCATCCACATTGGGTGAAAGGGCGGTAAGCTGAAAAAGGTTGGGAAACGCCATCTTAGCACATCTTAACATGCCTCTCCTCCTTCAACACATTGTCTGGCTGTACGGGACTGGCTGAAAACATAAACGGAGTGCCGAAAGTATAGCTCGCTTAAGAGATCGGGCTATAATCTGGGATATCTGGTATGGATGATTTACCAGTTCTTTACAATGTATTTTACTTAAAACCACTAGCATTTATTAAATCTTGATCAGTTTTTCGTTGCACCAAAGGGACCTTGCCTGCTTTCCTAAAAGATTGAAAGAGATAGTTCATTTTCCATATATTCACCTAACCATTTTACTTTGAAAAGAGACCTTAGTTAGGTAACTATATCGGTAACAATTTTTGCAAACAGAACTAAAAATATTCGCCAAGCTTTGACGGTAAGAGATGGAGAAATGAAATCCATTTTCATTTTAATTTTTGATGAAGATATAGTTTTCATGTTAGTCTTTGCGTCCCGTTAAAGCACATACGGTAAAAATGTTTGAAGTAATGTTGCTGGCCTATCTCTCATAGAAGTGTTAACTACTTGAACTCGTGCCAAAGTAAAATGTTTCGAGAATTTGTCATTCATGTAATGCAATATGGAGTCTGCTTGATATTCCGGTCTTTGGAAGAGTTCATCTTGTCTCCAGTATTTAAAGGGCGCAGTTATCGGAAAGTTTACTTGCCTTAACATTTACAAGAAAAATTTCCTTAACTCTCCCCCCCAAAAATGCCCTAATTGTAATTGTCTCCTGTAACACGAGCAGGAGATAATTGTCTGGATTTTACACTGTAACGTTTTATGGTGTTTCTTTAGTCAATATAATGGGATAAGTATAGAAGAAAGGGACTTTTGCAGATTTAGGCAATGTTGTTGATGTAGAACAGGATCAGGTGAAAGTTTTTTTAAATATTGATCCCAAGGCAAGGATAATATTATTATTTTACTTGAGTTACAAATCCCTGTTCTAATGTTACTGGGATTTCATATTCAAAACAAAGTTTAGTCAAATTCTGTCTTTTGTTTTTCCAGTATAAGTCTTGAAATGATATATGTTGCGGTTTCACGTGCCTCTAGCCTTTATCTCAGTATTATTTTCAATTCGCTCGTTTTCAAGACAACTTTGCGAGCACATACGATGTTATTTTTCCACTCATGACAACCTTTCCAAGATACACAGTGTAGTAGTATATATGACCGCTTCAGGGTATCCTATACATGCAATTATATGTGCAATGCCGTAATGCAGGCCTTAATGCTCACAGTGATCTACAAGATTTTTGGCTTCCCTTGATTTCATTTCTTAAAAGAAAGGTCCTGCAAGCTCTCTCTCACAACAGGCGAAATTCTGAAACTACCCCATAAAGGAGTTACGATCCCAGGAATAAAAGGCTTTCCGAGAAGCCATTTCATGGTTTATATCCTACGTAAAGTGACCTTTACACTACCTCTCATAACAATTCAGTGTAAAATCCCACGGCAATATGTATGGTACAGCTGAAGTCAGAGTAATTTATATTGCGTCCTTTTTTTTTTTCTTATTCATTTCTTTTCTTATTTATTTTGGACGTATGAATTAAAATGTGTGGGCATATCAAAATGTTACTTATCTGCAGTTGTCAATAGTATTCGCTTAATACAGATAGGAGCAATCCTTCAAGTTACGCGTAAAATGCGACGCTGTGGTAATATAGCCTTGGGAGTGGGCTGAGTAGGCATAGCTGGAGACTTCAAGAAGGTAGTGGTGCAGCTATGACATAAGAACTAGAGGGAGACTCAGGTTGCAAGAACTTCAGTGTGTACTTCAGACGATGTACTTTCCCAAATTCCCCTCGACCCTCTGCCGAAGGGGGCAAAACCAAAGTTACTCCCAAAGGAGTTCTGCTCCCCAAAGGAGCTACGTCCCCCTGAAGGGAAACAAAGACTTAACTGACCACTGAGACAATTTGCTTACAGACAAACGTGCTCTTCGGACGACGACCCACACTCAGACTAACACGAACGAATGAATAACTAAACATCAACTACTACTAGAACTATTACTTAACCTACCTTAACTAATTACCTTAATAAAGACCAACTATGTTCTTACATTCCAACATAATTAAAACAGTCCTCCTTCTGACTATAACCATACCGGATTTCTGGGTGACGAAAAACAAACTTACGCAAGATTTAACCATAGTAGCTCCATGGAATAGCCTTCTGTTTTGAGTCCTCCAAAAATCCTGTTGTTGAGTCCTTACGGTAGCAAAACTCCTACTTGTCTTAACTTCTTATTTCATTTCGTAATTTTCGCCAAAGAATCTGTAAACTCACATAATTGCGGGTCAATTTAACTGTTTGAACATTGTTCCACAACCGGAACTATGAGTAAGCGTGTAGTACAATCTACAGGATTAGCTTTGATTTGCATCATTTTACAATAAAGACACGTCTTTGTACGTCACTGATGTTTATGACGTCATTCTAGTACCCCGCAAAGAATTCCTCAAGCCGGTTAGGCGACCAACGACTTGCAAGGGCTTGCGATTCCTTTCCTTGCGAGCTCTTGTCATCAACTGCGCTTGCGAGCTCTTGCGATCTAATTGCTTTCACACAATGCGACCTCTTGCGAGCATATTGGTTGCGATCATACAAGATTTAGCACAGTTTTTGTATTGTACATACGTACATGCTGTTGGTACGAGGTGCAAAATGGGTGAAACTTGGAAAGCTGACTGTAACGTGCCTCATCGCCATACTTTATGCTCATCTGCAGTGGAACTGATATTAGGGCAAATAATACTAATACACATAGCTATAGGCGCAAGCCCTATCTGCCCGTCCCTGGGTACGTCTATCTCTCCTGTGACCCGAAATATTCGAGTACTAGCATTTAGCACCATCATAAAGGAACCTAATACCTCTGAAGACAAACTTAGATACGTGTCACTTCAGAGGGCTTGTCCTGAAGTATGACAGGACTTGGTAAGGCTTGGCCACTATTATTGACGAACAGTCCTCGAATATAAGAACATTCATCTCCCCTGAACAGGTATGGTCTCTGTCAAGTAGGTCTACCCTCGTCCCCCACCATGTAAAAATGGGAACTCGTTGGAGTTTTAAACATGTATTTGTATCTTCAATATGTTTATAACTAAGATAATGTTAAGCTGATCTAATCAATAGTTCGTAAGGATTTTTATAGTTTGGTCGAGGAGCTAAACTGACACGATGAAAACGAAATCCCAGAAAATGGTCAGTCGACACGACGGTTAACTGTTTATCTTTCTTTTTGTTCTGAGGGAACAAAGAAAGGTGAAGTTTCATCACTACAAGTCGACGTATTTTCTGCGCGTGATGATGAGCTTCTTTGTATCTTCTTATGAATTGATTTCAAGTAGACCCTTACCAAGTCCAAGTTGCATAACAACAAATGCTTGGCTAACATGCAGATTTTTGCAAAGGTCTGAAATTTCATCCTCATTCCAGTATGTTACTCGTAAGACGAACGGGTAGATATCACACATTGCCTGTTAACCCCATTAGATGCCCCTCGGCCCGGACGACGACATATTAGCTACTTGATCTACATTTATCTCAACAAGCGCAGATTATCCTGTGCATCCCGTAGCATAGATAATTCATCCCTCATCCTCCTATGCAACTCGGCTCAAGTTGGATTTTCCGACAAAACACTTAACTCGGCTTATTAAGTTTGTGTATTAAGCAAAATATGCCTCGTGATATGACATCATTAAAATTATAGGTCTTGATTGGTCATATGTGGTAACGTGATGTAAAATATTCCCCATGGACCATTGTGCCGATTGTTGTGAAGAAATTTTAAGCACCCCCTACCCAGTCAAAAAGCAGATGCCCTCTCGGGTGAAGGCATGCCGACCACTACTGCTCCTGCAGTTCACACAACCTGGTAACTCGGCATGCTATATAAAGAAAAGATTCTCCATACAGGGAATTCTCAGGACGTTTTGAACATTTCTTACTCTACTAAATAAGCTTTTCCCATACTTTCACACATATAAAATTGCAAATTTGGATATTTTCATAAACCTGAGATTGGAACCTGAAACATGGTTATTTACAAGAGATTTGATTCGCCGTTCATCTAAAGCGAAGACAGAACAAAACTTCTTTTTTACTTACAAAGCCCAGATATACACATTTATTAAGCTGTTGTAAATTTTCTACGAAAATTAGTTGTGTTACAGGAAAAAAATGCTGGCTTGTGTCAATGAAAATATTTTACAATGAGATGATACTGTAATAAGCAAGAGAACTGTGCTTTTCCCGAACGCTCCCACCCGACCCACCGTGGCCACGGCCCGTATACAGTTATTTGTACTCTTTGCCCTTGTTCTGTTGTTATTCACACGTTACTGCAATGTTTACCTCACACATTGTACACAGTACATGTGTGAGGTTATAAAATGGGGCTGATGCCATCAACTTTTCAACAAAAGTTTTCAGCCTTTTGATGTGTGGAGATTTTGAGCTGAAATTTTGGTACATGATTGTTTGTCAATAGAGCATTAAAACTTGCCTATATGCATTTTGATATACAAAAATTGAATTTGGTTTTTAAGCAATTTTTGTAGGGCTGAGTTTACTGTGCCTGCTAAACAAGGTAGCTGTTTATTCATTGCACTTATAGCAGTGTACTTGGTTGTGTGTTCAGTTGCTATCTTGCAACTGTCTGTGTAGGCTTGTTTTGAAATTTGATCCATCCACACACACATCAGTCTTTGTTCATCAAGTGGCCTGTGCAATCACAATGCTTTGGGATAACCAGGGAGCTGTTACGGATACAGCTCCCTGGGATACTTAATGTTATTATCAAGGTTCATTAAGCATGGAGTTCCATGCATGGAAGAGTTCCTGCATTGAGCAGCTACTTGATTCATGATAAAAAAAATTTGAAGCAACTCTGTGGTCAGTTTGGCTTACAAGAAAGAAAAATGGTTTAACCTGTTGTGGGAATACCGGTATGTCCCATTTTGTTCCTGGATCAATTGAGATGGTCAAGTCAAGTAATTGCAATACTGTAACTGTTTTGAGTTCAACTGCAGTAGCAGCATTTTGAGTCTGTGGTTTGTTTTGATTGAGTGCAAACCTATGCAGTGTTTGCTTGTGGAGTTGCAGGTGCAACTAAATGTACTTTGCAAACTTGAACAGTTTAATAACATCAGTTTAATTTCAGTCTTTCTGCTAATTAAAGTATGTAATCTTTATAGGCCTTCTTGATTTTAGAAAATATGCAGTGATATATGTAGATTTGTCATCAAACTGTGTCAGTTGCAGTGTTTACATGCCTAAACGTGCTTGCGATTTTTCAGTTGGGTTTTGAGTTCATTTATTATTATGCTCTTCTCTTACCTTTTGCCTTTGTAAGGCCGTAAGGAGGTTTTGTGGAAGCAGATGAATAAATCATAAAATTTGGTCCTTTGAGTTCCTATTGTTAATTAACAGACATGAGAAATTGTGTGAGCTTCACAAGAGCATTGCTGTTCTAGTTAGAAACTTTGGGTTGCGACACCTTGCGCGTTCTTGTGATCTCCCGCTCACACTACCACCTCTTGCGGAGGTAGCACAATTTTTTAACATTTAAAAACTTGCAAGCTCTTGCGATCATGGCTTGCGAATTACGACCTCGTGCAAGCTCTTGCGACCAGGTGCGAGCAATTGCTCTCCCACTAGGCGACTTCTCGAGGTCGCAGAAGGTCGCAAGGAATCGCAAGAGTTGGTCGCTTAAAGGTGCGTTCACACCCAAACAGAAACCTGCTGCGTTTTGCGAGCGGAACGCGGAATTTTTCTCCAAGATAAATAGGGGCAATTTAACTTCAAAGAAAATTTAGAAAATCGCCCCATTTGTTCTGAGATAACAATTAACTTAAAAATCTTTTTGCAATTTGTCTTGGAAGGAGACGGTCTGTGTTTACCGGTGCAAGTTACTCGACTGCGATGCAACTGAAAACCAAACTGGCAGCAGTCGCTTTGGCACACTGTGAGGCAAACTTGGCTCTAGATCCTGGTATGATCCGACAGTCGATCGTTGTTAAGGCAGGGCAGTTGCGTCTCAGTTGAGTCGAATGGTGACAAGAGTGCGACTGTCAACGACTCGTCTACGACCCGATATATGGGTAGCCAAGAAGCGTGATGTAGAGGTCTGAAGGTCAAGAGGTTGGTCACGTTAAGCCTGAGTGTCCCTCGAGGACGTAGCTCCTTTGGGGAGCAGAACTCCCTCGGAAGTAACGTTTGGTTTTTGCCATTCGGCTCTTCGCCAAAGAGTCGAGGGAACTTTGGAAAAGTCTGTGAAGAAGCGTTGTGAAATGAGGACGGTTGTAGAAAGTAAAACTTGCGGACCCATGTGCACGAATGAAAAGGAACGGACCATTCACTATGTATATTTTTCTAATTCCTTTTGATCAACAGAGAAACTCTTATTGGTTAAAGGCAGTAGGCAGTCGCCCCAAAACTTGCTTTGAAAAATCAGAGAATTCTTGCAAATCTCCTCTTATTGCATTATAAGCACCTCTGACGACGTTTTGAACATAACTTTTAAAAATAATAGGTAAAGCAAGGAGAAATTCTTCTTGAATTTCACAATTCACTAACAAAAACATTGTCACATGATCAAAATAGGCCATTCATGAACCACAGTGACGGGGCACACTAACTCTGATTGGGGTGACTACCTATTGCCTTTAAGTCGCCATTTTTGTTTGCACTTTGGTTTGGTAACCAAAGCATTTAGATCCACCAACTTAGCCCGTTCTTTTTTGAATGTTCAATAAAAGACGAAACTATTGGAAGATATTGGAAAAACGATTTGTTTTCAAAAATTCAAGCACAATTGAACCAAAAAACATTACAGGGCTGCGTTCGCCGCACTTTTTAATACGAAACTGTGAACCTGACAAAGATATGAGCATGCGCATTACGCTGGTGTGAACTCCATCACCTTATTGGCTGCATAACCTTTTCCAATCTTGGCTTGCCGTCCGTGCCGATTGCAGAAGTGTTAAATTCAGGAGCGCTTGAAACTGCTCTTTATCGTCACGCCAATTTTGTGTTCATCCTTGTGTCGTAAAAAAACTCACCGCACCGTCGAGAGAGAATAAATTACAGATTGGGGGTATATTTTCATTAAAGGTTTATTGCTCCAATTTGTTGAAAGGACTTTGCATAACGAGGATTACGTATGAAAATTTCGATGAAAAATACCAACAAAAACCTTGTTGGTGATTGGTTCAAATTCATATATAATGGAATGAACATGTGAGGACAAGTATTATGCGCACCACAAAATATGGCAACAATTTTCCTAATTATCCGCAAAGTATTTGGAGTCTTTCCAGGCATAGGACAGAAACATTTTACTGGAAGCTTTTCTTTCCCCTACCAACTTACTTCATTACCATTTTACGCAGTCGAGGCCTAAACTTCAAACTTTAACACGTTCAAATGATTACTATAGCATCAGCGCTATATCGTGTAATAAAGTGTAATTCGAAGAATGAGCAGCTATCCAACCGACATTTAAGAGTGACTTCTTATGGCTTGTAATTCACACAGTTTGGGAGCAAATAGTTGAAGAAGATGATTGTTATGTATATTTATTACATGCTGATAACAAAACATGGTAAATGTAGCATGTGATGTACCGTAGCTGTAATCTTTTTGCCTCCAAAGAAAGATCCGTTCTTTACTTGGGCAGTGACCGAAAAGAAAACATTCCTCTCCTCCACAGCATGGGTATGTTCTGTACATTTCTGTTTCTAAACTGAACATCTAAGCCCTAAACTCTATTTATAAGGAAGAATAACATCGACAGATACTTGACACATTGTTGAAAATTTCTGTACTTTTACGAAATAAAAACATGGAATTACAAAAAACTACAGCAATAGTGCTAGCAACTAGTTAAAAAATTCATGAGCACTTTTCTGTTTTCCTTTTATATTTCTTTTCTTTTTGGTCTTTAATTGACATTTAGAGACATTTCAACACGGAAGATGACTTCTTATGCGAAAGATTGAATCTTGTTGTTTTGGGAGTGGCTGGGATTCACTGCATTTTATTTCATTCAAGGTCAAACTCCAGATACATTGTTCACACATTATCAACGGGTAGCAGTGAAAAACTCCATACTTCACATCTGGATGTCTCACTAGCCTAGCAAATAAATGGGTTCTTTGTTGAAAAACGCAAATGATGAAACGTCATTGCATTTTTGCAAAATGCCCCATTATTTCAAATAATCCTAAAAGGAAATTGCTTTTACGCTACCCACTTCAGAAACAATTTTGATTAAGTTATATAATTTTGATGCCATTTAAAAATATGGAATAAATATTCTAATAATTACAAATTTCTACAAACTCCAGGGCTTACGGGCCTTCGCCCCAGTTCCTTACTTGAACTTTGCCCCTTGTCACCACTAGGGGACCCTGGGCATGCGCCGTATGGGGGAGCGTGATGCGCCCTCGACACCAGCGGCGCCGTTGACACGCGAATGGATTATGACTTCAAAACGTCCCTGCAGAGGAAACCGGCTCCCCACTCCTGCTCTAGAAGCTGCAAGTTTCCCCTTAATTTTAAGTAAGGGGTTAACGAACACTCCTTGAGAACCGGACCCGTCACGATGCATGGCCAAGATCAAAAAGTGATATTTAAGATACTGTAACTTGTTAAATGACTGGTCTATTTTTT
This sequence comes from Holothuria leucospilota, assembly GCA_029531755.1. Taxonomy (NCBI): domain Eukaryota; kingdom Metazoa; phylum Echinodermata; class Holothuroidea; order Aspidochirotida; family Holothuriidae; genus Holothuria; species Holothuria leucospilota. Next base: position 32,850,708 of record CM055982.1, on the reverse strand, counting down.
GAATGTGAATAAAATATTTTAATTACATTTAATTACAATAAATTTAATGTTTTAGTCTTGGGTTGCTTACAAAGAATTAAATTAAACAAGGTGATTCCTACAACGATCCAGTTTCAGATGTTTGCCATTAGTTACCGCAGATATTCCTTGCACGTATACATTAGTCGTAGCAATTATTCGTTTTACTTCCAATATTATGCCGATCTTTTAATGAAGTGGTTTCGGGATACTTTTCCATCCGATGCCGCAAACACACTGCAAACTTTACTATCCTCTAACGTTCTGTGTACCTCTGTGAGAAATAGACGGTGGATTTTTCGTACACAAAGTGAGACAGTTGTGCATTACGTTTTAAGTTGAGTACCCATTTTAGGCAATATACCGAAAGCTGCTTGGGATAAGAAAAAAACGGAATAATCTAGTGTCTTAATTCAGAATCAAGGAGTTTCATGTGACGTAAACGCGTTTGCGATTGCGCAACTGTCGGGCACAGCACAAGCGTATGATGAGTGTTTGCGATGTGCGCGCACAACATGGCCTTAGATACTATTGTAACACAATGAACCCGTGACGGGCGAACGCAGTGACCTCGGTGGTACACTTCTGGGCTAAGTTGCAAGTTTCAGTTTTTCTTTGAAACAAAGAGTCTCTAAGTCAAAAGTAATTTATACTTCTTGAAATTGACACCAACCGGGTCTCAAGTGAAAGCGAATGTAGGATATGACGCACGATTGCACGAATCACGATAAGTTCGTTAATAACGGTGTCATTCGTTAGTGACGGCGTTGTATATATTGAGTTAACGCGTGATTATCAATAACAGCGTGTAAACTGTTGATAACAACGGCAAAACTGTAAAGCCATTTGTCCATGAACATCGTCATACAGATGTCTGATGAAGTTTTGAACAATTGTATGATCGTGTAGACGGGCTTTCCAATGAACAATGTCCAACATGTATGAAGGTGTTCAAATTTTTAGCTGAATATTTCATCTTTCCAACAAATGTTCAAAACATTTGAGAACGTCTCGGTTTATTCTCATCACTTGCTCACTATGTATGGTCGTAGTGAGAGAAACCATCACCTAAACATGCGTGTTAATCGATTACAGGAATATTCATCAAAATCAAAAATTAAGAACATTTCAAGTCCGTAGTTTCATATAAGTTTCATATTAGTTGCCTTTGACAAATTACAATTTTAAACCATAGCATGAGTATCATTTGTCTACTTTTCATTGTATATATATACATATGGATATATGTTATTGGGGTATAAGTAGCATTTCATTTTTTCAGCAGAATTACCTACAGTGCTGTGCCCACAAACATTAAAAAAGTCGCAAGCTGGGCAACTCTGATATGCCACTGCTGTGACCATTTACATCTATAGCACTGAAGATGCTTGATCAGTGGAACACTGAAGGTGCTAGATCAGTGGTTCCCAACGGGGGCGTTTTCGAAAACTCAGGGGGTGAGGAGCGCTAAGGGGCGTTTTGAAAATAAATGAGACACTAAATTTACAAGATTCCACAAGGTTTCCTTTAGCTAGCTCTCAAATTCGTTCGCATAAAAAGGAGATACATGACGCCAACAAGTCGAACATTCACTCCTCAGGTGCGTTACAAATTTTGTGAATTATCTTTATTGTTAGAATCCACGAAATCGCATCTAATAGTTTTTACTTTCAAATTTTCCTCGAGAGGACTCTCATATTCCCATTAGTGGCAGTGAAAGCGGTGAGCGAAGGGACCATGGCTACAAATTCTCCCGCCACATAGTGTTTTCCTTGCTGTCCATAAACATGACATACTGACCGAGGCGACAATTGTAGGTAACTGTAATGTAACAGACAATGTTCCAGTGTGCTATGAAGTATGAAGTAAAACGTTTAAAGGTTTTCAAAAATGCAATTTTTCTGTTTCCTAATGCCGGCTTTCTCATTATTTTCGCCCGTAGGGCAGCTTGAGTGGCATAAGTGTTTTAAAGTCACATGCGTCTTCTGCCTTCCTTCTTCCTCCCACCCACAGAAAAAAACCCTTGCAGCTTCAAAGGGAACTTCCGTTAATAACTATTGAAATACAAAATGCTGTAACAGTCTAAGGGTGATTTCTGTCAGTCTGTAATCTCCTGTAATCTCTAGTGCGCATTTAAGGTAGTAGGAAGGTAAAAAATTTGACTTACAGTGCCTCATTGTTGTTTCGACAGTTTCGTAAATACGCCAGAGCTTCCGGGGTCTTCGCCTCGGCACCCCACTGACACGTCCCTGAGCCCCATCAGGAGCTCTTGGGGGAAAGGTCCACATTCGGTGGGGCCCCTGGCATCTGTTAAATTTCAAAAATGTTTCTTCGTACCTGACCCTATTTTGTGATTCGCCATCACAAAAGGGAATAAGCTTTTTAAATCCTACACCGTTGGTTTTCTACCCTGGGTCGGGCTCATATGCCTACGTAAAAGCAATTTATATGTAGGCCTACCGTTACTTCAACATGTGTTTTCATTATTGTCGTTTTATTCATAACAATACTATGCTATGGACGGGAGAGGGGGAGTTTGCCCAACACCCTTCGGTGAAAGGGGACGTTGAGCTGCAAAAGGTAAGAAACCACTGTGTTAGATCATGACAATCCATAACTCGTCGGTTTGGATCCCTGATGAAACTACATTACATTAACTGTGTGGGAGAAATCGTAGTTGGCCTACATCATTGATGCTCTTGTAAAATCACACAGTAAATGTGCATGAAGGTACGTAGATAAGCTGATCTCTTTTAGTTCAGAAAAATCGTCTGTTTTAGGTTGGAAAGTATTTGGGGGGGGGGGGCGACAATAACATCAACTCCCTGCTCCAAGAAAGCAATATTTTAATGGTAGTAGAGTCATAACTTTTTTCCATCTATGATCCACCTGTAAGCCTTTATCACAATATAGGTAAAACCTGGAAGATAACTTCATCTATTTCATGTGCGCTTGTCAGTCTGGATTTTACGCTTCTGAGCAGACTAGATCTGATCGATATTATGAGTCGGTTATTGCCCGTCTGTGGCCTTTTTACCGGGTGGCCCGATGCAAATCTTCGTACAACACTCGGTAAGAAGCTTCCTGCGGAGCGTCTAAAACAGTCTCCTTGTTTCTAGACTTTGTTTACCGTCTGATGCAGAGCTAGCATTAACTCATCACACGATTGAAGGAAATTATTCCTTGAACTTATTCAACCTAGCCAGGAGTGGAAGGCTGGTCTAGGGTTCCACAGGCATTCACTGTACTGCAATTAACGTTCCATGCCTGGTAAGATACGTACATGTGTGCAGATGGGTGCTTGGCTCGACGACTAGTTGGACCTCCTTGATTGTTTTAAATTTATATGGAATTGACAATACATTGATTGTATGCACATTAGATAAGCATTGCAAGAGGGAGGGACACTATGGGGAGGAATTCTGAGGCCACAATAGCAGACTTGGTTTAAAAATTTTGAGCTACGTTGAAAATGCTCTTCAACTATACAAGGCGATTTGTATAATACCCGCGGGATCCGATACAGGGGCGTGATTTTGAACACCTGCTCGACCGGTCGGCGACCACAATTCAGGAGAGAAACCAGGCCGCGATTAATTCAGGTTTGAAAGGGGAACTTATTTTGCGACGACATTCTGAACACGAATTAGGGAAAAGCACGTTTAAACAGGCTTTTACAAAAAGCCGTTTTCATGGGGTGTCGCCGATTTAGAAAGCGACTGTCACTGGAATAGATGGCAGTGTCCGAAATCGTGGGGGCGTATGAAAAGTATGTGACAGAGTATCATTTAACTTAACAATGTTCGAGCAAACTAGACACGATGTTGTCGTGACAGGTGTGAGGTGGGGGAGGGTTGTAAACGGCACTCTCCTCGATGCACGAGAGGCGCCAGCTATAGCCTCTTGGTGAAGTCTAGGCGAAGCTCTTGATGGGGGACCAGGGGGAAGCCCCCAAACCTCTTCATTATTCCAAAGATTGAATAATAAAGCAATTAGTTTTCTTCAAATGGGATCGGATACTTACTGAACTCACCACAAAACTTCCAATCGAAGCCTACAGTTTCTATTGTAGGGATTGTTTTGCCGACGCGCATAACAGGCGGGACGAATAAATTCAGCATTGAACAAAACTTGCCGTGTGCAATGCATGAGTACAATCGCCAACATATCTATGCAGTTAAATAAACGACCTGTCCCTCCGTAACATACAAAATGTTGCTTGGCAGTCAATAATGTATACCTGTTTTCGCATATGTAGGTTATTTCAAGCAATTACGCAGGTAGTCATTCAATTTACGTGAAAATAAGAAAGTAAAACATTCGGTTAGAGTCAGCACATCCACTCTTCTTAAATTAAAGGAAGGGTTTAAGGAAAAATAATTTTCATATTTGAAGAGAAACTGAACTAAAACCTAAGCAATTTGGTGAAATTTCCATTCAATTCGGACATGTAGTTCTCGAGAATTCATAGCCGGATTAACCCAGTAATCGAAGTAACCTACAGGTTACGGGCCCCCGACTTTAAGGGCCCCCCTCCCAAAAATCTCCATGAACGAGTCACTCTTTTTTAGTTTAGTTTTCAGATCTGCTTCTGAGTTAAAATAGAAATCTTTACCTTTCTTCCTACAAAAGTATGTACTCTGAAGCCCTAGTGGTATTGATACTGACAAGTGGTTATACTTGCGTGCTTTAGAAGTTCGTTTAAACTTTTTCATATTCGCTGGATTATGGAAATTTTTAAAGAAGGTTTAGCCGTAATTTGTAAGTCACGGAAAGTTCCATTTCTGATAAACGCGTCGCAAGCAGTGGCGTAACTCCTATGGGCTCGGACCGTGCTGAGCCGGGGCCCCCGACCAAAAGGCGCCCCGTTATTCTGATGCACAGAAAAAAACCATAAGGTCTAAAAATTGGAATTGTACCCTCAACATTTCTTGCTTCAAGAATGGGAAGAGCATTGAATTCTTTGGACATATCAGCACTTTGGGCATATCAGTAATCAGAGTTTTAAAATTTTCGCGCGCTTCGCGCGCATTCAGCTTCACCATCTAATGTACAAAAAATGCTAAAAAATGCACAATTTACACCGGCCGTGGGGCCAGATGTATCTAGAGCAGGCTTAAAGCACCATCTTCTATATAGTGCCCCCAATTCCCAACCTCTGGCAGCGCCACTGGACCTCCTGAGAGGGGGCCGTTTTGGGTCCAGGAGCCGGGGGCCCCAGACTTCATCGATACGTCGCTGGTAGCAAGGGAGGCGCGCAGGACAACCGTTCCGTCCTTGAGGGTATTTTTCTTCTTTTTCTATTACCTATGTCCCTAGACATTTCTGAAAATGTCATTTTCCGGCGCGCTTCGCTTTCTGTAGGATTAATCCCCGGAAAATCTCACAATAATCCAACCTCCCTTTCTTCCTCACTCTCTCTGTATCATCATTCCCTACTGAATGTTAATCAGAAGGAGTGAGACTACATTTTGGTCAAACAGGGTTTTTATTTCAACATTTTACTGGGAAGACCGGTGGCCCTCTTTTGGACACCGTTTGCAGTTTATCTTCACTCTCAAGTAGTGAGCCATTAACCCCATTGCAACATTTTGTTCAAAATCGTGTATCCGTACCCAACATTTAAATGAACATAAAGTGAATTGAATTTCCGCCTTAATTCTACTATGGGAAAGAAAACGATTGAGAAAGAAGCATGATAAGATTTCGTTAATATATTCGGGGAAAGGGTAAGGATTAGTTTTCAACCAAGTAGGAAATTAGAAAGAAAAGTAGAAGATTCAAAAGAAAGGGTTTAGAAGCACTACCAGCTTAGTTGGTGCAGTGCCGTCTATGCATTAGGCATCTATTTGCAATAGTTTTCCTAAATACCATTCTCGACCCACATGGTCAAACCTCTTAGCTCTGAGACTGAATCATGTATATGTATGTATTTTGTTTATTTTTAATAGTTACACATTGCACTTTAAACTATTTTGTATTGAAATGCCAGGTAATTGTCTTGCGCCGAAAGGTTAAGTCCTCCGTGTCGATTATCATATGCTTCGGCTACCATCAGAATGCCCAAGTGCACTTCTGTGTCGGTGACGGTTACTGATAAAACGGTTATTGTAATACCTACAGATTGGCCCTCTTGATGGAATTGAAACAAATTGGGATTTCAAACACCATATTTCAGATTCTATGCCAATAACATGTGCATATATTACCTTCTTTTCCCTGTTTAACTCATAACAGAAATGAGCACACTGCAGAAGTTATTGTCAAGTTCTTTTTCTCCTTTACACAATTATGCAATGGAATAAACTGTGTATCCGAGTTAACTCTCTTCAGGGAGGATGAAAATTTCTAAATCATAAAAGGTGGCACAGTCTTATGCAAATTGACAAGCCTGGTCATTTCCAGCATACCAAGTATCCTTTCCAGCATACCACCGACCAGGGAGCTGGAAGACACATGATGGCACTTTTGCCAAAAAATTTTCCGTAGGCTACACGCCAATGGTGGTGGCGCTCCACTTAGATAGTGTCACGTATTAGTCACACCCACAAATAATGTCACCAAGAATGATACTGAAGGGGCTCAACTCACATGATAGGTTACGGGCCCCCCTGAGGGTAAATCCGGCTATGCTCGAGATCTCAGCAAATGAAGTTACTACATTTCTGACCAAAAGTGAGCTTGAGGCAAGCAGGGGTTATATCACCTCCTCACATTGATGAGCAATGCTTTGTTTCCTTTGTTTTTTCAGTCTGTTGTGGTTGACCTTGAAGTTGATAGGGAGACGAGCTCCCCATGGGGAATCAGAAGTTTGTAAAATTCCCATGCCTCTCATGAATTCACGTTCCGATACCATGGGATTATGGAGGAGAAAATTGGTTGTAAAGTTTAAAGAAAAACAAAAGAGTATTCAATAATATGAGGTTATGGTGTCATATGTGCTTTCTTCAAGTTCACTTTAAGTTAAAACTATGACACCTTTAACTGCTAATATGTTGAGAACTACACATTGGATTTCAATGCAAATTTCACAAGCATAGAATAAGCAGGGGCGGATCTAGGGGGCCCACCCGGCCCCGGCCCCCCCCCCTTTTTGAAAATGCAAAAAAAAAATGAAAGGGAAAAAAGAGGAAAAAAACGGAAAGGAGAAGAGATAGAGAGAGTGGAGTGATAGAGAATGAAGCTGCAATTAGCAACCTCGAAGCATGGGAGTCATGGCGCACAGCAGATCAGTTTGAACGTCGATTGGGACGTTCACACGCATGCTATCTTACTACACATGATTGGACAGTACATACAATACTGATACAATGCCATCAGCCAATCGAAAAATATCTTACGAGGCAGTGCGCATCAGTTGGGATGGGCTGCTATCAAGCCTGGCAAGTGCCATTTCCGGCCATCTGGGATGTATTAAAACCTAAAATTTTCTTGGAACGCTCCACGCCAACCTATGGTGGCGCTCCGCTTAGATAGTAAACGCAGTGGCGTACACTGGGGGAGGCCATTGGGCCATGCCCCCCTTCACTGATGCCGATTTTTGTGTAGTTCCTAAAAATACGTAATTTTTTTTAACACAAATTTTACTTCAAAAGGTAGCATATGTGCCACCAGACTGCATGTAAGGACACCTAATTTTTCAAAAATTTTCAAAGGGGAGGGGGAACCCCCTCCCCTTAGACCCTCCCCCAGGCCGGCGATCACACAATATACTGTATGCCTCCCGTGAGAGAAAACCTGGGTACGCCACTGAGAAAAAATGGATTCAAACTTGCAAACCTCGGACAAAAAGTCCCCACTAGCTGAGCTAATCCGTCCTCACAGAAATGTAGTAATAACATAAAATCAAACTTTACATTTTGTTCACGAAATTGCACTTCTTGATGGCTGCTATGAAGCCTGGCAAGTGTCATTTCCGGCGATTTGGGATCTATGTAAACCTCAAATTTTCTTGGTACGCTCCGCGCCAACTCATGGTGGCGCTCCGCTTAGATAGTAAATGGGAGCCCCCCCCCCCCACACCCAAACAAAAATCCTAGCTACGCCACTGCAAAACAATTAAAATGGAAGATCATGCAAATTTCAAGGCCTTAAAAGTGTCTTTTTGGGCTATCTGGGATGTGCTTTTACCCAAATTTTCTGGTATGCTACGCATAGGCGGCGGAAGCGGGGGAACGGGAGGGGGGAGGACGCGTCCCTCCCTAAAATTTTCAGTGAGGGGGACGTCCCTCCATAAATGAATTCCTAAGGAGAAAAATGAGGAATTATAATTTGAGTAAAAATCAGCAAACAACAAGTATAACCATAATCAATGACTATGGCCAAATGCTGAACTAAATGGCCAAATGCTGCTCTGTCAGTTAATTAATCCCTTCATTTTTCTCTGAAAGACGTTAAGATTGGCCTACAGTGCACGTCACCGAAAAATTTTACTTAGAAATATAGTGGTCGGAATCATTACAATTCGGTCATTCAGTTTTGATACTATGTAAGGCCTACAATAATACCATGATTACACTGCCTGGACGTACCCCCAAAACAATGACAGGTCTGCCGGGTCTCGTGCATTTTGGGTCCACGCAAAACAAGAAATTAGGCAGAGGGGAACATACACGTGATATAACGTACATTTACGCCCACATGTCAATGCAAGGTACCTGGGTCCTGGAATCAAGTCGAACTAAGATATGGGTCACAAATTTCTCAAGGAAGTCCCTCATTATTCACCAAGTTAGAACATGACTACTAAAGATCTGATTAGACGCCTTGAACAGGATGCATTGTAGTAAGGCACTGTGCCTATGATAACTGTCTTCTGTTAATAACTTGTGGAAAAATTAATGTTTTGAGAGTTGAGACATGAAATTATATGAAGCAGAAAATGCAAAAGTAAGGCATGGGAAGTGCTATTTCCGGCGATCTGGGAGGTCTAGTTTGTCAAAAATTATCTTGTACGCTCCGCGCCAGCCGATGATGGTGCTCCGCTTAGATGGTATAGTGCCGTCAATCACAGGTCGAACAACTTCGGCCCCCCCCCCCCCTTTTCAGAAATCCTGGATCCGCCCATGATAAGTACCTCTAACATATCAAAACTCGATTCTAGCCCAAACCCTTTTAAGAGGGAATCAAACGACAAACGGTTGAGGCCTTGTTTTAACATGTAAATGGATCTCAGGTTGTTTTGCTTTTCTTCAAGTCCACCACAGAAGAACAAAAAGTTTATGATGGAAGCAGTCTTGAAAATTTCGTAAAATAGCCATCACATTTCAAAAATTTTTGACTATACCTGTATTCAGGAATTCCATTTTTGATTCCTTGCCGAAGGCGAAAGAAATCTATGCAATCACGCTGGCGAGTGTTTGTGTGTGTGTGTATGTGTGTGGGTGTGTGTGTGCGCGCTTGCGCTTTTAAACACGATATCTCAAGCTAGCTAGGAATGATGGATACATTTCATAATACATATAGATTTATCATATTGAGAGAAAGTACCCTATAGTTTTTTGGGAGGTCATAGGTCATTTGATAGGTAATTTAAGTTCATAAGAGGTCAGAAACCGTAAAACTTGTAAACAAGAAAACTCAAAGTAGAAAACACGGATACTTTGTATATTCAGAATGTGACTATGTACATGACAGTAGATGAAACCTATGTTTTTCATAGAAGAGAAGACAAAGGTTATCTGAGGTCGCCAGAAGTGATATTTACGAAAAACTTGAAACTTGCTTGTAAACACGTTATGTCAAGATAAAAACGATGGATACTTTTCACACTTGGCGAAAAATTGTCATATTGTGAGAAAGAACCCTTTTGTTTTTAGGGAGGGTCAGGGTCATTTGAGGTCAGCACAGGTTAAAACCCCAAAACCTTGTCAACACGACATTTTAAGATAGGAACGATGGACACTTTCCATACTTGCTATATAGATTTATCATACTACGAGACAAAAACCATATTGGGTTTGGTGGAGATCAAGGTCATCTGAGGTCACCGGCTGTAAAACCTACGAAAAAATTGTAAACCGTTTGAAAAGACGTTATCTCAAAGTAGCAGTTATGGATATTATTCATATTGGGTATATCGATTTGTAATATTACGAGGAAGGTTCTTATTGTTTCTGATGGAGGTAAGAGGTTAGAGGTCATTACAAATTCAAGCCGGGTGGCTTTCTATCCATCACTTCAATCCAAATTTGGAATCTGCCCAAAGTCATTCAGATAGGGAAAACCATTTCGGATGAAAAACCCACCTTATTTTGAGCGGGTCAGGGATCAAATCCCCAACTCTTCGCTGTTACTAAGTCTCATTCTTACCAAGACCTCTGCCTCCATCCATTCGATTATAACACAAGTGTAGAGTATCCGCATCAAGAATTGTAACAGTGGGAAGCAAAATACGCTTCCGTCGTCCCCCTATCCATTGAAACATGTGGTGAAGTTGTAAAGTGTGACTTCTCACTTAAATGCATTTAATTTTAAAGACCAATGGTAAACCTCCATGTTAACCACTTACAATTAGGTTTGACCTTGTATTACCATTTCTCCTTTACTCATTAAAGGCTCCCTAATCTCACTTTAGACAGTAAACACTTCCTCCTCCTCCTCCTCCAATTTAAACAAAAACACCTGTCTAGTACACCTCCAAAAAGAGCCACAGTAGTCTGTACTGAGTTTCATTAGCTCTAGGCCATAGTGACACACAACGGTGTTAGCTTAACTGCGAGAACAACTGACTGACCAAGCCATCGAAGACCAACCAGAGTGGGACTTTATTGTTTGCATGAATGTTAATCAAAGTGCATCAACCGCACTTAAAATTAAAGGGCTATTCCTAAGTATGTTTGGACAGGGAGTTGAGGGGATGCCATATCCCCTTTCAGTCATCTACTAACGTCCTCGGCGTTTCGGACCATGATATTCTGGTCAGAGATTCACTTTAGGGCCTACGTATATGAAAACAAAACGTAGAAAAGTCTTGGTCTACTTTAAAGCAAGCTGGGCGGAAATTAAGCTTGATGCTATGTCCATCAGTGTTAATATCACCAGATAATACAATGAAATGCTGACGTTATAAAATGATAATAGGACACATTCATAACTGCTGCATGACAATCCGTGAAAAAATATGATCTTTCTATGATAGCAAGCCATCTGCGATCGGAATCTTGGGAGATTATTAAGGCCAAAGCGAAAACTTTATAACAAAGTTAAAATAGCAAGTGATCGGTCCATTATGCAGAACCCACCAGAAACGTTGCCAGGCTAGCATCAACCGTGCTGAACAGAATCATATCAACAACGGTATTATTAATGGGATTAAAAATTTAAAACAGTAAGCCTTTTTGGAGCTATATTAAATCCAAGAGTAATGAGAATATCACCCCTCAAATATAATGAGGCTCTAATTTGTGATGCTACCAGAAAGGCTGAGATCCTACTGCCTTTACCCAGAAGACAGACCTAGGTGATTCTCCGCCATGTGCCCGGACTGCCATTTGCTATTACGGGCAACGGATTCCCCGAAAGTGGCCCTTACAATCTGCCAAAGATCTTCCCTAAGACTGTTCACAACAACTTGCACCAGCTCAGATCTCAAATCTTTAACATCCGGGCATTGGCCAGAGTATTGCAGAAATTCGTAGGTGGCTGCCATATTCAATCAAAACTATTGTATGAAGCGTTTCCCGAAAAACTGTAGTGTTCAAAATGTGTCAGAAATTCTGTATTACAGAACAGAAACTGGACAAGTATATATAAATTGCTGCCAAGTTGCCCTTTTGCCTATGCTAAGTTTTGCTTCAGGCCAGTTCAAGTTGAGGACTACATGAGTACATTTCTCCACAAGAAGTACTGCCACACGTTTCCTTGGAAGCCAATCTTTTTCACCTGTGACAATTCTTCATCACTATTATTTCATTATTTATGAAATTTCACAAAAGCATAAGCAATTGACAGAATGACACATGTGAGTAAGAAAATGTTACAGGCTAGGGCTGAGATCCTATAGCTTGCAGGCTACAGCCTTGGGCTAAGTACAGGCCAATGATAGTACAGTGCGGGATCCTACAAATTTTGGCCAATCCCTACAAAATAAGGTATAAAACAAAAAGCTTGAATCTACCCTATTGTAATTCTCCCTCGACTTAAGTTGTGATGAAACTGTAGATCAAGTCTTGTGTTGTTAGTAGCTGGCCTACAGTCGTGACGTTATTTGAAAGCGTAGCCTTACTCTAAGCCTAACCTAGACTGTTACAGCCAAGATCTCCTACCTTCGTATATATAGGCCTACCTAATGAAACAATGTTCTTAAATCAATGCCTCTATACAGTTAAACTTAAAGACAGATACTCATGGTCCCAGACAGTTCCAATTCTCCCAACTAGGTTACTTCCAGTCCCGCCCACAACTGTCTTCAGCCTTTCCTTGTGCAGACACAAACCTAGTTTATTGCTTTAAGGCAATATCCTGGTGAGCACACAAGGCCCTAATGAGTAATTAGAACACTCTGTGCATGCTGTGTTATATGAACTACTTTGCATCTTTTAAATTTTGTAACTCTGATGTCAATCAAAGAGCAATCACCAATTGAGACTTTTGCTAACCCCCAAGTAAAAGTCATGATTGGGGTGGTGAGTATCTGTCTTTAAGTGCATTTTGCAAGGAACTTTAAGCCTTACAAGTAACAAAAGGGGCTACATGAATAAAAACTCCTTCAACCTAGCCCAACGTCAACTAGGACTGGGTGGGTACACAGTAGCCTACTTACTATTGACAGAGAGTACCGTACTTTACTAGAAAGCAGTGTACACTCAATGATACTACGTGATAACTTCCTGCATAAATGTCCACAAAGCGGCGATTACCCCGCACAGCGAACTTTGTTTGCTCAGCCCCTCTTTAAGGCTTCCCAAACACTTAACAACTGAGGGATACGCCACACAGCCTGATACGTATGGCAAAGCGGCGATCGACCAGCTGAAACACTGACTTCGACTTAAACGTACTAGCTTGTTTACTTTTTCCCGTTCGACAAGTAAGACCACACAGTAATTGCTAGTAATAGTGACAATCAAGATGGTAGTCAGTTCCGACTTTGCAATTTGTATGATTCGGATAGGCCTGTAATTCATATGCACAATTTGCCTGCTCGGCGGACGTGTGTCATTCCTGCACCTACATTGGCTGCACTTGTTAGAATGTGAACTTCCATAAGAGGGTACACATTCGACACCTGCTGTGAAGGTTATCGTACAACTACTTCGTTGGCTTTTATCACACTCAGGAAAAATATGTATGGAGCAGTGTTGACCCACTGATCCGTACAATGATAGTAGTTGCTAACGTTGTGGTCTGCGTGGTACGGTAGTCATTTCCGACTTTCCAGTCCGCGGTCCCCCTCAAGTTTTTGCAAGGTATGCAAGAGCGGCTCCGAAGTTTTCCCTTTCGGGAAACCAAAAAGGCTCAAGTCTACTTGGCTGAAAATCGTCCAGTTTCTCTCACGTTAGTGATTTCTAACTTGCTGAATAACATTATTTGTAAACACCTTTGGATCACTTGAACCATAATGTCCTTACCCACCTAAATCATGGCTTTCGGAAAGGTCTTTCATGCGAGACTCAACTGATGGTTATCATCATAGGCGTACGGGAACACATTTCACGGGGGGGGGGGGGGGGCGGAGGGTGTTTGCCCTGAAAATTTTGCAAATTGCCCTGATTTTCCCCTTTTACCACGATAGCACTCAGGACGGGTATGGATGAGTCCCCCCCCCCCCCAAACTATAAAGAAAGATGTTATTTCGGGAGTTTTGGTTTATACTTGTATTCAACAATATGCGTTGTGCAACTAATAAGCATTTTGCCCTGTTGGCAAACGCCGCTGCCCGCCGCACTGCCCACTGTACTGCCCCCTTGCCCTGAAAATAAAAGTGTCAGTGCCCTGAAATAAGCATTTTCCCTGCTCTGGGAGGGCTGCAGCCCCCAGACTCTCCACCTCATACGCCTATGGCTATCATGGATGATGTATACGAACTGACATTATCATACTTGATTACTCAAATGCCTTTGATGCTGTCCTATATAATATACACTGTTACACAAACTACAAAGTTATGGTATAGATAAGAACTTGCTGAAATGGATAACATGATTCCTCACCCAACGTACAATGCGAGTTGTGCAGTTGTGGTTGATGGAGAAACATCTGAGTACTGTATCTATAGAGTCAGGTGTCCCGCAAGGCCCGAGTTCTCGGGCCACTGTTATTTCTGTGCCATATGAGTTGCCTTACCGACTGTGTTTTCTCTCAAGTGAGAATGTTTACAGATGATTGTCTCCTCTGGGGGTTTATGAAGATTAAAGTGATCACATTGCCCCGCAAAAAGATCTGCATAAGTTATTATCATGGCTAACACATGAGGAATGAGTTTTAACTCGAAGAAGTGTAATCTATTGAGCAGAAGATCCATATCGTTGGATCGGGCCAACGCACAACAGACCCATGATGTAAAGGTCTGAAGGTGGAAAGGTTGAGCACGTTAGTCTAAGTGTCACTTGGGGGCGTAGCTTCTTTGAGTAGCAGAACTCCTTCTTGAGTAACGTTTGGTCTACGCCCTTTGCTTCTTCCCGAAAGAGTCGGGGGGGGGGGGCTTTGAAAAAATATTTCTACACCATAAATGATAGCGTGCTACAACAAATGAAGAACATTATTTATCTGGGTGCCACTCATAGAAATAAAAGTAAGTGAGAACGCTGACACAATGGCATTCCTGCATGTTTAACCGGTGAAGCCACGAAAATTGTAAGGGCGCTTTCGCTGTACGGCAAAAGACCGGTTGATTGGTGTGTCTCCGCACGTACAGTGTGCATTCTGCTGCAGAAGTTTTAGCTTATTTTATCCGTTTTTCGAAAGATTAGGAGTAATTTTTACAACAGGAATAATTCATGGTGCCTTAAATATTTTGTTTTATACTCCTAACTTGAAAAATTGTAGTTTCTTTGCCAATACTTGGGGCAAAAGCAATGACGTGATATTTGTATTACGCGCCGGTGCTCTGTTGCCGTACAGCCTAGCCGAATCAATGGTTTCAGTCCAGATTGGCAGACGTGATTCTCCCTTGCTTTAATTTCTATGGTGCCACTATTGTGGATGACTTAAAATGATCAAAACACATTAATAAAATTACCGTTAAGGCTTGCAAGTTCTCTGTTAGGTCTTTTAAAAAGAAACCTAAGACGTCAGGGCCGTAGCGAGCGCGGCAGTGTGGGGGGTGTCACACCCCCCAATATTTGGTCGCCGTCGGAAAATTTTCGGTCTGTCGGCAAAAAGGGGAGAGGGAAAGGAAAAGAGGAGAGGAGGAAAAGAAGAGAGAAGAAGGGAAAGGAAAGGAAAAGGGAGTGAAAGGGAAGACGAATGAGAATGAAAAGAAAAAAGAGGAAGAGAGAACGGGAGCGCGTGGCCAGTCTGTTATCGGCTATTTCGATTTTTGGCTCTTCATTTAATTGGCCCATTCAAGTTGAAGGCCCGTCGGCAAATTGACTATGCATGTGAAGGCCGTATACGGCCTTATCAACGACCGTAGGTGTAGTTGGACGAGTGACTGAGTCCGTCAGCAACTCGGGGAAAGAAAGGAAACTAAAGGCTTCCGTATAGGCGCACTATTTCGGGTCATATGACATTCCTGAAAACCACTTTCTGCACATTATTCTTCACTTTTATTATCACCATGGGGAGCAGCACCCGATTAACCATGGAGAGGGTATCCTTAGCCCGTTTCCTAAACCCTATGATTTCAAACACATTTTGAAAACTCCTGAGGATCAGATTTACCCAGAAACAGCCTGGGGGAAAATGGGTGCCGAGCGTGTCTTCCCTTCACTTCAGTCTCAGGCTTTTAACTTTTGAACGCCAAAATGAACCAGATACAGAACCCATCCTGGCGTTCAAAGCATATTTTGAACGCTTTTGTTAAGATTCTGAACACTTTTCTCCCTTTTTGAACGCCGGACGCCTATTTGAATACTTACCGTATTTGAACGCATAACGCTTATACTGTTCAAATGCTGAACGCATAGTGTTCCATTTCTGAACGACAGGTTCAGCTCCTGAAGTATAGTGGCATGACGGGAGGAATAGCCTAACACATTATAATTATCCGTAATCATTGCATTGGACACACATGGTCGCACAAAAAATCTGACAAGCAAATTCTACCCGGGTGTAAATTTTGAGGTCCTCATTACGGCAGAAATCCACTCAAATATTGCACCATTTCCAATCTAGGCACCTTTCAAATTCCAAAAATTTCCAAAGGGGAGGGGACCCCCCTCCCCTTAGACCCCCTCCCCATGTATAAAGGATCAAACCTACTCATATGAAGTTTAGCCTTATTTCAATGTAATTGAAAACCGGACTAGTAAACACAGCAAAGCTACTAAGTATACTAATTGAAAAAAACTGTACGCTCACTTCCGTTCAACTAAATTTGACTGCAATAAGATAAATAACAAATGAGAAATGAGAATTTCACGCCCAGACACTAGACACGTCTGGCTTTTCAGTCTCAGGCGCAACAGTAAAGCGGGACAGGTAAGACGGTTTAGCCTCTCTACAACAAGAATCAGGTTTGGGGTAACGACCTTACTCGAGACACAACTGCACTTGAATTCTTCCAGAACTTGAATCATTCATTGAGTGACAAAAAGTTTGTAAATTGTTCCATCATTCTCTTTAGTCTGCTCGTTGTGAAAGTCTTTGTCTAGGCCCCTTTTCATCGTCTCTTTTGGTCAGGGGCGTCACAATCCGTATTGAAGTGTGTGTGTGTGGGGGGACACACATGACCAGGCGCGTAGCCAGAAATTTGTCAAGCGGAGGGGGGGGGGGCGAAGCGGTAGATTTTGCAAGGGAACGAAGCGACCGAGCGCGAGGGGGAGGGTGTGGGAGGGGTTGTCCCCCTCCCACGGTGAGAAGCCTTTGTGTTTTTTTAATGTGAAAATATGTGATTTGGCGCATACTTTATATGGTATTTTGTATGCATAAGGAGACATATTATGTATTTTATGAAATATTTTGTAGGAATAACCATATAGAGATCAGTGGCGGATCTAGGATTTTTCGTTGGGGGGGGGGGGCTCGCTGACGGTCGATCATCTGCCCGAACGAAAATCTAAGCAGAGCGCCACCATCAGTTGGCGCGGAGCGTACAGAAAATTTTGAAAAATCGCGACCCCTCAGATAGCCGGAAATGGCATTTCCCAGGCTTGTAAGTAGAACCTAAGCAGTCGTTACTTTGAGCTTTTGTTTGCCAAAAAAATGTTCCCTTCAATTAAAAGTGAGAAAATTGCAAAAACTTGCTTCATGAACTAAACCAAAATTTACTTGATCTTGATTTAAGCTAAGATCACTCTTTAAACACTTTTGATGAAATATCTTTCCAAAAATATGTCGTAATGTTATAGGTCCGGAAAAAGTGGTGTAAAAATAAGGGGGATCCTCACACAAGGTACAGAGAGGAGAATCTTTCCTTTTTAATTTTGAATAAAAATTCGTTACAACCTATAATTCTATGAACGTAAAAAAGCTGAAAGAATTGAATTTTGGGGTCTCCAACAGCTTCAAAGACGATGGTGAAAATATCTGACCAAGAATACGATGCACTGCTGTAAGATTCATATTTGAGATCGCAGTAGCTTTTAAAGTTTTTTGCTTGATGAAATATACCACTTTATTGTCATGTGCATGACAGATAAACATTGTTAAGCCCTTTGCGTTATCAATGATTTCATTAGTGGCATGTAGATTCAGTCTCCACTCCCTCGGGATAGCAGAATTTTTCCATAATACAATGTAAAAGGAAAAATACTAGTAAAATTACATTTATGGCAGAAATCATTCTAATTAAGCACTCAGTCGACTCTCTCATTAAAAAAAATTACTTTGTAAGTTTTAGCGACCATGAGAGCTCTGGCATAGATAAGTTTATTGTCAATTTTAATAAGAATTATTCAAAATATATTGATTAGCATACACATCCGGAGGGCGTAAAATAAGATCAAGTGCAACAGACATCATAAATACTTGTTTTCAATGATAACATATTCATTGGAAAGGTTACATTAAAACATATATTCCGCCATATTTCTTGAGCTTACTATCAAACAAAACTTTCCAAAAAGCAAAGCCATCCTGAAAATAATTTTTCCCTCATTTACACTTTAAGCTATAACCAAAAGAGCATAATTCGACCATTCCTAAACCACCTTCACATTTTGATAACATTAACGAGGATTTCCGTTGATCAAAAAACTCCACATCTGATGAACCCAAATAGCAGATGGATTGTAAGAAAAAGTTAAGTGTTCTACATAAAGCGTGGTCCGAAATAGGGTTGAGACCTTCGATATCACTCTATTGACATTTTATCGGAAAACTTGAAACTGTGTGCTCTAAATTGCTATTAGTTTGTAACAGTTATAATTACATAGTTTGAAAATTATAAGATAATACAACATTATGTAGAAACAAGTAGGCTAAATGATCTATTTATTGAAAGTAAAAAATAAGCTTTGGAAAATTTTAGGGGGGGGGGGGCGCCGGGTGCGCCCCCGCCTGAATCCGCCACTGGAAATCAAATACGCACACTGATTGCTGACAAATAATTTATCATTCTACAAGTATGTAAAATAACATAACATCTTCAAATAAGTGTCCTGTTGGTATCGATAGAGTTAGCAAGTATGCTGCCAGTGCTCCGCGCCAATCCATGGGTTAGCGCGAAGCGCGAGAAAATTTTGGTCCAAAATGCCTCCCACAACGATGGAAATAGCACTTCCCAGGCCTATTTACTGTATATAAATAGAGGAAACACTAGTAATATTGTTAAAAAGACATAAAAATTACCAAAATTTTGCTCAAAGGGGCGGCTGCTCCCTTCGCCCCCCTTGGCTACGCGCCTGCACATGACTTAGCACAAACTATCAAGCCCTTTTTTTAGAAAAGGACGTGTCTTTCTATAGCCCCTTCCATCATTGTGATGACTGACGTTGTCCCATTCTAATAAAAGTTACGATTCCAAGCACTGGCGTAGCCAGGTTTCTTGTTTGGAGGCGGCCAACTGCGGGGCCTGATCGCCGGTCTGGGGGAGGGGTCTAAGGAGAGGGGTCCCCTTCCCCTTTGAGAAATTTTTGAATATTTAAGTACCCTCAGGTGCAATCTGGTGCAACAATCAGCATCACTTGAAGCCAATTTTTGTGTTCCATTAGCAAATTTTTTCAGAGTTCCCGGGGGGGATGACCCCCTGCCTCCCCTCTGGCTACGCCAATGATTCCAAAGTTAACATGACCATTACAGATTATCTGCTCGTTGAAATACACGGAATCCAGGGAATTACTTCACGATGTTACTTTAATCATGTCCAAAAATACCTGAAACCACGCTCCGCAGCGTTGATCATTGTCAGAGATCATGGACCCCACCACGCCCGTAGCTAGGGTCACATGTTTTGGGGTGTGAAGGCCCCCAATTCGGACTGGTTGGATGTTTTTCCAACAGAGTGGTGGCGTTTTAATTGCACTTTGTTATGCGCTCTGCGTTTTGTATACAGCTGTGGTGATCCTTCTTTTGTCACTACATAAAGATGTCGTCCTGGGGGAGGGGTCTAAGGAGAGGGTGTCCCCCTCCCCTGTGAGAAATGTTGTTAATTTAAGGTTGCTCAGGTGCAAAATGGGAATTTTTGGAGCTGATCGTATTTGGCTGGAAATGTCCATAATTTAGTGAATTTTAATTTCTCGGCTCCCTGGATGCTTTTACTAACTGCAGTGGCGACGCGTAAATTATACCTTTTCATGCACCCTGCGTTTGTATACAGCAGTGGGAATCCTTCCTTTGTCACTAAATGAAGGTGTCGCCCTGGGGGAGGGGTGTCCCCCTCCCCTTTTGTTTATTTTTGGAGCTGATCGAATACGTTTTCAACAACCTTCCTGAAGCCTCCCCCCCCCCTCCCTTTGGCTACTTTTATGTCAGTTTTTCCGCAAAAAAAAAAAATACCTGCGTTGAGTCAACAGAAACTTTCTTGGACTATTATTAAAATTTTCCTTTCCTTCATTGTACATTATAAAAGGGCATCTAAGGCTGGCAAATGCCTATATAGGACCTCTTGGAAGCTCTGGATCAATTATATAAATGAGGCAATGGCGTAATGCCTATTACCTGACATCCAAGTAGTAATATAGATTATGACGCCAAGCACTTTACATCTATCGTATTTTTACTAATTTTGAACGAAAATCCAGACGAACAGCTTCTAGCAATGGAGAATCGGCAGGAGGGAGAGAATAGGCGCAGTAAGGTGATGTTAGACCTCCCTGATAGGTGTAGCAAAACGTGTGAAAGACTAACAAGCGCGTTTCAGCTTTTTCTTCTTAAGTGTATTAGCAATCACCATCCATGCCGATGATGGCTTCGCGCGAAGCGCTCTGTAAAAGTTTTAAAAAATGTATAACGGCAACAACGTGCTTTAAAGTTTCAACCTTCCACATCATGCTTACAAATTAGATTGAAGGATCCCATATTGATGCGGGCCCCTAAACAGATGTTTTGAGATGTATCTCTGTTTTCGGAAAGTGTTGTGATCAGAATAGTTCCTTGTATAATCACCTTTTAATGGTCATGAGATGGAGTGCAAACTGTGTCGCATGTGCACGAAGCGCGCCGAAACATTTCATTAAATGTGATTTCCCTGACAAAATCTGCATTCAGAATCTGCCTCGAGACACTTTCAACAAACCTAAATGCCACTCAAAAGCCAGTCAAATAGAGCCACGACACTACCCTTTACGAAGTGTGGGGGACATTTGATATTGTGTCCCCACCCATCGAAATGTGGGGGGACATGTCCCCTGTCCCCCCCCCCCGATTGATGCCCATGGTTTTGGTGAATCTCGTAGCTTGAGTGTAATGTGCATTAACATTTCTTGAATAATTCATTCTTATTCGGTTATATCATTGCTTTTGCACTGTGACAACAGCGATTTGACACCACACATGACACGAAATAGGCGTTGTGTAAGTGGGAGGTGAGGACCCCTGATCAATTGTTTTGAAAAGAAGCCTAAAGTAAATTACGACGCTCCTCGTAATCCTTGTCTTCTATCTAAAATAATAGCATCCCTCGAATCAGAGATGATATACAAACTCATTCCTGGATTTGCAATGTACGCGTTCCATTGACCCTCGGTCATCCATGCAGTTTAGCCGCCGTCGTCACAAGGCAGTAAGGAAACATTTTGACTAGTTTCACTCGCTTGGCTACGTCTCTGAGAATCACCTATTTCTCTTAGTTAATTTTCTCATAACAACGCAAAAGTCAACGTTATTGGAGAATCGTGCACTGTAAGGCGTAAATGAATGTACAGACTGGGTACAAAAACTCAGACTGACCATCGATCGAAGTCAGACAGCGGTGTGAGTACAACTTCGGTTATATACACACTGTCACACTATGTACTTGTGGGGCACACCGCTTAACTATTCATCCTTCAAGATGGCGACGTAAACAAAATATGACAATATGGGAAACGGTTTTCTTGCAGCAACATCATACCACGGTGAAACTACTTAAAACTATGTAGTTAAAGTTACAATATGTTGATGAAGACATTGGCACCTGTAGTTGAAAGAGTTTGCTACTGTGTATGAATCAAAAGCTTCCAACAATCGATTATTTAACAGGTTATTTCCATCGGAAATTCAAGCTAGGCCCCCCAAGTCTTATTTCCAGATTTTTTTTCGGAGTCGCTATTTGTCATTCCCTGGTTGTGAACTATATATGCAGCCTCTACTGGGGAGTGTTGCATGAAGCAGTTTAAGTAAAATTACTTTCTACTTTCGCCCTTGGACAGTGTTTAATAGGATTACATGGTCACGTGACACATACAGTTATCGATCGCACGTTCGAATTTCTCCAACCACTTAATAACGGCATAGAGTAAATTAAAAGTGCTCATCGATTGCTCTGAAGTTTCTACGTTATAAGTAATTTTATTTTCAAAGTCGCTTCCGATGAAATATTTTGTGCAGTGTTCTTTTATACAAGTGCCGTACTTGGAAAGTGTTAGAAAGCAGACACATATATAAACGCCATATATAACCTACGCTAGACCGGCGTTTATTGTTAATTACACGTATCATGCTCACCTATTGCAGGCTGTATTTGTTGAAGGGAAAAATAACGTACCTGACAGATTGCGTTCACATATTGAAGCATTTCAAGGTAGTAAATGTTTGGAAAAGTTTATGTACTGCACAAGGCTTGAAAGCATCAACAGTGTGAGCGTGTTCGGTTCTTTTTGTTCTCCTCCGACAAAGTTCTTTATGAAGTTCGCAAACCTAGTTAAGTACTATGCTTTCATGTTTAAAAACATCCCTTAATCATGTTACACACTTTTTCAAAATTACAACAAACTGTAAAATATTTAGCTTAACTGTGTTTCGCTTTGTTTTGAAGCTACTTTTCACAGTTTCATAACCGTGAGTGAACATTGATCACAACTATATTTGAAGACGTGAAAGTCTATTTTACTTATTTGTGTGTGTGTTTTAGTTCGCTCAGTTGAATTTTTATTTCATTTTCGCTCTGTCCAATGAAACTTGGTCGAAGGCTTAGGCACACAAGATTTTGTAATTTGCTTACGAAAAGCATGTCACTGGTTGGTGTCAAATCCGATTTTACTAGTGACAAAATGTGAAAGTTTCGTAGAAAAAGGGATCGTTGCTCTTTTAATGATGTAATATTTATCTCAATAGAATGGTTGCGTTTGGCAGTTTTTTATTTTTAATTTTTATTTTTATTTTATTTTATTTTATTTTTATTTTAATTTTTATTTTTATTTTTATTTTTAATTTTTAATTTTATCAGCGTGATACTTTTTGATTTGAACACGATTACAACGAGCATACCAGCTTACTTTATCTGCCAGTTATTTTGACTATTTCATGAAGTGGAAATTTTGACCATTTCCCGACTCGATTTCACCGACCTAACCGTGTTCCAATATGAATAATCAGCTCATTGGAGGCAAATAGGCAGCCATCATCTCAAAGAAGGATAAGTCGTTACGCAGTTCTATTGACTTTCTTTCTAGTGTGCCAAATACTTAGTGTGATCCGTCTTAAAACAGTCCTAGACTTGAACGCCGCTACGCAGGCAAACTCTGGCGGCATTGCCGCCTCGACAACACCTTAGAATCTGTCGCTTAAATTCGTTCAAACGTCTCAGCTTTAGCCAGTTTGCTGTGAACCCGCAAATATCCGAACTGGTGGTATAAACATCTTACAGTCATCTGTTGCGTGCTTGGAGGATACGTTTCTTGCACAGTGCATTGGCAGCAGAACACTTTTGTTCAGAGAAGTGAACATTGCAGGCCGCTTGCCCCTTTTCGGTTTCCCGAAAACTTAGGCGCCGGGTCGCTCGTGGACTGCTTCGATTTCATGTCTGCATGCAGTTATGACGTTATATTATTGAGTGTGTACTGCTTTTTAGTGCTAGCAAATACTTTCTGTCAAGTGAATCGTGCTTCTATGTCAAGTTTCCTTGTCAAATGTCGTACAGATTAGCTTGATGGAGAACTTCTTAGATTATTTTCATGGAGGAATTAGTGTCACAGGTAAAGGAGGTTGGCTTCATAGAAAACTTGTGGCATACCGACTCATTACACCCAACGAAGAAAGTTCACAGTAAACGAGTACGATTTTTTTTTCTTTTTTTTTGGTTGAAATTTACAGAGCTTACAAATTGTTGTCTATGCCCAATTGTGTGGCGCTGTTTTAGTCATAGTGACATGTTACCGTAACCGTTATAGTCCTGAGGAAAATTAGTGTTTTTCTGCTGAGTTTTAATTGCCTTAATGCAATGAAAATGTGTTGGCTACTACCTTTATTGCGTTGGATAAAAGTCTGGTAAATCACGAGGCCAGGTCGGATAAACGGGGTGTTACTGTACTTTTGTGGAGAAAATAGAGGAAACGACGCTCTCATTCGACATCCCTTTAATCTTTACCACCTATGGCCTACTTGCCTGTATGCCTCAACGTGTAGGACAGAAACAAGACTCAAAATTGTCAAAAGAGCAACCTGGCAGCTATATATCTGTCTAAGAAGTTTCCCTTAAAACCGAATTTCTGAGAAGTTCTGAACAGTACACTCTTTCGGGAAACACTTCATACCGTAGTTTTGATTTGTCCCGCACTCTATATTTATTCGATCGAGAAATCAAGTGGCGCAGAGATTTGGGCTTTTTATCTTCGTTTCATACCATCTTCTTCGGCTTCGATCTGTACTTGTCTGCGAGTACAACCCGTTTAGTTGTTTCAGGTGTTGACAGCAGTAGAATTTTCCATTCACTTAAAGGGATTTACCAGAGACAAAATTCAATGAGTTCAATAAATGCAGAAAATTTTCTCTGTTAGGAGGTGAGAACCGCATCTCAATATCTTGTAGTGTTTGGAAGATATTAATTTTCAAAGAAATCCACTTTTTTCTCAAGATGAAAATGCATTATGGTAAATCTGTGATGTCATCGCGGCACATTAATTTGACATAAAATTGATTTCTTTGTGATATTCACGCCGCTTTAGGGAATATTTAGCAACTTTGTTTGTTATGCCCTATATATGGTCTAGATTTGTGCTAAATCTACATGGAAACTATTCAAACATTCCAACAGTATCAAATATCAAGGACAAACAGGACATTCAATTAAAAAGAAAAAAAAGAATCTGAGACAATGTGCCCACTTTACATCACGTTCTGTGACCTTGATGAGAACTGGAGGTATTTTTGACAAAAATAAGTAATCTTTAATAATGAGATATCTCGAGTTAGGAAAAGAGTATTGCTACGGGGTTTGGAGGGCACTAACTTGAATTTTTTTCTCTTTCACATGACACCCTTGTGAAAAGTCAGTGGAAAATGACTTTAAACTCCAATTATGACATGTCCAACGATGGTGTTACAAACCCTTTGCTTACGCTAAATTCAACCCTGTTTCAATGTATGTGTGGTTTTCGCCCTTCGGCTCTTCGCCAAAGAGTGGAGGAGACTTTGGAAAAAGTACAACGTTTCAATGTATGTGTAAAACTCAGTTTTCGTCGCTTTCAAGCCACAGAATTCATTTTCGGCACAGACTACGTCGTTACCACAGCAACTAATGACTTTCATTTCCGGATAACCATGATTCAAGTTGTGTTGCTCAGGGCTTATCGCAACCATTCTAATAAGACCTAAATATGAATCTGTTGCTTAGAAACGAAAGTTCATTCTCCATAAATTCCATGCTCTTTGTGATAGATTCTGAAGGATGCTCGGAAAATAAATCGACATGTTTTGAGAGAATAGCAGATTATGAGGTCATAGCCGGATTAAAAAAAAACAAATACTTGGAAATTCTACAGCACGTTTGATCATTTAATTGACCTAAGGTGGCTGTTAGACACTGTTTTTATGGAAACAAATACAGAAATACGAAGGAGCACAGTCAGTTACTGCAATAGATGTAGGATGAACCATTCCTATGACCACGTCGATCAGTTTCTGTTTCAGTAAACAACAAATTAAATGTGTGGAAAGTGCTTATTGATTCCTTGCCGAAGGCAGGCAAGGAATCTGTGCGATGGTGATGGTGATGGCGTGTGTGTGTGTGTGTGTGTGTGCGCGCGTATGTGTGGGTGTGTGTGTATGTGTGTGTGTATATGACGCCTTGCTTGTAAACACGATATCTCCAGTTAGCAATGACCGACACTTTTCATATTTGGTATATAGATTTGTCATGTTGAGAGGAAGAACCCTATTGTTTTTGGTAGAGGTCAAAGGTCATCTGAGGTCACCAGAGGTCAAAAAGCGAAAACCTTGTAAACATGATATCTCAAGATAGCAATGACCGACACTTTTCATATTTGGTATACAGATTTGTCATGTCAAGAGAAAGAAGCCTATTGTTTTTGGTGGAGGTCAAAGGTCATCTGAGGTCACCGGAGGTTAAACTGCGAAAACCTCATAAACGGCTGATAAACACGATATCTTGAGTTAGCAATGACCGACACTTTTCATATTTGGTATATAGATTTGTCAGGTTAAGAGGAAGAACCCTATTGTTTTTGGTAAAGGTCAAAGGTCATTTGAGGTCACAGGAAGTAAAAGACTGAAAACCTTGTAATCACAATTTCTCAAGATAGGAGGTCACTTTTCATATTTGGTACACAGATTTGTCATGTCAAGAAGAAGAAGCCTATTGTTTTGGTAGAGGTCAAAGGTCATCTGAGGTCACCGGAGGTTGAACTGCGAAAACCTCATAAACGGCTTGTAAACACGGTATCTCAAGATGGCAGTGACCGACACTTTTCATATTTGGTATATAGATTTATCATATTGAGAGGAAGGACCCTATTGTTTGTGGTAGAGGTCAAAGGTCATCTGAGGTCACCGGAGGTAAAACTGCGAAAACCTTGTAAATCACTTGTAATCATGATATCTCAAGATAGCAATGACTGACACTTTTCATATTTGGTATATAGATTTGTCGTGTTGAGAGGAAGGACCCTATTGTTTTTGGTAAAGGTCAAAGGTCATTTGAGGTCACCGGAAGTAAAAGACTGAAAACCTTGTAATCACAATTTCTCAAGATAGTAGTGAAGGACACTTTTCATATGTGGTATACAGATTTGTCATGTCAAGAGAAAGAAGCCTATTGTTTTTGGTAGAGGTCAAAGGTCATCTGAGGTCAACGGAGGTTAAACTGCGAAAACTTCATAAACGGCTTGTAAACGCAATATCTCAAGTTGCCAGTGACCGACACTTTTCATATTCCTTGTAATCACAATTTCTCAAGATAGTAGTGAAGGACACTTTTCATATGTGGTATACAGATTTGTCATGTCAAGAGAAAGAAGCCTATTGTTTTTGGTAGAGGTCAAAGGTCATCTGAGGTCAACGGAGGTTAAACTGCGAAAACTTCATAAACGGCTTGTAAACGCAATATCTCAAGTTGCCAGTGACCGACACTTTTCATATTTGGTATATAGATTTATCATGTTGAGAGGAAGGACCCTATTGTTTGTGGTAGAGGTCAAAGGTCATCTGAGGTCACCAGAGGTCAAAAAACAAAATTTCCCAAGAATTCCCAATATCGTCATATGGGGTCACCAGAGGTCGAAAAGCAAAATTTCCCAAGAATTGCCAAGATTATCATGTGGGGTCACAGAGGTCAAAATGCAAAATTTCCCAAGAATTCCAAAGATTGTTACTGGGGTCACCAGAGGTCAAAAAGCAGAATTTCCCAAGAATTCCCAAGATCGTCATCTGGGGTCAGCAGCGGTCAAAAAGCAAAATTTCTCAACAATTCCTAAGATTGTCATGGGGTCACCAGACGTAAAAAAGCAAGAATTCCCAAGAGTGTCATCTGGGGTCACAAAAGGTCAGAAAGCAAAATTTCTCAAGAATTCCTCAAGATCATCATCTGGGGTCACCAGAGGTCAAAAAGCAAAATTTCCCAAGAATTTTCAATATCCAAGATCCATTGGAGGTCAGAGGTCATTAGAGGTCATCAGAGGTCAAAGACCAAATGCATTTAAAAACATGATATTTCAAGACAGGGATGTTGAATACTTGTGATACTTGTAAATTTGAGGGATAAACCTCAGTGCAACAAAGCATCCCCATTCGGCAAGGAATCACTAAGCCTTTGGGCTTTCTGGTTCCCAAAAGAGTTCGCGTTCGTCAGTGTACTATGCATCCCCTCTGTCTGATTTTAAACTACAAATTGATTGTTCTACTTTGTTTACATGCTGTTTAATAAAATGGTAACAAACAGGATGATCCCAAACACTTCTTGAAGGAAATTTGTGTTCGATGCGTTGCATGTAACTCGAAAATTTCCTGTTTTTTTCACGACAGAGCAGTTGTGATCCAAAGGATGTAATCTTCCGAGGAACTAATGGCTTCCACACTTCATCTGAAGTCGTTCGAACCTACTCAACTAGAACGAACATGAAGCTGCAGAATTTTATGGATGAGGCACTTTCGAGCACGCCCTCAGCCGAAACATCGCCTTCGGAAGTATTCCGCGTGTCACCTATGGAAATGACCTTTGGTCGCTTGTGTGACAGGCCAAATGAAACAATATTGAACAAGAAATCGGAGAAAATCATTACAAACGGTGGAAACGTCGCTTTTAAAGACAAAATAAAAAGCAATCTTCATTTGGAACTTTCGACAAATAGTTCATCTGATATTATTGACTCGGAACTTGAAATCAAAATGGCACCCAACCCGAGATCTGAGGAAATAAGTGAATTACAATCGGCTAACGGGAGTGACGCTTCTTCTGACTATAACATGTCTGAAGCAGAGGATGAGCTTTACGGTGTCAGAAAATCAAAAGATGGCGGCCAGAGAACAATAAGTGAAATAAAGGTTAGCCTCGAGAAAGGTGTAAAAAGACTCCGAGAGGAAAAAGGAGTCCTTGAAAGAAAATTGCAAATATCACGCGAAGGCGAAAGTATCTGCACACAAGAAAAGGCCAAGCATGACGTACCAAGCAGAATAGCTCGCTTAAAACGAATAATATCAGAGTTGAGACGAAAACTTGAAGACCAAGGCAAGAGACTACAGAGCAATTACAATACAATACTGGCCATACAGAGAAATGTTCTTCGTTGTCGCAGTTTCACCATGAAACGAAAATTTGTAACAGACAGCGTGATTCGGGAGTCTCCATTTTAAAAAACAGAATGATTGTTTGTGTAATTATTTGAGATTCTTCGGCAAATCACTTTCCTGGTAAGATGATTTTTTGTTGAAGGTGATCAAACTTTATTCCAGTGGTTGCCGTTGTACGTTCTGCAAAAAATCCGGTAGTTAAAATCTTTTATGCATGTTACGTGGACAATAAAATGAATTATTTACTTGCAACTATGTTTAATATTAACTTTTCTTCCGCTATTAAGTATGCAAGCACTTACATCGAATTTTAGGGAAATCAAAGTATTTCATTATTCCAAATAATATTGTCCACATCACTGCTAATCCTTATTTCAAACACCGTCAATGACGTAGGCTAATCCTAAAGCAAAGGAGGTTGATTTGTACAGAGTACGTTAAGTTTATCAGTAACAGTCGGTCTAGTCGCTGTTTCATATAGTAACATAAAGACACAGAGCTTGTCTGTTGATCAGTAGCAAATAAATTGTCAAATTTATATCAATTGACTCCACAATGGGAAATTTTCTATCACATTAAAGCATAATGCGTAAAGGGAATTTTCCATCACACACTGTACTTGGAAATGGAGTCTTAGCTAGGCTATAGTCTACAAACAGAATGTTGTCATTTCTTGTAAGTGACCGAATTTGGTCTACCATAAATCCAGAAATGAGGCATTTTGACGTCAGAGACTACTCATGCAAGAGATATTTTAAGTGAACAGATCAACACTGGTTGATATATAATGAACTCTAACCTTTTATATGTAACATCAATTGACTAAGGAAATGTATTCCGTGAATCAATGAATTAATAATATCTCATTGGTTTCTCCGGTGCTTTAAAATGGTTTAAAACTCGATTGAAAGTGCTTTAACAATTTCCATCTGTTCCGTGAAATGTAATATGTAACCTTTTAGCTGGTTGCCTTTTGTAAAATGTACCCACAATCATGAGTTTATAAGCTACTCCAAGTCAAACAGGAGTTATATATTTGTACTTCAAAGCGCCTTAAAAGCGTAATGGGAATATTCTTTTCAGTAAGAAAAAATATTTTGTAATGATTTTCTTTTGTAATCGATATTCAAAATTGTCGATTACATCGTAAACTACTTGAAAAAGATCTTGTGCAAATACATCATCTTCTGCTCTTTCGTCAAATCGATACTCTCAAGAAAGGAATCGTTTCATGGGCGCAGATTCTGGTGGCGTCCCCACCAACTTTTGCAGCGCTGGGGACATGATATACCGTGTCCCCACCAATTTGGCTTGACCAAACTCTGCATTTCTAGTTCTCCTGCACTGAACTTTGGCGCAGTTTGACCTAGCATTGTGTAAATGACATGCTATAAAAGACGAGAATTATTACTACTGACACTGTTAGGCGTGACTATCTCCGCTGAAGTATTAACACGTTCAATCATGTGCCGAAACTTAATTTCTAAGCTATGAGATGTAAAAACTAAGCAGGTTTTGGAGCATCATTGGCGGCGCTACGCGTGAACCCATGGTCGCCGGTTCCGCTTAGATAGTATCAGGGAACAGACATACGTCCCCAACATTATCCAAGACGGATCTGCGCCCATGAATCTTTTAAAGGACACCGTAATTACGTCACAACTTTTCTGTATAGAAGTGAATCAGTAACTTCAGCAGCCTGGGTTTTTCTTGACTTTATAGGTTGGCATTAGGAAATGGAATTAGGTCAGCTTCGGGTCTGGATATCCATCGGGCCCGTCAAGTGTCCCGTAAAGCTGAGCGATGGGGATATGTTTTTCATAAGAAATCAGAGTTAAGTAGAAAACAATGTACACAGTAAGTTGTAATGAAGATAATACATTTTCAGTTTTGTTGGGGGGAAAGTGTTCCCAAGAGGAAAATACACATTCAAAATTGTTTGAAACAGATGGATTTCGAAACAGGTTTCGGTGATGCTAAATACGGTTTGTATTATTCAAATTACGAAATAAGTTTGGCAACTTACAACGACATATCATACATAAAAGATACAACAAAAAAAAACCGACATCGATAAAACATAAAAGGATTTATAAATTTGCGACAATTCAATACAAATAGATATTTCAAATGCGTATTTTTTAATTACGTTGATTGTACATAAATAAAAACTACCAAAAGTGAATTCTATTATGTTTCAAGTTTAAAAAATGTTGGTTTAATGTACATTGACATTTCAAAGTGCATGATCAATCTTTTCATATAAGTAACATGTTATCCACATATTCATCTGCTTTCCCGTCGTGTCTCAAACTGTAATAAAAACCACACAATGTATACGTTTAGGCCACGTGTGCTTATTTGCTAGATATTTCTACTGTTAAGCCAGTGATAGAGATGGCGCCAGACGGGGACATGGGAGCATAGACCTTTTTGGGGGGAGGTTGCTACCTGTGGGAAAATTTTCAGATTTCGTTGGGAAGCCTTACGGGGTATAAGTATATAATTCTCGACGTCGACCAGCCTCCCAGCCTATTTACTTCTGTTTGCTCTCAAAGAGGACAGATTCTTCAATCAAAACGTCAGTTCCAAATTTCTTTAACAAAACCCCCAGATTTTTAGATTTTCTTCCATTAGAACCCAATTTTTCTAACACTTTCTCTGGGGAACGCCGAAAACCTTGGCTTCCCCGTTCTTCCAGCAACCAGTCGCCGTTATGGGGTTTTCAGGTTGCCGTTACTTGGTCGGAAAGGTTGTCAGCCCTCCTCTCCCTCCTGTAGGATAAATCCTCGGACCACAACTGACCAGTTATTCTCAAACTTTTCTCAGGTTGAGGGCCAAAAAAGAGGCATGACTGCACTCGAGGGACGCATTCAAGAAGACTTGATGATTGTGACAATGTGATTGCAGCTCATGGAAGGTTTTGGAGAAATGGGGTTGGTTTGCTACTTGAGGGGGATGTTGGAATGACCCAGTGATGCCGAATGAGCTGTGGTAGCACTTCTGTGGAGTGGGTGGGATCAAGAGGCCCGTTAATGGGCCCCAGGTGGGGTCCAGGGAAAAGGTTCAGGTGGGGGACCAGGGGGAGAAGTACCGCAAGCTGTGATGTATCTTTAAATGACATTGGGTGGGCACTTTGCAGACCACAAACAAATAACTTTCATGTTTTATATAACAGTCTAAATTAGACTATAACGACGGGTCGCTTTGATGGGGGCCGGGACTTTTAGGTGAGAGGAATGGTTGGTGGTTATGAAAATTTGGGCTTCTGGAACTAGTCACTAAAGCGTTCCAACACGAAGAAACAATGAGACGACGAAGGAGAGTTGCGCGCAAGCACACACACACATACACACACTCACACAAAACCTGTAAAACCCTGTAAAAGTCCTGTTGAATTAATTTAACGTGCTGCAAAACTTATACATTTTGTTCAAGGGACACGTCAGTTCTCTTGTCTCTTTTCTTTCCTTTCTGGTTAATATTCCGACCCACTCCGGAGGAAGGGACAATTTTGCTCCTCAAACCCTGCCCTCGTAGCTGCGCCACGGGAAGAGTGAAGCCTTCACATAAGAGCACCGACGGTACATCTACGGTGGGATCCGAGCTTTCCTCTGGGAATTTTGGAAAAGGAAAACACTTGAATGTATTTTACCGGGTTCTGAGAGCATAACAATCTCGAATCGATTTCAGCGATTTCAACAGCCAAAAATGTCTTCAATGACGTCTGCGGTAAAAGGTAGCTCAGGCTATTTAAGATTTACCTACTGAAGTGTTCAAATACGTTAAGGCTGGGGAAATGGACTAGAAACTCACAAAAATAAAGATAATTCTTACAGTAATTCATAGAAACCAGATGGGCTGTGGTGAAATCTATGTGTTACAATAACAAAATCATCCCCCCGTCCTGCAAAAACATGGGTCGCATTGTTGTCAAGTGACAGTTCTATGTTAGGTTTCATCAGAAGTTTTTACCCTTTTCCCATCAACCTACCACTGGAGTAATCATGGGACATATGTGTACCCCGAGGCATAGGGAAATATTTATCCTCGCATATATTAGCATTGCAACAATGTTATTGTAACCTGGTAATTTTTGCCAGATGGAATTAGACTGTATTGCACTGATGACCTAGTAGACACCTAGATCATAAATGAATATAATCACCTATTAGTTTTGCTGATCACATGCAATCAACTCCTTTTCATTCGGCCACATGACTTCGCGCAACCCCTAGAAAACATCCCACGTACCCCTTAGAGGTATCCATACTCCAGGTTGAAACCCCTAGTTACATATATGGGCACGTACATACCATGATTAGCAGTGGCGTGTCCAGGGGCCCAGAAGGTCATGGGCCCCCACTGAAAAATGAGGAAAAAATGCGAAAAAGGGAGAACAAATGAAAAGAGAAAGGAAAAAGAAGGACGAGAAAAAAGGAGAAAAGGGGGTATCGAGAGAAAAAGGAAAACTAAGAAACTTTCATAATATATACATATATATATATATATATATATAAAGAGGAGAGTTCCATGTGTATTCTGAGAAAATACAATTTTGTTACGATTTAGATATATATAACCTGAGGTGAAAAGAGCAGTTGACTCCACCGGGATTCGAACTCGGGACCTTCCGCTTGCTAGTGCGGATGCTCTGACCACTGAGCTATGAAGCAATGTTGGTCTGGCCTTTGTTCAAACACCATATGAAGCACTCACAATTCACCTCCTGAGCAGGCACCTAATTTTTTGGAACAGCACTAGTTCTCCGTTGATGGAGGCCCAACCAGAGATCACGAATGATGCAATTCAGCTGAACACAATTGTCAACCAGCCAGCGGATCTCCGAAGAGATGCAGAAACGTGTGGCAGCACAAAGTTGACGATGAACAAACACTGACGGCAACTGCGATGTATGAAGTGAGATGTATATGTATTTATATACATATATATATATATATATATATATATATATATATATATATATATATATATATATATATATATATATATATATATATATATGAGTCAAATCAACGCTGTATTAAATAGTCGCAAAGAGACCTTAGGCCCTTTTTCCTGTAACAAAGCACTTGCCTTATACTGAAAGAGGATATTCATATATGAAAGAAAAACTTAGCCTCAAGCAGGATTCGAACCAGCGACCTCCCGCTTGAGGCTAAGTTTTCCATTCACATATGAATATCCTCTTTCAGTATAATGGAAGTGCTTTGTTAGAGGAAAAATGGCCTAAGTTCTCTTTGCGACTATTTAATACAGCGTTGATTTGACTCATTCATATAAAGTCGCTACGTCTCTCTACCTACTTATATATATATATATATATATATATATATATATATATATATATATATATATATATATATATATATATATATATAGATATAGATATATATATATATATATAGATAGATATTTATATATATATATATCTATATATATATATATATATATATATATATATATATCTATATATATATATATATATATATATATATATATATATATATATATAGTGAAACAAAGTTTGTTTACAAATCACAAGAATGTTCAAGGGTAGGCTAGGGGAAAGGTTAGAATCTCTGACCATTGTGTTAGCTTGGGGAAGGAATTTTAAAGTGTATTGTTGGGCTTGGGATGGGAATTTTGTTGTCTATTGTTAGCTTGGGAAGCAGGTCTGTAGCATCTGTCTGGGGCATGTTTATTCATTTGGGCTCTGGTTGGGTAGGAGGAATAACAAGATTTAAGTTGTCCAATAGAAATTTGGGAGTTGTCACATAGGGGGTTTGACTGCAGGCAGGAACACATGCAGTCACAGGGAGGGAAAGACTGAGTTCAAGAGAGTCTAGTCAGTTAAGTTCTGAAAGTCAGAGGGATAGGAAGTAGTCTCAGTCATGTGGGGATTTTTGGTTCCTTGCGTTAGCAAAAGGAACCTATGAAGTCAGCTTGGCGTGTGTGTGTGTATGTGTGTGTGTGCGTTGTGTGTGTGTGTGTGACACTTGCTTCGGTACACTGTAACTCAACAAGGGAAAATTGGACTAAACTAAAACTTGGTGTATGGATCTGTCATAGTGAGAAGGTGTGCCCTATTGTTTTTGGTGGAGGTCAAAGGTCATGTGGGGTCACCAGGGGTCAAAGACCGAAAACCTTGTTTGCACGATATCTCAAGGTAGGAAGCTTGGATAAATTTCATACTTGGTATGTAGATGCATTATGGAGAGAAGATGAATGCTGTAGCTTTTGGTGGAGGTCAAAGGTCATCTGGGGTCACCAGCAGTCAAACACTGAAAACTTGTTGTTAAAACAATATTTCAAGGTAGGAAGCTTGGATAGATTTCATACTTGGTATGTGGATGACTTATGGTGAGAAGATGAATCCTGTCATTTTTGGTGGAGGTCAAAGGTCATTTGGGGTCACTGAGAGTCAAATACTGAAAACCTTGTTAACGCAATATCTCAAAGAAAAAATCTTGGATAGATTTCATACTTGGTATATAGATCCACCATAGTGAGAAGCTGTGCCATACAGTTTTGGGTGGAGGTCAAAGGTCATCTGGGGTCACCAAGGGTCAAAAACTGATTTCCCTTGTTGTTAGCACAATATCTCAAGGTAGAAAGCTTGGATAAATTTCATACTTAGTGGATGCCTTATGGTGGGGAAAAAATTTTGGTGGAGACCAAAGGTCATCTGGGGTCACTGGAGGTCAAACTCTGCAAACCTTTTCAACTCTATATCTCAGTGTAGGAGGCTTGAATAGATTTTTGCTTTGAGGTGTTGCATTAAATCTAGCAGAAAACCCATATGAGATTTGTTGGATGTCAGAGTTGAAATCACCAGATGCCAAAAAGCAAATTCCCAAGAATTCCTAAAGTCAAAAATATAAGCACAAAACTGTATCATTGACTGAAAGATGTGGGACATCTTTCAGAGATGCCAAGTATCTCAATTTTAATTGAAATTATAGTATTATGATTTTAATCCATAATCCTGTCATTATGAAAACGTGCATAAAGTACTACTTTTTAATATTGCAGAAGATTCTCTGCCCACAAAGCAGAGGACTGTTGTGAAAGTTCACTAGACAGACAACATTTGTCCTTAGATTAGGACATGTGAGCTTGCAGGAATTGGAAATTAGAATTGATTAATTAAATGCTACTATGGGTTGTTAGTTTTATAAAGAGAACCAAGTTACTGATCATTTGGATCAGATACCATTGAGCGTGCATGAATTGTGATTGCTTAATTGAATAAAACAAATTGTAACTGTATACTGTCTGTGTTGATATCCCCTGAAGTGCCTGTAGGCTGTATTTCTTCAGAACAATTTATTTATGCTTGAATGTGTTAACACAAGATGTGCATTGTCTACAGAGCAGATTTTGTGAATCAACAGAAATACTGCTTCATTCAGTAGTTGGCTCAGTTTCATTACATTCAGCAAGGAACCACAGTGCCCATTGGGCTCTTGTTTTAGTTTAGTTTAGTTTAGTTTAGTTTAATTTGTTTAGGTCGACCTGTTATTTTACGTTTGCAAAGTTTGCTGGGATTCTGTTTTTAATTTGACTGCAATTTAAATCAAGAGTTTTATTTTCACAACACGGACAAGTAACCGTACAAAGCGTGTTCCCTTTTTATTGTGTTCTTCTTTGGAGCCTGGACTTTTACAGCCTGCAATTTATTAACAGCCGCGTCAAGACCCCGATCCCTTCCTCCTGGACTGGTCGTTGGCCCATCAAAATACAAGATCTGAGGCCAAGGATCCCGACCCCAACCCCCCAGAAAATTTTCGTTACAATATATATATATATATATATGTGATCGAAATGAAGTTTTTAAATGTAGACTTCGCCTACACCTTTTTGGCTCATTTGCGTAGAGCAGGAGTGTTCTGCTGCGCGTACCTGATTGTTTGGTGGCAATAAACAGTC
The DNA here is from genome assembly GCA_029531755.1 of Holothuria leucospilota. Lineage (NCBI taxonomy): Eukaryota > Metazoa > Echinodermata > Holothuroidea > Aspidochirotida > Holothuriidae > Holothuria > Holothuria leucospilota. The sequence continues at coordinate 32,814,033 of CM055982.1, read as the reverse complement.
GTTTTGTATTCAAGTACATTAATTTGCTCCTGTCTGTGGGCAACTAGACATGAAAGCTTTGTTGCCTGTCAAGTCCCTCTCTTAGGATCCATTTGGCAAGGCTGAGGTTGCCTAGGTACCACACAAAGAGGTACATAACGTTAAATGCAATGGTTTCGGATTCTAGGATATTCCCCACGCGCTGAAGTGGATCAAAGTTTTTCCGATGTATCTCCAGCTAATACCAACTCCCTGACATAGGCGTAGGAGGGGGGCTGGGGGCTGCAGCCCCCAGTCAAACATTTTTCGTGAAAATTCGGGCAATACGTTGATAGCACCATTTTGCATCTAATCAACCTTAAATAAACAAAAATTTCTCAAAGGGAGGCTCAAAGGGGAGGGGGACACTCCTCCCCTTAGATCCCTCAGAACGGCACCTTTATGTAGTGGCAAAGGAAGGATTCCACACTGCTTTATACAATCGCAGGGACGCATACTCTCCTCTTTCACCTAACCGAAAATTAGAATTCACTAAGTTATGGATATTTTCCAGCCATATATGATCAGTTCCAAAAGTATCCAAAAGATAGCACCATTTTGCATCTAAGCAGCCAAAGGAAGGATTCCATACTGCTGTACACAACCGCAGGAGCGCATAAAAAGTTACAAGTTACGCAGACTTTGAGGGTTTAAATAAGGTGGCATTACGACCTCATCTGTGGTGCCCTCCCCCCCCCCCCCCCATCACTAAATCCTGGCGGCGCCACTGACATAGATTGTTCTTGTGCACAGAAGTCATTATGGAGGAATACAGCATTGCAAGAATGCAAAGTAGTGGAATTCAGGGGTAGTCACATTTTATGAAATTGAAAGCTTATACGAATTACTAGGCAAATAGTTCGTAGCCCTCTAAGTGGCGGATGCATTTTGCTAGGAATTTAAAGCGTCTCAGTGCAAAGTCTGCACGCAACTTTTGTTATGGAAATGATTTCTAATGCAAAACATCGGTCCGCTTCGCGCACGTCACGGCACACACTTCATATCTTGAAACCATTACTGGGGCATTAATAAATTACTTTGACCAAAACACTTTGCAGAAAAAAGTACGTCTCCGACTATAGGCGGGACTACAGGGGGCAAGCGAAGGCACTTGCTCCCTTTTTTTCCAGAGCTTTAAAAATAAAAATAATAAAAAAAATGAGCAAAAGTAAGAGAGACCAGAGAAATTCTAAGAAAATTTTCAATAGCCTATGATGATTAAATTTTGCAATGTTTAGTAAAGGAAATATTAATAGAAAAAACCATAAAACTGATAGGAAAATTTTCTCGGCGCGCTTCTCGCGCACCTCCAGAGAGAATTGATTAATACAATTGAAAATTTCGTCTTGCACCGTAAAATTGCTTTCGTCTGACGCGCCAAACTGTTGTAACTTGAAGCTCTGAAATAAGGGTCACTGAAAGTACTAATGAACGTCATAAAATTCACCATGGTAGTTGCAAACAAAGTCCCAAACCCTACCCATGTATATACGGAACAGCAATTCTCGAAAAGAAGAAGAAAAAAACGGCGTGCTTCGCATGTCCCTTATATAAATCGATGTCTCATTAGTACTGCTGTACTGCTAGCTGTGCGTAGGAAAACTTTGGTGGAATTGCCTCGCTATTACTTCCTGTAGCACACCTTGACTAAATTACCATACCCCAAACCCTCGCTACACCTCTTGCTGTTCACTTTCCTCAACAATTACCACCATCTTCAGCAAACTGACTGACGGTTACTATCTAAAATTTGCCATCATCATGTGAAATATATTTCATTAGCATTTCAAACTACACCTGGAGGAAGCAGGATTTTCTCAAGATATGGTCTAGAACAGCCATAAAAGCCGTCAATTAAGAAAGATTTTTTGGGAGGACCCTCAGTCCCCAGCCTTCCGCGATCGCGGTTAAAGGCTTCCCCGGCCAAAACTTCCCAAGATGCTGCCTCCAATAAAAAATTACTTCCCTGGCACTTTAACTGCCGATGCCCTTGACAATGCCCATGTAAAACTACTCACAAAAGATTTCACTGACTTCACTAGTATCACGTATAACCTTCAAAATCGACACTCCCCAATTTTTACAGTAGTAAAATATGTTAGGGGCACTTGCCCCAGACCATCGAAAGTTCAACATAAAAGAAGGCCTCCATGGAGCAGGATATAGGTTCTCATATCCTGCTCTATGGAAAGAACAGGCACCTGGGGAAAGTAGGAAAATTTTATGCAATAAAAATACTGCATTTAAAACTAAAGAAAAACAATATGTTACAATTAAATGTCTCAACGCTGTTTTCTTCTGCGCGCTTCTTGCGCACCCGTTTTATATTGCTTCGGGGTTACCTCCTTTAGAACATCCTGCTTGTCATAGCTTCGTACAAACTCTTCTATTATCATTGACATGGGCGTCACCAAGGGAGGGGGGTCGGGGTGTGCAAACGACCCCCCTTTGAGCTTTGTTTTACAGGAACGTTCAAAGGATGTATCAAAAATCGAAATAGGTTTCTTCTGCCATTGCAAAGTATAAATTTCTGTTCATATGTTGAATGGTTAATTTCGCTGCAATTACAGATCGAGTCCCCCAAATTATTATTTTCTATTACCTATTTTAACGGAATAAATGGCATGTGCAGTATTTTCCAGGTCTTAAAGGAGAAAGGTTGAAAGTAAAAAACAGTAAATTGGGAAAATCACATTGTACACAAACTTATTGTTCTGTTCAAAAGAGCCTGATAACTTAAGCAATTTAGAGACGCTATATTCATTGCAGATTTGAACGATTTTCTTAAATTTCTTTGCATTGCAGAGCTCAATTGCTTAAAACTTTTCTGTGATTTGTTATTTGAGGTTGGCTATTTTACCTCCTTAATCTTGAATATTCCCTTATATTCCACGAGCTTTCGAGGGTTTTGTCCAGGGAATCGTTTGCCTGTGGATCCTACCAGTTGGTTCCCTTGATCAAGCCCATGGTTCCCATGATAGGCCCCTAACTTTAAAAAAAAAACGTTCTGGTGCCATTGTCATTTTAAGACTTGAAAGCTTTTTCTTTGATCCCCATCCATGGGTTCACGTTTTGCTCTTATATGAAGTCATATTTTTGGCATTATCAAACTAGCAATATTGACGATAATTTCATCGCATTATAGGCATTTGAAATGTCTAACTCCTCAGAGCTTCCGGGGGCTTCGCCCCCTGGACCCCACGCGGTAGTGCTCGCGCTACGCGCAAGCATTGCCGCTAACGCTGTAACAGGGAGCTGCCTGCACTCACCCTGGCTGTAATAATTTCCCTCTCCTCACAAAATACGACCCCCCTTTAAAAATGTCTGGTGACGCCTATGATTGAAACCACCAATGCCAGTATGGCAGCGAGCAGCCTAGGCGAAGTTCCCCTCCCCCAGAAATTTTCGAAGCAAAATTTTTTATCTTCATCGATCTGTGTAAATTTTATCTACCCTTTAAAGATTGTTTAGATGCAAGTTTTCAGGCACGAAAAGTGTCATTTCCGGTACCGTAATGAGGGGCAGACGCTTAGCATGACCCCTCTCTTTGAGGATACTTTTCTCTTTGAGGATGACGTTCATTAGTACTTTACTCATATTACTAAAAAAGTATGAAAATGCGATTTTTTCAGCGCGCTTCGCGCGCACCCATTCTAAATACAAGATCTCCCATTCTTAAAATGATTGCTCCAAAGCCCCGGGAAATCCTCAAAATTACCCATTCTCCCCTACTTCCCCAAGCCCTCAGCGTTATCGATCCCATCTGACATCTTTCACATGGAGTAAGAATATAATTGAAAAAAAGTCAAATTGTAACTTTTGTGGTATGTTAAATGCCCACCTTAAGTCATTTGAAGTTAAAGCTAAAATGCATCATTTTAATGCCTACAATTTCGTAAATACACCAGAGCTTCCGGAGGCTTCGTCCCCTGGACCCCCGCCTGGGCTCTGCCCCTGGACCACGCCAGGGACCATGAGGCGGGCCCCTCGACCCTACGCCGTTAGGGGGAGCGCTTCGCACTCCCGCGGCACCTTCGGCGCCGTTCGACAGTCCACCTGGTTTTGCCCCCACTTTCAGACACCCAATCCCGCCCCTGTCTCCGACCTCTGCATGGACCCTGCATCAATAGAGTATCTTAGACTAATATAATATCATGAGTAGCATATACGGTTGCATTCGAAGCAATGTAGGCCTACTTGTCGTTGCACTTTTTATAACGAGTGCAATGCCAAAGCCAAAATGCCACTAAAGAATGAGAAATTATCATTAATAATGTCTAAGGAAGTAATTAATTGAAAGTTTTGCCGAAGATACCACCATTTTGCATCTAAGATACCTTATCTTAACAAGAATTTTTCAAGGGGAGGAGTTGTTAGCTCTCCATTAAGACAACACACCTCTCCTTTAGAGTCAATCAAAAATAAGAATTTACTAAATTGTGAGTTTTCCAATACATAATCAATTAAATATTTGTCAAAAATAGCATTACTTTGCATCTAAGCTATCGTAAATGAACAAAAATTTCGCAATGTAGGAGGGGCATCCCCTCCCCTTCGGCCTCCCCCTGGACATCAGCAGTACAAGGCGACAAAGGAAGGATTTGCCCCGAATTTAAATTACCACTGATGCGAATATGCACAATTTACACCGACTTTCTGGGTTTATCTGGACTGGGCTTAAGGCATAATCTTTTGTAGTGCCCCCGGTGCCACTGTTTTTTACCGTATAATATCGGCAATCCCGCGAGGCTAGGTTGCATCTTCTTGCTTACATATTCAAGTGTAATAAAGTCTTCATTTTGGAAACACAATTGCTTCCTTGTTTAATGTGTTTTTTCAGTCCATTGTCATATGTTCTGAGCATTGTTAGTGACAACGATACGCATAGGCGTAGGAGGGGGGGATGGGGGATGGGGGGATGCAGCCCTCCTCCAACCAAAATTTTTTTGTGAAAATTCGGACAATATGCTGAGAATTTTTCGGGCACTTACTTAAAGAAAAATAATGCAATAATGTAGCTCAAGGCAATCAATAGTTTAAAAAGCTTCCTTGGTAATTAAAATAAAAGTCTGATTTAAATTGCACCAGCACCTATCTATTCGGTTAATGGTTCAGCTTATTTTATTATGATTATCAGTGATGTATTTGAGGGGGGCATGGCCATTGAGCCATGCCCCACCCTCACTGATGCCGATTTTTTTCTACCTAAAAATACGTAAATTTTTAACAACAAATTTTACTTCAAAGGTAGCATATGTGGCACCATATTGCATGTAAGGACATCTAATTTTCAAAAATTTTCAAAGAGGAAGGGGTAATACCGATTTTATTTTTAGTACCTAAAAATACGTAAATATTTTAATACAAATTTTACTTCAAAGGGAGCATATGTGGCACCAGATTGCATGTAAGGACACCCAGTTTTTCAAAAATTTTCAAAGGGGAGGAGGAATCTAGACCCCTCCCCAGGCCGTCGATCACACAACATAATGCCTGCCCCCTCGCCCCCATGAGAGAAATCCTGGCTACACCAATGGTTATTATCATTATTATTGTAACGACTTCCGCCAAAATTAAAACCAATATGAAAGGAAAATTATTGTATGTAATTGGCATGCCGTGTGATAACCGATGCATGCCTATAATAAACATGTCGAAAGCGTTATATTTTTCGTGCAAGTCGTTACAGCCCCCCCCCCCCCCTCAAATCAACTTTAGCTCCAACGCCTATGACGATACGTTACTGTACATTTCCTTTTAACAATTGGCAACTGATAGTTGTATAGCTTACAAGTGTTTGACTTCTTTAACTTATGAGACAAGTGCGTGATTATTCATTCATTAATTTGTGCATTCTCTCCAAGTCGATTAAACTGAAGAAACGAGAAGGGAAAGGTTCGTCATCTTGTCCGCCTACATGTGTAGCAAGAGGTCGCAAAAATGAAAAAACAAAAATAGATCCTTAAAATTTGCAACATATTACACCAAATTGCGTCTAAGGACCCTCAAATATTGAAAAATTTTCCAAAGGGGGAGGGGGACATCCCCTCCCTCAGGATGGCGGTCCGAAACAACGTTCAACCTCACCCAGTCGAGAAAACAGCTTCATACGCCTTTGAAACAATACAAAAAAGAGCTCATAAAAAGTAATGTGAAATCCAAATTATTCTCTCAAAAAATGTAATTTATATATAGAATTTTCTCACTCGTAAATTTCTAAAACATGAGATATCAAACTTTGGAATGTTTAAATGCAACTTAAAATACCCACAAAGTGTCATTTCCTGCAATCTGGGAGGCATTTTTTGTCAAAATTTTCTCCGTGCGCTCCACGCCAACTCACGGTGGCACTCCGCTTAGATAGTGTCGGGCATATTTTGGCCCCCTATAAATACAATCCTGGACACGCCCCTTAATGGATAGGAGTGTGTCAGGTGGCAATGAGTGTGTAAACTCAACTTTTAACACTGAATATCACAAAATGTGGCATGAAATAAAATCTCATCAATCAGTCAACGGAGCTGCTGTGGCCGCTGTTCTACCTTGTCTTATTGTAATATTGCGAGAAGTTTCGGTGTCTTCGCCACCTAGACCCCTCCATTGTTTCACCCATAAAAACGCGCCAGGGGCCCTCGCATGGGCTCCTGGACTCCAGGCAAGCAACCTCGCTCTTCTTGTTCGTGGTCCTTCTTAGGTGCAATAGAGATTAATTATCGATGGTGTGGCTTAGAGAAGCAGTGAACTGCATGACTCTCAGAAACAGGAAGTGTAAACGTCGTGTTTCTCATGTGAGCAAAACAGTTATGATTAATAGGCCGGCCGAGGTGAAGATTGCTCGTGGCAGTTTTGAGACCTTGTCCGCTCCCGTGTTATTTTCAGCTGAGTACCACACTAGACTGTTGCAAGGCTACCAGGTTTTTACAGCAACAACACCAGTATTATACGAAAAGTTCTTTCCAACATTTATGTCGAATAACTGCATCTGGCATTCTGGTTTTGAGTCCCACATTAAACTCAGCAACATTTCAAATTGACCCAAGAATACATTTACGTCGTTCCCGCTTTTCACTTAAAGGGCAGGGGCGGCGCCACAGGGGGCAGGGTAGGCAATTGCCCTTATGGTTTTTTATCCCCAAAAACAAATTCGTCTAAATAACGTTTTAAGACACATAATTTTGTAGGGGTTGGGGTGAGGTGTTACAGTATGTCACCTAGCTATCACAATATTAATAGTAAAATTGTTCGTTTCAAAACACCTGAAACTTGCAGTCCCCGCGGCATGGGCGTCCGCAGTTAGGGGCAAGGGGGGGGGCACTTGCCCTCCCCTGGAAAATCAAAAATTTGAAAAACGAAGAAAAAATAAAGAAAAAACAAAGAAAAATTAACATCAACATTTCTTCACAGTTCACTCAGTGTTACCCCTATTTATATGCAGTAGATAGGCTTTAGAAGTGCCATTTCCAGCGATGTGGGAGGCTTTGGGGACCAAAATTTGTTTGCGCTCCGCGCCAACCCATGCTTGCGAGCAGCTTTTTCCCCCCTTAAAAATTTTTGCCCCTCCCTGAATTTTTTTCTGCGGACGCCCATGCCCCGCGGTAAGAGTAACGTTTTCTGTTTCTCCTTTGTTTACTTGGATGCAGTATGTTCTATAAACACTATAGCCATTACACGTCACGCATACAAAAAGAGCATGGGAACCGAGAGTAAACGTGAAACAATACAGTAGTACCGCTAACGCCAGGTTATTATGAGACAATACATGTGATGTCACAGAGCAGAGTTGCTTCCTAGTTTATAGGAAAAGCGCGTATCATCGTAAGTTACACCAACAAATACAGACAGCTAATTTGTGCACCAGGGGATACGCCTGAACCATGAATCAGTATCTAACCAGAACCCTAACGCTACTTCTAAAGCCGCGGTCACACTACAACGAATTCGGATCGGATTCCGATCCGATTTTTGTGAGTTTTTATTAAAATCTTCTCCATCTCTGGTCAGAAAGAGCCCAAAACTTGCCAACCAGTATAAATATATGATTTGCATCAGAGGTCTAAGAAAATAAAATGTTAACTGATTTTTTCGTGACGTCACACCTACAAACAGCTTTTATCGGACACGCGTAGTCCGATAAAAGCTATCTATCGATGTGACGTCATGAAATAATTCGTATAAATTTAATTTTCGTAGTCCTGCGATAAAAATCATATAATTACACAGGCTGGCAAATTTTAGGTTCTTTCCGACCCGAAATGGAGAAGATTTTAATAAAAACTCACAATAATCGGATCGGAATCCGATCCGAATTCGTTGTAGTGTGACCGCGGCTTAACTCGGATTCATAAACACCTTTATTGATTTCCTGCATTCTGATTGGCTGAAAACCATTCGAGACCAGTCTCGAATCGCATTCGAGACTGGCCTTTGCCAGTTTAGGAGAATTACTTTTTCAAGGTGGATTGAATATCACTGTTACTACTGCATTGTGCACTATGCTTTGTCCATGATGTGTTACCATAGCAACATAAACCATAACATCTGAGTAAGAAAACCAGTTACTGTAAACTACTGTAGTATTATACTGTTATGCCTAGCACCCCTGTAGCTATAACCATTCCAAAGCATAATGCTCATTTCATCCCATGAATGAATGCTAGCAAAACTATATTCATCTTCTTGGATACTGGCAGTGGTATGGCTAAAAGAGCGTAGCCTATATAACCTTACAGTACATGCCAAGGGTACATTTTGTTAACGGTCTGCCTGTTACAAATATTCAACTCCTTATTCTCCTAAGTTGGACTGCATGGTAAAGAAAAGTGAATTTGGTCTCTGTGCTGCTAATGCCAGCATGGGGCCTGTGTTATAACTATGACATGCAGAGCAATGGTAAACAGGTTTTACTGACAGTGTCACTGTCAGGTTTTTACGTTTGAACCAATTCCGCTAACACTAACAGACATAACAGGCCAGCACGGTCTTCATAAATTGTAGTTCTACGCCGAGCTAGGCTTCTTATGAACTAATGTTGTAAATAGTTTAAGCTAGTCCTAACGTTAGGCCTGCATAATCTGTATTAAAAACTGAACACATTTTCAAAGTTACCAACACTATAATCCTTTTCCAAAAAGGCTTAAGACACCTAAAACCACCGTCTTACTTATCGATCTTGAACGATCTTGTGCGTTAACTACTTGCAGTCAAATGTCCGCATGCATGTCGTTGAATGCTGCACTGCACTGCACACAATATATTGCAGTAGACCGTAACTGCACAGCACTGTGTATTTATTTACCTTCTGTGAAACGTTCGTGGAGTAGAACTTCACTGTAAACAATAGCCAGCTAGAAGTTAGTTTCCTTGTTTTAATGCTCAGCCTCATCTCTACAACGATGTGTGATAATTCAGAGATAAACAATTTTGCGTTTAATTAATCCAGTTAAATTTCGTTCGATGAATTGAGATTACAATCAATATGTTAAGTGAAAATATTTGCGTGGTTGTCCACTTTCTTTTGGCTTAAAGTTGTTCGCTACTATCGCAAGAAACTAAACATGACGTCATAATAGAGTCCTAAGTTAGCTGGGAGAATTAAAATTTGATCTGTAAAATTTTGTCGAAAATTCAATGTTTTTGTCGATTCCCAATATTTTAATGTTGAGTGTTTATGAATGGGGATAAAAGCAGGGTGCCCGGTCTTAAATGTGATTCGAGACCTCCGATGACGTCATCACAGAGGCAGCGGACCTCGGCTGTCGCCTCGGTCCGCTCAGCCTCTGTGATGACGTCATCGTCGGTCTCAAATCACATTTAAGACCGGCCACCCTCGCATTTATCCCCTAAGTATAGTTTCGTCCACGGAAATCTTCGGTCTATAGCGAACCTTTGGTCTATCTATGGCATTCCCCTTGTCCGTATTGTAAGGAAGCCGAGAACTTCGCGGTGGTGTGAAATCTGACATACCAGTATTCCCACCCCTTTCTTCGGTAAATATGGGAAGGAGAAATCAAGATACGATTTCTCCTTACCATTACCCACCGATAATGAGGAGTGGAGAAAACCAAAGTTAGTGAGGGGGTACTTCGAACACCCTGTCCATCGATCCTCTTTTCAATTTAAGTAACATAGCTAGCTCGTTCGTCGACGATTTCTCCGTGGGATCATCCCACATTGGTAATAATATAACCAAACAAAGATATCATAAGCTTAGATTCCAAACTCCTATAACTAAACCGTTACGCTCAGTGACTCTTCATGGCGGAGACGCATATATCGGGGCGGAAGTGAAAATTTGACATGCGCGCCATTCTATTCTGTGATCTGCGTACAAAAATTAGAGCGCGTTACAGAATAAAAAAGCGCGTTATAGAAAAGTTCATTGCTAAAAGAGGTTACCTTGCGTGCGCTTTTACAACGCGTTCTACGCGCAGAGTACATTCCTCTGTGTGTTATCCGGAATGCTATTTAAAGCACATTTCTTTGCGTTCAGAAAACGAACGCGGTAGTTGCTTTTTCGTTTTGAGCGCGTGGGAAATTGAAAGCGTATGTAAAGGTGCGTCATTTGCAGATACCATAGAAACTGACCAATGAATAAGTCCAGCTTGCAAACCAGTCATTGTGCGTTCATTTTCAAGTGAAATTATTTGGGATGCCGCGATGAAGAAATAACTTCTTATTTAAGTGGAATTTATTGAGGAGTGGTTCTTCTTAAATTTACAGTGTTTCGAAATAACAAGTATTAATACTTTTGTAAGTCATTCATTTGCCTGTATGTTTTCAAAACGACTGAACAGTGATCAGCACTTCCGCCCCGATATTTTGGCCTCCATGAGGAGTCAACGCGCAATTTTAAGTTTGGAATCTATGCTTGTAATATCTTTGTAACCAAAGTTATACAGCGCCAATCCGTGTCATGTGCGGGCGCGTCCATTTATGGACAGGGTGTTCGAAGCTATACATTGTGTAATGGTTCTTTCTTGAAGTACTCCTCACTAATTTTGGTTTTCTTCACTCCACATTACCGTTGGATAATGGTAAGGAGAAATCGTATCTTGATTTCTCCTTCCCATGTTTACTGAAGAAAGGGGTGAAAATACTGGTATGTCAGATTTCACACCACCGCGGTGTTCTCGGCTTCCGTAGGATTGTGCAATGTTTGGCAATCTCAAACACTTACGCTCTCTCTCCAGTCACCATTTAAACTTTAGATTAGAACCAGGGCCGACGCTAGAGGGGTGTGTGGGGGGTGTGACACCCCCAAGATTCACGCAGTCGGCAAAATCCTGCACTAGTCGGCAAAATGAAGGAAAGAGGGAAGTGCAAACGAAAGAAAGAGGAAAAAAGAGAAAAAAGAGGAGAGAGAAGAGGGGAAAAGAAAGACCGAGCGAACAGAGAAAAGAACAGGGGAGGGAGGGAGAAGCAGGGCAAGAGGAAGGTGTTGGTGCAGACGGGAGACAGGAGATTGGAATGCAGATGTAGACAACGTTTATCACAGTATTTTCAAAGCCCGTAACCAACACTTTTTGAAACTTAAAACATATTCTGTCGGCAAAAAAGTTACGTAGGGCTTTTCAGTATCATTGTATACTAATGGAGTTCATCGTTCATGTGGTATTCTGGCCATTAGCGGCTCGCCATAGGGGCACGGGGGGCACTTGCCCCCCCCCCCCCAAAAGTTTGCAAAGCATGGTCTTCAATTTTCAAAAATAAAAATAATAAATAAAAAAACATGTAATTCGAGATGAGTTAGGCCCTCCCTTTTCCTTGAGTGGGCTTAAAATTAAAGGAGTGAATAACTTTCCAATGCAATGCGAAGGTTAAACATTAATAAAGTGCTTTAAAAACGCCATTTTTTCTGCGCGCTTCGCGCGCGTTTTCTCAGTTGCTTGTTTGCTACTACCGATATATACTTCAGACATCACAAATGGACCTGCCGTTAGTGCGAGCTAAGGTAATCAAATAAATGATCACAAATATCACAGCGTGATATTTGTAATCTGATTATCTTAGGCATCATAATGTCATTTACAGAGTGTAACGGTAATGCTGGAGTTAAATGCCCATAGTTTTGCAGACACTTCAGAGCTCTCGGGGTCATTAGATACACAATCCATTAGCCGTGTTGATTATCATCCACGACTAAAAGCAGTTTTGCTAGGGTGTCACCTGGCCAGATTAGCATAGGTATCTGTCTACAAAAAGTTGTAACGGGCATGAAGTCTAAAAGTATTGTGTTTCCCATAGAAGAAGAGGTTTTCCTTCCCTTGTCCAAATTGACAGCGCCGTTGGTCCACGAGCGGTCTTATGACTGTCAAATGGCCTGTTATAAGCAAAAGGTTCTCTACCTCTGTGCTAAAGTATATACCGTTTCAATTGATTTGAAATAAACACACCAAACAGTCAATCTAAGCTCAGTGTGATGAGACTTTTGACTAGTGGCCTAGCTATTTGTATATAGGATGAGACGTCGTTCTGAGTTAGGGGAATCCCCTCCCCCTGTAAAAAATTCGTTTTGGAACAGTGCTGAGATCCAAAATCCTAGTGCTATCATTTCATCGTTTTCAAGTGTCTTCATGCTCGAAATTTTCGTTAGTTTATGAAAACAATCCAAAAAGCCAACATTTTATGGCTTCTTGGCAAAGCTGAAACATATTGTGGCACAATGAAAGAAACAATAAAATATTTAAAGGTGGGGCTCATTTTATACAAATGGATCAATCCGCTTTGCCCATTTCACCTGCCTCTTACTCCACCCCTATGGTAGTACGGTAGCGACAGGTTTATATGGTTGTATTTATTTTTAAAGTAGTCAGCTCATGACTGACTGCCTGAAATGGTTTGCGAAGAGCTTTTGAAGGCTACATGGGGCATCGCTGTAATACATAATAATAATAACCATACTCCCATAGGCGTAGGAGGCAGGGGGCTGGGGCTGCAGCTCCACCAACAAAATATTTTTGTGAAAATTCGGGCAGTATTCTGAGAATATTTCGGGCACCTACTAAAAGACAAATAATGCAATATGTAGCTTAACGGAAGTCGATACTTTAAAAAAACTTCCTTGGTAATTAAAACATAGTTCTGATTTGGATTGCACCAGTACCTATATGTTCGGTATTAATTCACCAGTGTGTTTTTAATTGGTTAAACTTATATATTATAATTATCAGTGGTGTATTTGAGGAGCCATTAGGCCATGCCCCCCTCACTGACGCCGATTTTTTTTTGTACCTTAAACTAAAACACAAAATTTTACTTCAAAGGTAGCATATGTGGCACCAGATTGCATGTATGGACACCTAATTTTTCCAAAAATTTTCAAGGGACACCCCCTCCCCTTAGACCCCTCCCCCAGGCCGGCGATCACACAACATAGTGCCTGCCCACCCCCATGAGAGAAATCTTGGCTACACCACTGATTGTTAGCAGCATTTTTGTAACGACTTTCCCCAGAATTATAACCAATATGGAATAGCTAGTAACATGGCAAATTATTGTATGTAATTGGCATGCGGTGTGATAACGGACGCATGCCTATATGATATGTACATTAAAATTTAGGACGAGCGCGGAGCGCTCGGAAATTTTTGTTTCTATCTTTCGGGCAGATCGTTACAGCCCCCCCCCCCCCAAATCAACTTGGGCCCCTACGCCTATGCATACTCCTGTTGAGGCTATATTACTATCCGGAGCTGACCATTAATATTGTTCGGGGGGGGGGTCTTCCGAACCTTCCTGAATACGGACTTGAGTTTGCCCCCCCAAACAAAATTTCTTAGAGCCGCCCATGATTCTGGCACTGAGTCGGTAAATTCTGCACCAGTCTGAAAAATGAAGGAAACATGAGGAAAAGAAGTGAAAGGAAGAGGACAATTTCTGTAATCAGAACCCAAAATTTTCGACGCGCTACAGTTTCTTCAGTAATTCCATTCCACATAGCTAGATAGCATTAGTCCTGTCAACCTTACCAAGTAACATGTAGGCAGGGTACACAGGTTATGTAGAGGTCGTAAATTTCATCCCATATCGCAAAGCCTAGTTGCTGTTCTCTGGTTATGCCATGCGGTACGGTCAGTTGGTGAGCGACTCATGGAGCAAAGTTTGGCTATTTCATCGGGTCCCTATGTTGCCCCTTTGTTGCCCCTATGTTGTCCCCGATACAGTCTACAACTACTCCTACAGTTTTTATGTTTTTCTTTTTGTTCTTAATGATAACATGATTTTGGGTCAGCCTACCAAAAATTTTCGCGCCCTTTGCAATTTCACTGTTCAGACTCAAAAGAACATTATCAGTGCGCAACTCGGCTCTTGACATATTGAGTGATATAATGCAAAGTATACGGTACTCTGCAATTGCATGGGATAGTTACGCTCCTTCATATCCCCTTCTCACCCCCTCGACATGCAGTCGGAACTTGGGGTCGCTGGCATGGCCCTACCTCATGTCGGGAAAATTCTGTTCGCCACCTATGGTCGGTTTACTTATTTTAGCTTTCAAAAGGGTCATTTCTGCGATAAAACCCAAAATTTTCGGTGTGCTTTGCCCACTCTTCCTCAGTTTTGTTACTAGTGGCTAAATATAGAACAAACCCTTTCCATCTTTTCAAGTAACTTAAGTAGAATTTATCGTTTTATGTAAATGCCGGGAATCTCATCTCATTTCGCTAAACTAAGTTAACGTTCTCTTGAGTCTGTCGTTCCGTGCGGCTAGTGACTCGAAGAGGGAAGTACAATGTGAGTTGTGCCCGATAGGGCCCAACTACCTGTACAGTTGACCTCAGTGGCGTACACAGGGGGAGGACATTGGGCCATGTCCCCTCACGGATGCAATTTTCAGATTTTTTCAGCTCCTAAAAAAACGTGTTTGTTTTAACACAAGTTTCTCTTCCAAAGGTGGCATATGTGGCACCAGATTGCATGTGAGGACACCTAATTTTTCAAAAATTTTCAAAGGGGAGGGGGACACCCCCCTTGCACCCCTCCCCCAGGCCGGCGATCACACAACATATTGCATGCCCTCTTGACAGAAATCCTGGGTACGCCATTGGTTGACCTATATAAGCTTTAAATAAGTACAGATTCTTTTTAGTGTAAGCTTACACAAAAAATTCGCGCGCTTCGCGTGCTTTGCAATTTCACAGTTTAGGCTTCGGGAAAAACCTTAACTCGGGCGGAACTATTTTCCTTTAGTATATACAAAATTTTGTGCAATATATGCCCCTCAATGGCATGGTATAGAACACAGGTTTTCTTCAAATCTCCCCTCACTGACCCCTCGACGGCATCGGGGCTGTCGAGGCTTCGGATCGTTGTCCCCCCCCCCCCGTTGGGCAAATCCTGGCGCCACCCCTGCTGGACCACTACCGGTTGGACTATCGGTTTTCAGCTCTAACTGCATCGCTTATCAACACTTTCAGTCGGCATTTGCTTCATTTCAGTCGTCAAATACGGCACCACACCCCCCATGATAAATGCTCTGGCGACGCCCCTGATTAGAACGTGAAGATATATACTGGGATATCATGAGTCAATCACTTAATTGACGAACATTTTGACAATAAAAATATAAAAACTTTAGGTAAAATGAATGAAACTTTGCAGTAATATTATATGTCTTCCTTATAGTGCTATATTTTGGTGTTTTCTGGACTGAGTAATCCACAGAAAACGAATTTTGAATTGTAGGTGGCAGTAAACAACACAATTTTTACTGTATGAAGAAATCTTGAGTCAATCACTACAGGAAAAGAGCAAATGAAATCAGGGGGCGCCACAGGTGGGGACAGGGGAGGACCGCCCCTATCAGTTGCAAGAAAGGGGGAAAAGAAGAGGGAAAAAGAAGAAAAGGAGAAAACGAAAGGGAAGAAAAAAGAATTGAAAGAGACAGAAGAAAAGATGAGGAGGGATGGGGTAGGCCTATATCTGATCCATATAATTAATCCAGAGCTTTCAGGAGGCCCTATTCCGGTGTCTGTCAGCCTTTAGATACCCTTTTATGATGCACAAATGAAGCAAGGAAAATTTTCGTAATAGTTCAAGAATGTTTCTGTAGACTCCACGCACGTATTTTTGGGTGAAAACTTTCCCTTAGAAGGCACTAAAGTACCCAAAGGGGGGGGGGGCTTTAGGAGGTTCGTTGAAAACATGCCCTTTTCTTAGACAACAAAGGTTACTCTCCTCTTTCACCCAACCAAAAATTAGAATCCACTAAATTATGAACATTTTCCAGCCATATATGATCAGTTTATAAAAACAGCACCATTTTGCATCTAAGCACCCTTAAATTAACAAAAAATTCTCAAAAGGGAGTGGACAACCCTTAGACCCCTACCCCAGGACGGCAATCACTCATCCCATGCTTTTTCCCCTATCAAAGTACCTTGGCTCCACCCTACTAAAGGGAGAATGCATTCCCCAAATTTGAATTAGTGTACCCCGTTATCCTAATTCAGGAATGGCTCCTATCAATCATGTGACAATATTTTAAGGGTCTTTTTAATCACAAGAGTCTACAAAAATAACGCAAAAGTCCTAGTTCTGCAGTTTCAACTTTTCCTTATTTTATTTCCAACTTCGGACAAAGTCCCACTCGGTCGTCCCTCTTTGTACGACTCTCCAAACCAAACTGACCCCACCTTAACCTAACCATCCCATGCCTTTCACTCTTCCCGCTCTCCCGTCATGCCTCTCTCCTAAATAAAGACTTAGTTTGTTTAACAAAAACTCCACCGCATACTTAAACTGCCTCTATCCCTGAACTAAACCTATTGTCACAAAGACACAGAACTCTTTACACAAAAGAAAGCCTAAATAATAACAAAAGCACAGAGAACGTAGAACAAGTAGAGTAAGACAAGTCAAAAACTATCCACAGATAGTATCAAACAAAATGAGCTGTTTTTCATACTTACAATATTTTGTTACTTCTTTATTAAATTCATGCAGAAAACTCCTTGATTAACCTTCAATATTCCATGTTTAGAGACGAGATTTGTAAAGTTTAGCAGATTTTTGAAAACAAATTTGGGGTGACTGCTTTCTCCCTTTAGTAAAAGGAAGTACCCTTTAAAAGGAAGTGCTCAAAGCTGAAAGGAGCAGAAATCCAACAACAGCTTTAAACGGCCAAAAGGAATGGAGCTTAATTTTACAGTTGTGAAATATAAAGGATGCAAAGAGGAAAGAGAAAAGAAGCATTTTTGTTCTACAGTGCTCTTCAGGATTGAACTGTTCAATTGATGGCGGCGTCCGTCATATCTCGAGTGTTGATCTGTATATACCTCATTTTGATCGAATGTTCTCGGGATCACTCTCAACCTTCGCACCATTGGCGAAGTTTGTTGTAGTACCAAAAGTTTGTAACGGAAGCACGCCCTCACTATGGTAGGCGACATGGAGTGAAGCCACTAATTTGGCTCTCTGTACTGCAACAAAGCAAATCGTACGGAAGCCGAGAACATCTCGGTGTGAAATCTGACATGCTAGTTTTCCCACCCATCCCTTCGGTAAACATGGGAAGGAGAAATCAAGATACGATTTCTCCTTACCATTATCCACCGATAATGTGGAGTGAAGAAAACCAAAGTTACTGAGGGGGTACTTCAAGAAAGTACCATTATACAATGTCTATTTTCGAACACCCTGTCCATAAATGGACGCGCCCGCACATGACACGGATTGGCGCTGTATAACTTTGGTTATATTATTACCAACGTGGGATGATCCCACCGTGGTACGGAGAAATCGTCGACGAGCGAACTTGCTATGTTACTTAAGAAAAGAGGATCGAAGGACATAGTGGCGAGGCATGCGGCAGACTTTATCAGAGAGCGAAGAGAGAATTGAAGTATGTCAAGACACAAGACAATTGAAGTGGTCTAAGTATGAGATTCCGGCGGTTTATAAAGAAGTTAAGGTAAAAATGATGGTTTATCCATATTAAAAATGACGTGGTGGGATTATCCACGTTGGTAATAGTATAACCAAAGTTATAGCGCCAATCCATGTCATGTGGGGACATGTCCATTTATGGACAGGGTGTTCGAAAATATACACTGTGTAATGGTTTTTTCTTGAAGTACCCCCTCACTAACTTTGGTTTTCTCCACTCCACACTATTGGTGGATAATGGTAAGGAGAAATCGTATCTGGATTACAGAAGAAAGGGGTGGGCAAACTGGCATGTCAGATTTCACACCACCGCGAAGTTCTGTAATACACTACATTACGTCGTTGGTTTTGCCCCAGTTATTGGCTGAGAAACTGCAAATTTTCAAGTTGGGAGTATAAAACAAAACACTTAAGGCACCATGACTTATCTCTGTTGTGAAAATTACTCCTAATCTTTCGAAAAAAAACCCCGATAAAATGACATTTTCTAGTACTTCTGAAGCTGAATGCACGCTGTACGTATGGAGACACACCAATCATCTAGCTTTTTGCCTTGCAGCGAATGAGCCCTCACTATTTTCGTGGCTTCACTGGTTAGAAACGGAGCGATATACTGTGTCAGCGGTCTTCCTTACTTTAATTTCTATGGAATAACCTTATCATGACGGAATATTAATAATTATTTTTAGAGTGACAGAGAAAAATCTCACAATCTTTGGAAACATAACAAATCTTACTTTTCCGGCCTTTTTCTGATTGTAAACAGGTGAAAAGGTCTTCTATCGTTGACAATTAGTTTACTTTTGAAGTACCACAGCCACTCTAAGATATCGACCAATGAACAGATTCGTAGTGGCTGAACGTTGCGGAAACTCCAAAAAGTGTCAACATTCGTTTTGACTTTGTAAATGTTTCAGCGTATCGCAAACAAGGTAATTTTAATTGAACTTTTAGCGTTGCTGTACATTCCAAATATAAGGGCAGCAACCCAGTTATAGATCTTCTAATCACATTAAAAATAAAGTGATCGTGCACATAACTTGATAACTAATGTCGGTATAGCTTATCATAAACACGTACAAACTTTAGTAACTAGGCAGTTATTGATTTGACATCTGGGAACTTATTTCAAGACTGCTTCAAAAAGGGAAGACAATCGTTTCTAGTGAAAGTACTTCATCTCTGACCCCAAAAGCTTAAAGAAACAAGCAAATATAAGGGACTGGGTATATACCCTTTCAATAAGCCAGTTGGGAAATTCAGTACTTCCGGTGGGGTAACAAGGTCAGCTGTACCGTGACAACTTTTCCCCCAAGGAAAGTGGTTCAAGTGGTTCACTTGACCTCTGACCCATCCCATGATACATTTCATGAAAAGAATTTTCCCAACTCGTCTATTGTGCGTAGACGATATACCCCTTCAAAATATCTACCAAAGCTGTAACTATTATACAACAAACTGCTACATTAAAATTTCCTAGCACATTAACCTCGGCCTACATCAGAAGTTCTTAATTATTTTTCTCCGGGCAATATTTTCACCTGCAAAACCTCGTGGGTCACTGTCAGGATTTCGTTATGTTGGTCTAGCGTTCCAATAGGAAGCTTCAACAAGAACGTAGCTACGATCACACTTGTCAGGCAAGCGATTTTCTCTTTTGGTAGGATAGCGAGGGGAAAGTTATGAAATATCCATTTGTAACTCAATTTGAGTGGTTTGAGAAGATGATACTGTTAACTGCTCATACTTGATTCATTGGCGCTAAGGGTAGCACGCCACTAATTCAAGGGGAACCCGCGAAGGATATTACCCCTACGAATTTAACACCCTAGAAAAATGGGGGGGGGGGATCTGGACCATGTTGCTGAAGAGATTTGCTCTTTTGTGATGATGTGTATCTGGTAGGAAAGGAATTGAAGAACTTATCCTGCAAATATGAATGAAGAAAATTGAAGGTATTTCAGACACTTTTTGCAATAGCCTATATCCTTCCGCAATGCAGAATGTCAGTGGCGTAAGAACCTGGGGCCCGCTGGCCATGGCCCCCTCTATATCTTTTGTGGGGGGAGGGGGCAAATGTCATTTTGGCCCCCTTCAAAATCGCGATAGTGTTCAATACATATAAAATAGATATGTACAGACTTTAATAAAGTAGGCCCTGTTGTCTGCTTATCTGATGTCATGAAAACACAATCGTGCCCGCATCATACTCTAATACAATAATCTGATTATTTTACAAGAAAAGCCATCAATAACACATCAATCAAGGTCAATACTGATGTTATAAAAAGTCAGTATTTCAACTTTCAAGGAAATTCCCCCAAAACGGTCAATTTCGAGAATTCACATTGAGCTCGGGATATTTTTTTTTAACTGAGAAATCAGACTTTTTTGAGAAATAACTTGCAGGAAACTTAACTAACCCTAATATCCAGATTGGTTAAAATTATTTAAAAGTTTAATTTGAAGTCAGTAATTTAATTTTCGATTTTCAACCACTTAAAAACTTCCTTGGTAATTAAAATAAAGTTCTGATTTGAATTGCACCAGCACCTATATATTCGATATTAATTCACCAGTGTGTTTTTAATGGTTAAACTTATTATGATTATCAGTGGTGTATTTAGGGGGCCATTGGGCCATGTCCCCCTCACTGATGATGATTTTTTTAGTATCTAATAGACGTAAATTTTTTAACACAAATTTTACTTCAAAGGTAGTATATGAGGCATCAGATTGCATATTTGGACACATAATTATTCAAATATTTTCAAAGGGGGACACCTCTTCCCCTTAGACCCCTTCCCCAGGCCGGCGATAACACAACATACCGTAATGCATCCCCCACCCATGCATGCCTTGAGAGAAATCCTGGCTACGCCACTGATTATTATCTCATCGCTCCTTAATGAGGATGAGATATTGTAGTCACTTGGCCTGTTGGGCCATATACGGCAATACCAGCTAAAATAGCAACGGTTGCCATTGTAACAGTTAATTTTTCCTAGTTACTAGTCTAAGGGGCTAACCCATGGTGAGGTACCCCAGGGTGACCAGAAGTCCATAACTGAAGGAGGGGTCAAAAGGTGTCCGTGTGTGTGTGTGCGTGAGTGTGTAGGTGTGTGTGTGTATGTGTCCAATTTTGTTTTGTTAATATCTCCTAAACGGTGAAGCCGATTTTCTTCAAACTTGGTGGGAAGGTGCCCTAGGTAGAACCCCGGTATTACAACAACTTCCGGAAGTAAAGGTCAAAGGTCAAATTATGTGAAAATCACTTTTTTTACAATAACTCCAAGAGGGAATATCCCATTGACATGAAATTTCACATACGTAATAAACTTATCTAGTACTACAAAAATATGTGGTTGCCATAGCAATCAAGGTCAAAGGTTAGGTGATGGAAAGGAAAATATCTATTTTTTACCTATTTTTAAGCAAAAAGTGTGTCAAAAACTCCTCCCTGTGGGCCAGACCGACTCTTTTCAAACTTGGTCGGGATGGTATCCCAGGGTGAAAACTTGTGTCTCGCAGACCCTCTGAAAGTGAAGGTCAAAGGTCAAATTTGGTGAAATATTTAAAAATCACTTTTTTTAGTAATTTTTCAAAAAGGAACATCCCACTCAAATGAAGCTACACACATGTAATAAATGTGTCTAGTGCCATACAAATATATGGTTGTCATGGCAACCAAGGTCAAAGGTCACGTGACAGAAGGTCAAATGTACATTTTCTTATTTTGTTACTACTCAACGGCTAGACCGACTCTCTTCAAACTTGGTGGAAAGGTACCCCAGTGCCAAAACTTTTATCTCCCAGACCCTCGGAAGTGAAGGTCAAAGGTCAGAGGTCAAAGGTCAAATTTTGTGAAAAATCACAAGTTTTAGTATTTTTAGTATAATTTCAAAAAACATCCCACTTACCTGAAACTTCACACACATAATAAACGTATCTACTACTAACAAAGTATATGGTTGCCATGGCACCCAAGGTCTAAGTTAACGTGACAGAAGGCCAAATTAACATCTCCTTATTTTGAAAACTACTACCAAACGGCTGGACCGATTCTCTTCAAACTTGGTGGGAATGTACCCGAGGGTGGGAAAGTATGTCTCATCCAGCCCGGAAACAGAGGTCAAGAGTCAGAGGTAAATAATAGCTTTGGGCCTGCTCTTGGTATAAAAAAATAGAATACATTGCTCTGTGTATCAATCTTAAATATACTTGACGCGCACCCTAGCGCGTGTTAAAAGAAACAAATGCAGGAATTGCTTCCCCGCAGTAAGCGTGTAAGATACCAACGCGACCTTTACGAGTTGTCCAGTATTTTTAGTGTAAGGCGTGTGACTGCTCACTAAACAGAGCCTCGGTACGCGATGGCTTCTGATAACACTGACGATAGCAACATAAATGAACAGTACACAGAGGCCTGCCTGTACGGTACTGCCTGTCCATTTCAATGATGCACATGCTAACGCGCGCTAGTATTCACATGATATTATGTGCACGGATTTTCAGTATACAGGGATTTCATGTGACGCCACACGAGTGGGCGTCTCAGGCACTGCGAAGGGCAAAACACACGCACAGTAAAGAACCTACAGCACACGCGCAAGACATAACCATTGATAACACTCGACACAATGAACGCGTGCCCTTCAAAACCAAAGAGACGCGTCACGTGACGTTCTGAAACCTTTCTATAGAGGTTTTTCACTGACGTCACTGCGTTCGCGCGTCTCTCTATTTTGACGGCCAGGCGCCCAGTGTATAACAATCGTAACCAAGATCCTGCAGTCTTTTGCGCATGAGCAGTGACGGCCAGTGAGCCAAATTGAAACGCGCTGACGTCACGTGAAAAACCTCTATAGCCTACTGAAAGCGTTCTTTTTGCACAACAAAAGGACACATATTGGGAATAGTTAACAAGCGTGCAGAATCCTCCAACATTGTCCCACTGATCCATATGTAGGTTCTACACATCCAGTGGCGTAGCTAGGAATTCGGTGACGGGGGGGCCATGGAGCACGATTTACTATCTAAGCGGAGCGCCACCACAGGTTGGCGCGGAGCGTACAAGAAAATTTTTGGCTCCCCAAGGCTCTCAGATGGCTGGAGATTGCATCTCCGGGCCGTTTGACCTGCGCTGAAAATATCTCTAAATTGGCATTTCGTGTACTGACATTTTGTATAATGACACATATTTAAGAAAAAAAAAAGAAAGAAAGAAAGAAAAAAATCACATAACTCCTCGGTAGATATGGATGTTCTTTATGACCACCATGGGCGGCGATCCGTCTTTGAAAGTGGGATATATAGTCAGCGGCAATATCTAAGCGGAGCGCCACCATCAGTTGGCGCGGAGCGTAGAAAATTTTGGCAAAAAATACCCCCAGATCACTGGAAA
Source organism: Holothuria leucospilota (assembly GCA_029531755.1). Lineage (NCBI taxonomy): Eukaryota > Metazoa > Echinodermata > Holothuroidea > Aspidochirotida > Holothuriidae > Holothuria > Holothuria leucospilota. Next base: position 32,790,725 of record CM055982.1, on the reverse strand, counting down.
TTGCCCTTCCCAGGCTTTTCAACGTGATACTAAGACAACTGTCTGATGTCTTTCCTAAAAAAATAGGCCTATTGGAAAAAGTCTAGAAATAGGTAAAGTGTTCTGACTTCCGGATATATAGTCAGCGGTAATATCTGAGCGGAGCGCCACCAAAGGTTGGCGCGTAGCGTACCAAGAAAATTTGAGCTTTGAATACATCCCAGATCGTCGGAAATGGCACTTGTCAGGCTTGATAGCAGCCATCAAGATGCGCAATTGTTGCGAAAAATTTTTAAAGGTTGATTTGAGCCAGTGTACACATCAAAGATATTATAGGTCTTAGCATAGATACCAAACTACTATACCTAAATTGTTACGAAAAATAATCGACTCTTCATGGAAACGCAAATATCGGGGCAGAAGTGTAAATTTGGTATGCGCGCCGTTCTAATCGGAATCTGCGTACGATAATTAGACCGCGTCACAGAAAATTCCATCGTTTATAAAGGTTAGCGTGCGTGCACTCTTTCAACGCGTTCCGTACACGCGCAGTATACATTTTTATTTTTATCCGCCGAAGTACTTGACGCAAACTTCTGCGAACATGAAGAGCAAACCTGCTAGTTGCTTTCCCGCTGTAAGCGCTTGAGAAATCAAACGTGCATATAAAAGTGCGTAACTTGAAGATGCCATAGAAATTACTGGCCTATGATAAGTCTATGAACTTCAAATCAGTCATTGTGTGTTCATATTCAAGGGCACTTATGTGTAATGCTACTATAGAAAGAGATAAACTGCAGTATTCATATAAACGCCAGTAATTAATAGGCTACTTTTGTAAAACATTCATTTGCCTGTTTGTTTTTCAAATGACTGAACTGTCATCAGCATTTCCGCCCCGATATTGTAGCCTCCATGAGGAGTCACCACCATGGCCGTACGGGCCAGGGGTGCTGGGGGCAGCGGTCCCCCAAATGTCAGAAACCTGACTAAATCGGGCAAATATTTTGTCTCAGTCGGGTGGAAAATTGGACAGTTAAATTAGGTCTGGAGTCGGGCAAAAATCACCGCCCTCCCTGAGAAAAACAGTCCCTTACGGCCATGGTCACACGCCATTTTCAGTTGGAAATCTATGCTTATATCCATAAGTTTGTAGGCCAATGGAGTTTTAGATTAGTATTCTTCGGGTTGGATTGACTTGTGCTGTAAACACAAAGGTAACGATATGTGCTTTCGTTTTTGTCATATATTGGTGTCATTTGCGCCACATACTGTGATGTAGCCACTTCATTAATTTGCTAAGGCAATTGCATGTACTAGACTCAGTGCAAATATGTAATGATATGCACTTGCGCTAACGCGTAATATCGCCAATTAACGCATTAGAGACCGAACAGGCTTAAAGGCACTCTACAGGTGTAGGGCGCGCTCATTACCAAAGATATTATAATCATAGATACCAAACTCTTTTACGTACACTGTTACCGAAATTTACTCCTAGTGCTATTCGGTGATGTGCATAGGAATGCATTACCCAAAATGTCATTGTTAGAACAACGCAAATTGCGTGAGTATTGTATACGCACAGAATACAGTTCCAGGTATACCCAGAATATAATACTTGACGCCAGGGCCGTAGCTAGGGTCATATGTTGGGGGGGGTGTGAAGGTCCCAAATTCCGACTGGATGGATATTTTTGCCAACTGAATGGTGGGGCGTAAATTGCACCACTTTTATGCGTCCTGCGTTTACATACAGCAGTGGGGATCCTTAGTTTGTCACTACATAAAGGTGCCGTCGTGGGGGAGGGGTCTGAGGGGAGGGGTTGACCCCTCTCCTTTGAGAAATTTTTGAACAACTTAGATTGCTTAGATGCAAATGGAGCTATCTTTGGGATATTTTTGGAGCTGATCGTATATGGCTAGAAAATGTCCATGATTAAATGAATTCTAATTTTTCCGACTGGTTTGATTCTTTTTTCCAAATGAGTGGCGGCCCGTAAATTGCATTTTCGTTTCTATGGGCGTTACTTTTGTATAATACAGCAGTGGGAATCCTTGCTTTGTCACTTCATAAAGGTACCGTCCTGGGGGAGGGGCCTAAGGGGAGGGGGTGTTCCCTCCCCTTTGAGAAATTTTTCTTAAGGTAAGGTTGCTTAGATGCAAAATGGTGCCATCTTGAGATACTTTTGGAACTGATCATATATGGCTGGAAAGTTCCATATTTTAGTGAATACTAAGATTTGGTTAGGTGAAAGTAGAAAGTATGTTGTCTAAGAGAAGAATACGTTGTCAACAAACCTCCTGAAGCCCCCCCCCCCTTTTGACTACTTTAATGCCTTCTATTCTGGCATCTAATGCTAGCATATACCTGTATAGGCCTCCTGGAAGCTCTGGATCAATTGTATAAAATGGGGCAATGACATAATGCTTATTACCTGGCATCTAAATAATAATAATAATAATATAGAGTATGACGCCAAGCATTTCGCATCTATCGTATTTTTACTAATTTTGAACGAAAATCCAGACGAACAGCTTCCAGCAATGGGAAATGGGCGGGAGGGAGAGTATAGGTGAAGAAAAATGATACTAGACCTCCCAGACAGGTATAGCAAAAGGGGTTTAGGACTAACAAGCGCGTTTTCAGAATGTGTAACTAGTTTATGCTATAAAAGTTCACTGGTACGTTGTGCTTATAATGTTCATAAGTGATACAACGTGGATTGTGAGGATTGCGCGCGAAGCGCGCCGATATTTGGGGGTATACTTCAATGCCAAAATGAAAAACCTGCACGCAGGCTCAGCCAGGGGTGGTGCTTTGATTTGCCGACATGGGGGGGAGCGCCCTGACTGGGGGCCAGCTACTCTACGTCCCGACAGATGCAATGGGTTGCCGAACTCAAAATATAAGGCGCGCGAAGTGTTAATATTGAATTTTCATTAAGGAAAGTTGAAAAAGTTTGGGCTTTTATTGAAGAATCTGGACAAAACCAAGAAGTTTGTTCGGGTGACTGCATGGTCGTCGTCGGGGATTACATTCTTCATCTTACCCATTAAGGATCTCCTACGAAGCTGAAAGATCTTTCTCTTACAAAATATGTTTGCCACGATGGCGAGGCTGAAGAAAGAATTTTTCAAAAGTTAGGAAAAAGAGCAAAGAACTTCGCAACGATGCATTTTCGTGTTTCTCTAGGATCACGCCTACACGGAAGAACAACATTTGTGGAAACGTTGAAATCCAATATGTTTGAAACGGGGGCGTTACCACTAGATAGAACTTTGGATGAAAGCGCGAGCAGCGCGGGAAAATTTTTTGAAGTTATAGAAAGAATCGTTACAGAACTTTCTGGCTACGGGCCCGATAAATAGACGTTTGGAATATTTTCTGAGTATATCTATGTCTTCACCAATATTAGTCTATATAAAATTTTGCGCAATTTTGTGGGGCTCTGAAAAATGGGGGGGGGGGGGCTAAAGCGCCCTAGCTCCCATAGAACTGTGTCTGGTATAATTACCTTAATAATGTTCATGAGATTGATTGTAAATCGTGACGCATGCGCGCCAAGCGCGCTCAAATTTTCATTAAATAAGATTTCCATAATAAAACCTGCATTCAGAATCTGCATCGAGATACTTTCAATTGCCCAACAAACCAACATGCCACTCAGAGAGCCAGTCTTTTACCTGGTAATTTGTAAACAGCTTTCAACTTCTGCTGTTGTGCTTCTCCGAAAGTTGCTATCGGAAGATATTGATAATAAGAACAACACTGAGGTAAGGTTTGAAGCGCGCGGAGCGCGCAAAAATTTTGAGAGTTTGAGAAGAATTTGCGAAAAAAAGGACAGCTTTGATTTGATTTTACGTGAGGAAAATAACGTTTGGTATTATTCTCACTTGGTCTAGTTGGAAAATATATACAAAGTTGACATAGGCTCAGTCGGAAAAATGTGCTAGACTGAGATATCAGAAATTCCAACTGGCATTTCAGATTTTCCGACTATCGTCGCTCTGAGGAACTTTGGGGGTGAGACACCCCCACACCCCCCGGTCGCGACGGCCCTGCTTGACGCCCACTTTTGCGTTATCAGAAAACGAACGTAGTTGCTTTCATTTTATGAGCGCGTGAGAAATTAAAGGCCGATATAAACTGATAAAAGTGCGCAGCCCAGTTTGAAGATACCATAGAAACTGACCTTTGAATAGTCTTTGAACTTCAAAATAGTAATTTTGCATTCATATTCAAGTGTACTTATGTGTAATGCCACAAACAAGAGATAAAGTTCTTCATATAAGGGGTTACGGTGATATTTCTTAGGTTAACAATGTTCTGTGTATTAATTTTCAAAACCACTGAGCTCTGATTAGCACTTCCACCCAGATATTTTTGCTCAATGAAAAGTCGACACCCTATTTTAAGTTTGAAATCTATGCTGACCCACAATGCCTCAGCGTTATATTATTTCCAAAGGTAACCTACATCACGTGACCCTCAAATCGGCTTCAGTTTCTTCGTATATTCCACACTTACGAGAGCAGGATATTGCGTAATGATTACACATTGACGTGCGTACTTCAGTTTATTTGGTATGGCTCAGTGCGTGTGAGAGCGATGAGATAAGCAACTCCGTGGATTGCCCTAGCTCTTGTTATCATTATTATTGTAACGACTTCCCCCAAAAATTATTATCAATATGGAAGGGTAGTGAAAAGGAAAATTATTGTATGTAATTGGCATGCTGTGTGATAATCGATGCATGCGCATGTAATATGTATTGTTGTTGTTTCCTTTTTCTTTGATTGTTTTTATTTTGTGATGCTCAAATTTAAACCGGAAAAATCAAATTGATAAAATATGATGTTTTGGTGTGGGAGGGGAGCCAAGGTCGAGAAATCGCGTCTGGTCTGGCCCTCCGACTGAATGTCAAACATCTTCCAACGCCGCTGCAAAATGGCACTTTGAATGAAACAAACAAACAGCAACCACCACCCTATCACACAAGCTCTCCGGCTCAAAATTTCAATAGTTATGGTACACAAATCTGAAATTATTGTGAACGGCCTACTCGTTAACTTTCATATGAGGGGTAGCCTGTGCCCGTTGAAACTTCTACAAGGGTCCAGACGCCACGAAACGGAACAAAATTAGTGTGTAAGTCAATGGAGGAATAATTAGTGGAGTGATGCGCTACCTTAACTGGATCTGTTTGTGAGATACGACCGCACTGTACTGTCATATTGCGTGTGAGTGTACAGTATGAGGTCGGTCGGTCATCCGGGTCTTTCCGTTACCCTAACAACTTTGGAGTAAAAACAACAACTGACTGCAGTAAGTCAATTACAAATCGAATCCCCTAAAAATGGTATGAAACGAAGACAAAGAGCCCAAATATTGGTGCCATTCAAGCCCGTAGCTAGGAAGGGCAGCAAGGGGGGAGGGGGCTCTCTAAAATTTTTCGCCCCTAGCAAAGTCAAAAATTACCATTGCCTTAATGCATTTTGGTATGTCTAGCCCCCAAAGAATATTTTTTCGCCCCCTGGAAGATATTTCGCTCAATTAAGTACCTCAGGGTCTGGCCACAGGCCTGGTATGGTGCCACGTCATATCGTGATCAAATAAATATGAAGTACAAAAAGGGGCGCACGGCCTGCAATGCTTACTTCTGACAGCAAAATTTTCTGCTGAAAAATTTTCAAAACAACTTTACATACAACGCGAGAAACGAATCTTCCAAGCAGGGCACAGATGGTTGTATTTCAATTCTGCAGTAATCAGGCGCAGTTCTTGATCGAGACTTTGGGGGGGGGGGGGCTTAGGGGGGACTTGAAACGGAAGAATCATAAAATTTTCTCTCAAATATGTAAATCGGTCACGCGCACGCTGAAACCAATGATAATAAAAACAGTACCATAACCAGGGACGGCGCAAGGTTATTTTGATAGGGGACATGGGTTGAGTGATCGCCGTCGTGGGGGAGGGGTCTAAGGGGAGGGGATCCCCTTCCTCTGAGAAATTTTTGCTAATTTAAGGTTGCTAAGATGCAAAATGGTGCGTTCTTTGGGTAATTTTTTGACTATATGACTGGAAAATGTTCATTACTTTGTGAATTCTAATTTTTGGTTGGGGGAAAGAGGGCCTTCTTAGGAGAGAGGTCTAAGGGGAAGGGTGTTCCCCTCCCTTTGAGAAATTTTTGCTAATTTAAGGTTGCTAAGATGCAAAATGGTGGGGTATTAGGGTTATTTTTTGACTAATATATATGGCTGGAAAATGTTCATAATTTTGTGAATTCTAATTTTTGGTTGGGGGAAAGAGGGCGGTCCTAGGGGAGAGGTCTAAAGGGAGCTAGGGTGTTTCCCTCTCCTGTGAGAAATTTTGGTTACTTTAAGGTTGCTAAAGATGCAAAATGGTGCGGTCTTTGGGACAGTTTTGACTGATATATGGCTGAAAAATGTTCATAACTTCGTGAATTCTAATTTTTGGTTGGGTAAAAGAGGGCTGTTCTAGGGGATAGGTCTAATGGGAGGGGTCCCCCTCCCCTTTTGAGAAATTTTGGTTACTTGAAGGTTGCTTAGATGCAAAAATGGTGTTGTCTTTGGGATATTTTTGGACCCGATCTTATGAGTTCAAAACATTCTTAATATTTTGGGTTAGGTGAAAGAGGAGGGTATGTATCAACAAACCTCCTGAAGTCCCCTTTTGGACACATTACTGTCCTCTAGTCGGGGAAAGTTTTACGCAAAAATACGTGCGTGGAGTCCACAGAAATATTCTCGAACTATTAAGAAAATTTGCCTTGCTTCATTTGTGCATTATAAAATCGTATCTAAAGGCTGGTAGAAACCGGAATATGGCCTCTTGCAAGCCCTGAATTAACTATATGGATCAGATATAGGCCTACCCCGCCCTCCTCTTTTCTTCTCTTTTACGTCTTCTTTTCCTACTCTTTTTCTCTTTTCCTGCAAATTACAGGGGGATAGGCCTCCCTTCCCCCTGAGTGGCACCGCCCCTGACCATGACATAGATGTAACGTACATACAGGCATATATTTTTTTTTTATTTGGAAGAATGTAGCAAACGTTACTGAGAGATACGAGCAACTGGACCTGTTCACATTAATGGGAATAACGATTCGGTCTGTAGAACTTAAAAGGACTGCTAGTATAGCTTGACGAGATCAGCGACGAAATGACTCGTTTTGAACTTCCAACAGATGATTAATCCGTTAACTTGATTTACATGTACGTACATACTATCATAGATGTTACTTATCTGACCCAACTTCCATTGTATGAAATCGCGAACCTAATACAGTATCTGATTTCGAGACACAGACGACAGTTTCCCTTGAAAAACTAATTCCACTGGACCAAGATGTGATTAAGTGTATTGGGCAATTTTGTTTTTCTCAGTACACGCAAATATAGCATAACACAACCTCTGATTTTTTTTTTGGGGGGGGGGGGGGCTTGAGCGAACTTTGGGGGGTTGAGCCCCAAAGCTCCCCCCCGTAAAACCGCACCTGACGGTAATGTAATTTCAGGCATGTGTGCAAGTGCAGCTAAATCTAAGACGTTCGAACAAATTTGTGTGAGAAATCCGCGTGTTAAACATGCGTAAATTACATTACATCGGATCAGATCAGGTTAGATTCGATGTCACTTTTATTTTTGAAAGAGTTGTTCAAGTCTCTAATGACAGAGTTAGCCTGCTTAACGGCATCCAAATCTGGAACTATTTAAGCCGGATCACACTTATATTTAACAAAATAAAAAGAGAGTCAATAGAACTGCATAGCGATTTTTCATCCCTCGACAAAAGATTGTCCCATTGCCTCAAATGGGGGCGTTAATTCATATTGGAACACGGTTAAAGGCAGTAGGCAGTCACCCCAAATGTTCTTCGAAAAATGAGCAAACTCTTGCAAATCTCTTCTTACTGCATTACAAGCCCTCTGAAGACGTTTTAAACATAACTATTACAAAAAATATGCAAAGCAAGGAGAAATTCTCCTTGAATTTCACAATTCACTAACAAAAATATTGTCACATGATCAAAATAGGCAATCATGAACTAGAGTAACAGGGCACACTCACTATGTTTGGGGTGACTGCCTACTGCCTTTAAGTTGGTGAAATCAGGGAAATGGTAAAAAATTCTACTTCATGAAATATTCAGAGTAACTAGTAGATGGTAACTGGTAGATGAAGTTTGCTGTTATGTTCGAAGGACATCACAAGTTGCTATTTCAAATGAAGTGAAAATCTTTCAACATTTTACATCTCAGCAACAGAATAAGCTATGAAGATGGGAGTTGGAAGAATGAGATTTATTTTCCAACCTCTAAAATATATATTCTTGTAACTCTAGAGTGTAGGTACACTTTAATATTCTTACTTTGAAGGATCACTTTAAGTACCAGTGAGTAGTTGTCCTATATAGACACCACAATGACCAACTCCCCCATGATTTGAATTGGTTTTTCAGCCAAATCGCACTCATCATAACTATCCTACAAGGGGGAAGAGATCATCTAATACAATCTTTCACACGGACAATGTTTGCTCACTCACACGTGAGAGGTTATGGTGTACACTTCTGGAATTCCCTAATTGCTACTAAATTACGAAATTCCGAGCCCTAATATTAATTTGTTTAAGAAGTACTTCAAAAAATTTCTTTTCTGTATATCTTTCTTAATTTGTTTCTTGCGTATTATGAGCCTTAAATTCCTTATGATTCATTGCTGCACTTTTCTGTACATAGCTGCATGATGTTTTGTCACACTTTCACACTTCATTTTGAAAACGAAAACCTCTGGAGAAGACCAGACTAGAAAAGCTTTCAGCTTCATCTGGCTCTTTTTTTCTCTTTTGTACACGTACGTCAATTAGTTGTCTGCTCTTCATTCTGTGTAAAAACGTGTATGTAGTGCAATTAAAAATAGACGAAACGAAAATTAAGCGCCAGTTTAGTACAAAATCCCATATACCACAGTATTTTCTGTGGGTCTGATCTCAAACTAGGACACTTCTAGAGAGGGTCCCTACCCACTTGGTCTCACCCACATGGCCTAGAGCTTTGCGCTACGGGGGTTTCATGTTTTTCTGTCGGCATCATTCATCGTCTTAGTATGCAAGAGTTGCACTACCCCCTCTCCCTCCCTATGCGCATAACCATGGTGCTGCTCACCTTAAACTTGTGATAATGACCTTATTGATATAGAATAAGTTGATTATAACCAGCCAACTTAATGTTCTACATGGAATGTTTCCTTTTCCAAAACTATTTAATAGTTAAGAGATATAAGTTAAAAAGGAAAGAAGATATGTAATGTAACGCAGTAGTTTAACAATAAAGTCACTTATCAATAACTAATTGCACCATCTAAAATTTAAAACAAGAGGGGAATGCACGGAGTTGCATATCTCATCACTAACACACATTTCATTCAATGTGGTAACAGTATCAAATAAAGACTCTCATCACCAACACTGTAAAAAATGATTAACACTTTTTTGTAACAGATAATAAACGCGTCTTGGCGTTTATGTAACCGAAAAAACAATAAAATACATAAGCAAATTAAACGTCTAAAGCGCCAACTTTAACACATTGACGCCACTTTAACGCCATCTCGTAAACACGTTTTTCCGTTTATTTTATGATTACTGTAAACATTAAGTTGTTTTTAATAAAGAAAAATTAGCACATATATAAAACATATAAACGTGTTTGCGGAGTGCACTTTAATTGACGTCATTATCTTTATCACATGTTAGTGTTCGTTCAGTCATTTACTGTGCTTTATCCATTTTGTTGTTCGTTTTCTAATTCTTAAATACCATAATGTGTTTAAAAATGAAGACGTCTATTTTTACAGTGAATAAACTGTATACATATGGGGAAAAGATTTCTACACCTTTGACCTCTGACGTTTGACCTTTACTTCGTCTGGGGTATGCCAGACACAACTTCCCACTTTGGGACGCATATTCACCAAGTTTGAAGAAATCAACCCAGCCGACTAGTAGAAGTTTTTACTCAAAAATGTACATTTGACCTTCTGGAACGTGACCTTTGACCTCGGTTGCCATGGCAACAACATACTTTGGTAGAATTTGTCATGCCCATTATATGTGCAATGTTCTTCTTGGAATTACAGCCAAAACGATTTTTACACAATGTGACCTTTGCTACTATGGTCTGCGAGACGCAATATCCCACCCTTGGGTATCTTCCCACCAAGTTTGAAGAAAATCGACTACACCGGTTCGAGAGATATTTGCAAAACAAAATTGGACACACGCATACACGCACGCACACACTCAACCAACACACCCACTCTCTCATATACACACGGACACGTTTGGACCCCTCCCACAGTAATGGACTTCCAGTCGCCCTGGGGGGAACCCACCATGGCTTAGCCCCTTAAAACTAGTAACTTGGGAAAATAAACCGTTTCCATGGCAATGATTGCTATATTTCATCTAGCATTGCCGTATATAGCTCAACTGGCAAAGTAACTACAATATCTTATCCTCCTTACAGAGAGATGGATAATTAAGTAAATGAATTCGAGCAGACTACAATGTCTCAACGACGGAAAAAGTTTTGAAGATGGAAGTTAAACAATTGGTTTTCACATTCCAACCTCAGTGTTCTACATTGTCTTTCAAGATGGCACTATGCAGGGGCGGATTTAGGGGGGCCCAGGGGGCCCGGGCCCCCCTTAAAAAATTTTTTGAAGTTTTTTTCAACTTCATAAAACAAATGACTAGGCCCTGTTCCAATTAAATAAGCCTTTGTGATGTGTCAGAGTGAAATCCAGATTTGTTCATTATTTAAATTTCTACCTCAGAAAATAAGTCTTAGGTTAATAATTCTGTTACTGACCTCCGGCTAATAACATTTTGGCTTATACTGGTCACAGTAACTTTTTCCGGGTATTGCAAGGGGTTACCATGAGCGCTGTATTGGATTGCTAACTTCAGTCTATTACCGGCCCGGCCCACAGCATTGGGAACACTGCTTCTACTTTCAAAGGAATTTCAGAATTCTTTAGAGGAATATTTTCAACAACCTCAGGCTTTTAACTATAACTTGCTGCAACATTAGCGTCTTCTTTAAGCTTTTTAATTTACTTTAATGAAATGTACTTAGAATTTAGGGTAATATAAGGTAAAAGAAGACTTCAATTCGGGAAACTGCCATCCTAATATGTGGACAACAAAGACTACTCTCCTCTTTCACCCAACCAAAATTTAATTTCACTAAATTATGAGTATTTTCCAGCAATATATGATGAGTTTCAAAAATATACTGAAGACATCACCATTTTGCATCTAAGCAATCTTAAATAAACAAAAATTTTCTCAAAGGGGAGGGGACACCCCTCCCCTTAGACCCCTCCCCAGAGAAGCATGTTTCACCCAACCAAATTTTAAATTTCACTAAATTATGAGCATTTTCCAGCCATATATGACCGGTTTCAAAAATATACTGAAGACATCACCATTTTGCATCTAAACAATCTTAAATTAACAAAAATTTTCTCAAAGGGTAGGGGACACCCCTCCCCTTAGACCCCTCCCCAGAGAAGCATGTTTCACCCAACCAAAATTTAAATTTCACTAAATTATGAGTATTTTCCAGCCATATATGATCAGTTTCAAAAATATACTGAAGACATCACCAGTTTGCATCTAAACAATCTTAAATTAACAAAAATTTTCTCAAAGGGTAGGGGACACCCCTCCCCTTAGACCCCTCCCCAGAGAAGCATGTTTCACCCAACCAAAATTTAAATTTCACTAAATTATGAGTATTTTCCAGCCATATATGATCAGTTTCAAAAATATACTGAAGACATCACCATTTTGCATCAAAACAATCTTAAATTAACAAAAATTTTCTCAAAGGGGAGGGGGAAGCCCCTCCCCTTAGACCCCTCCCCAGGACGGCGATCACTCATCATATACTTTATCCCCTATCAAAATACCCCTGGCATCACCCCCTGGTGCACCGCTTCCTCCTTATATCCCTCCCCCAGATCAGACTTTTATACAAACCACTGTGACCTGGGCCCCCCATTCTGCCAAATCCTGGATCCGCCACTGCTATGTCCCTTTGAGCAAATAGAAAACGTTGGGAAGAAAGTACTGTAGCCCATAATTGCCATATTAGCAGCAACAGCAACAGTATTCTCGTCGTGTACCTACCACATTGATAAGATATCGTATGAGGTTAATGAACCCAAGTGTTTACTGAAAATTGACTTAAATAGAGACGAAATATGGGCGTGAGTCGTTACTACAACAAATTTGGGTTTAAAGCAACGATAGTGTAACATAAAGAAGTTTCGGTAGGCGAAAAATGCCAAAATGTCAAATGTAAGCGCATCCTCTGAAAATGCGAAGACGACACTTCTTTCCATTAACTCCTGCAATTCTCGTTAGTGTTTCTGGCAGGAGCTACGACATCTGCCCTGGAAGTTATCGAAGCTCTAATACAACCGAAGGGGGAATAATAGAGATAAAACGGAAATTCTACGACTTCCACTAAAAGAGTTTACACCAAAAACATTTCATTTAGCATATCGGAAATACCCTTTCCTTGCTGTGGCTGTCAGACATCATACACCTGTACTATCGTGTCTGCAAACTTGACCTGGGCATGATTTTCAATGTTTTCTTTGCTTTTAACCCAAGAATGACTTTTTGTAGCATGATTGTGGCCTTGAGGAATCTATTGTGCAACAGATGCTCAAGGAGAATAGGCTACGTGCTACAATACAGCAGTCCAAGTATATTACGAAGGCTTCTTTATAGAGGTGTTAGGCATTTTGCCCGTGAAGCGTCCATTGTGTCACAGTAGAATCTATGGTCATGCCATGCGCGTGTGCTGTAATTAGGCTTATAGACCTTATGCATATGATGTCACAATGCAGAAAGTGCTCCCTCGTTTCGGGAGGAAAACGGCGTATCATTGCAAGTTCCACCAATGCAGACAGCTGATTTGTGAACCAATCGTATACGCGCCTAAGTCTACTAGATGTGTGAGCAAAATCTACACCGAGAGTGTACGTGTGCTTCATTGTTTTCCTCCAAAATGACATCAGTGTGACGTCAATGCATAAGGCTTATTGCGCGTGTGCTTTGTCCGGCAATGCCACGCAATCTCAATCGCGTGACGCACATGAAATACCTTTATGCTTCGCACAAAGTCTATGTAAGTGTGTAAAACCCAGACGATTAGTGTGTAAAACCCAGACGATTAGTGTTGTAACTCAGGGACGAGGTTCTTCCTCCGGTAGGCCACTGGTGAAGTCCAGACGGGGAACTATTGACGTGGACCATGTAAATTCTTGATGTTTATATTTTAATCACCTTTAGGCGTGTAATGTGTTTTGTTAATAAAGGAATTTGCACACTGGATGACTTCCAATTAACCCTATCATGATGGGCTGCTGACTCTTCCTTTTGAGAGTTCTTTATATATGAGGTATCTTAGATGCGAAATGATGTCATAATCGCCAAAGCTTTGAGCTGATTCTATGTTCAAAAATCCAGCATTATCTAGTGAATGTTTCTGAATTTTCAGTGGTTCTGTGGGGAGAAATGAGATTTGTTCGGGAGATAAGATGCAAAATGGTGGTACCAAATCTTCGGGAACAATTTGAACTGATTACATTTTAATAAGTCTCAGGTATAGCACGCGGAACAGGCAACTTCCTTAGAACGCTACTGATCTCATTGTCCTTACGGTGACTGTTAAAGACAGACAGTCATCACACCAAAGTATATTTTTAGTGTAGGGGTATGAAAATTCTCAGTTGGTGACTGCTCTTTGATTGACATCAAAGTTTGAAAATTTGAAAGATGCACAGCAGCTCACATTCCACACAAGGCAGACAGAGTGCTTTTATTACATTTTACAGCCTTGTATACTCACCAGGACATGGCCTTAAAGCAATAAAACAGGTTTATTCCTGCGCAAGGAGTAGCTTCATACAGTTATGGCAGGAGCTAGAAGTTGCATAGTTGCGAAAATTGGAACTGTCTGGGTTGATGAAAATTCCCCTTTAAATATCATTAGCGACTTTTCGATTTCAGGACGGTAGAGCAACAGGACGGAGAGTTAAACGCATGCGCGCCCGGCGTTCTGTCCTGATATTTAATGAGTTTCGATTTTAAAGACGACGGTGCGGTAGAATGACAACAAAACAATGAAGCGCTCATTTATTAACTAAGATGCAATGCTTTGTTAGCATCCACATTCATCGCGAAGTTGTTACAATGACGACCTACACAGGATTAGAGACGCCATCGTTACTGGGTATTTTATAAAATTGTGAAATTTTCTACCTCAAGATAGCTTTCCTTAGCTTAGCACAGAATCGTTCGTAAAATGGCTTACCAGATATGCACTGTTGTTGTTTGTCGTGGTCATTTTTGTCAGCAGCTTTCATGCCCCATGAACAAATGATGTACGTTTGCATACAGCTAACTTCAAATTTAACGTCACAGAAACATGTAAGTTATATGGACGAGGAAATTATTATGGCAACCCCTGTACCATCTTGTTTCTAACAGAACGTTAAAGGCATTGTCTGGTTGCATTTTGTAGGGGTCTTATATAAAAGATAAAAATTTTTCATTACATGTCATCCAAACCCCATATCAAAACTCCATTCCTAACTCAAGATATCTCTTCCTAAAGATTGGTTACTTTTGATAAGAAATACCTCCAAGTTTCCTCAAGGTCACAAAACGTGATCCAAAGTGGGCAAATTGCCTCAGATTCCTTTTTTATTCTTTATAATTGGCTACCTGGTTTGTCCTTGAAATTTGATACTGTTGGAATGTTTAGATGTTTTTCCATGTAGATAAAATGAAAAACTGTTCCGTACTTATGATACAGCAAATAAAGTTATGTAATATTCAATATAGTGATATCAACATTATAAAGAAATACAAAAGCTACATCAAACCATTTGCCCAGATGACATCACAGATTTCCCATCATGCACTAGGGAAATTGAAAATGTAGTATTTCTTCAAAAATTTGTATTTTCCGAATGCAAGATGCTATTGAGATGGGGTTTTCACTGCCTAACACAGAAAATTTGTCTGCTTTTTTTGAAAGCATCAAATTTGGTCACCAGACCATACTTTTAAATCGGTCGACGACCGTCCTGAAAATCAACAGGACGGAGCGATACTCGCTCCTGCTCATGCGAAGTCCAGTTTTTAGCTGCGCGTTCCGTCCTCTTTGTCTACCGTCCTGAAATCGAAAACTCCGTATTAAAAATAGGCGACAGTACACCTTGGAGCAGAATGGCGCAGGGACCACCATCCATGATGATCACATAACGCCATCATGTCTACAGTTACACGACGGTGCAGTAAAGCACGATCATGTTTAACTGAATGATTGGCATATTAAAGGCTCTCTTATCTCACCCGAGACAGTCAAAATTTCTCCCTACTTAGTTTACTTCTAGCCCCTCCTCCAATTTAAACGAAAGCACCTGTCTAGTAAACCTTCAAGACAGAGCCACAATAGCCTACGCTGAGTTTCAATTGCTCGAGGCCATATTGACACACAACCGTATGTGAGCTTAACTGTGAACACAACTGACCGTACAAGACATCTTTGACCAACCAGAGTGGAGCTATATTGTTTTAATGAATGTCAATCAAAGTGCAGTCATCTACTGTATTTAGAACTATAGGGATATTCCTCAAAATGTTTGGGTAAGGAGCTAGCAACTCCCCTAATTGGGGGAATGTCATATTTTTTCAGTGACAATGCAAGTATTTTTGTGCTTTCCCACCCCCTTTACCTCTTTCTTAACTCTTTTTCGTTTTGTATAGCCTGCTCCTTTTTCATTTTCTCTTTCCTACTTATCTTTTCTCAATCCCCATTTTTCCTTCGTTTTCCCCCTTTCTCCCCCCTTTTCAGTTTTCCTTATTTGCCCCCGGGGGTCCCATAGCACGGGCTGCATAGCAACCTTTATAACATGCAATCACTACGTTAAAATTTTGTTAATTTGTTTTATTCAAACTGAGTAATAATGGCTGAAATTCAAGTTATTTCTATTACAGCAAGAGGGACCTTTAACAACCAATTCGTTAATTTTCCCCGCCCTATTGTCCAACCGGGTTAGTTGTTCGGAAATTTCTATGCACAGCTTTTTTTATAGGAATCTAATTTGCGAAGTTGTGAACTACCTTCATGCCCGTTTATAGATGAAGGGTCATTGTACGAACAACTGACACAGACCACGAAAATCACAATCAGTAGACCATCCTGTTCTGAACTCGTGTTAACGGCCGGTCGATTTGATGATACGGAGGGGCTTGTGGGCTGAAAGGAAGGGTGATAGTAGACAGGTAGAGGTGACGATAGAGATTTAAAACTCGCTTCTTTACTACAACCTTCTTTACTAACCCCCCCCCATTCGGGCAGAAAATTAGCTCTTTTCGGGCAAAATATTCGTTCGCTACTTTCGGGCAAGTTTGCATTAAACTTTCGCGTTATGTGTATAAACAGTCGGAACTCCGACATTACCGTCTGTCCCATAATGATGCTCTTAATCCCTTCCTGACGTGGTCTTCTCAATATCGTTTTTGCAATTCACAGACTAAAATTCCTTACACTTTTATCGTATAAGAATTGGCGCTTTGGGCCGGTAAAATGCCAGACTGGGTCTTGTTTCAGGAATACTCAGTCTCGCGAAGGGGGCCACTGTGTCAGTGGCGGCGTGTCGGAGGGGGATATATGTCCAGCCCCTCAGCCACGGAAAAAAATGGCAATTCTTCGTGGTACCAAAAATGTAATATTTTTATCATCTTCAATATCACTGTAGTAAATATACATGTTGAACTGATTAAGTCGATGGTTTGTAGGGATTTCTTGTTCATTCGTGAAGCCAGAGGTGGCACGATAGAGTAGTCCTGGGATAGTCAGTCGCCACGACAATTAAACTATTTTTATTCTCAAGGAGGGCAAATTCTTCAATAAAACCCAAAACTTTTCGAGGCTTCGAGTACGTCACAGTTTCGTCAAATTTCTATAGTTTGATTCATATAGCTATAAATAGTTACCCCTATGCCTTGATCAAGTGTCGTACCAAGACATTCATAGCTTATATTATACACACAGTGTTCTGTAATGACCGGAAATTTCATGTTCAATGGCACAGTTCGTCTCTTGTATTTGTCGAACGGCAGCATACACTTAATGACTCAGGGACCTATGGGTAGGACAGACAGGTGGATATGATGCTACGCATGTTATCCCAAAGGAAGCATCAGTTGGGGCCATGGGTCATGGTTTCCAGGTTGGCCCGTTACCAGGCAAGGTACCGAAGGGAGAGATATAGCTTCGGGGAGGGGAATTCAAGGGGGTGATATGTGTTAAGATAAATTGACGCAATAACAATCCCTTACAACCTCCTCACCCCCTTGACTACGCGCCTGCTTCCACTTCGGATATTTTTTACTTTCATCAGTTTTTGTGTACGATACATAAAATATGTAATGCCCCACGACTATCGAAGGATTACCTGCTGTAGAAGAAAGGCAGAACCTTTAACGGGGGCCCAGACTTTTTGTCGGTGCGCTTTGCATCCTCGTAGGAGGTCTGTTGTTTCACTTTCTTCATATTTCCGCACCATGTAGCGGCCTAAACAGTAGGCTTATACCTCCCCACCCATACCAAGTAACCTATAGTTAGCCTACACAAATTTATGTAAAGGTAAGGAATTTCATCAGTAATCGCATAGTTGTTATGTTGTATTTGTGTGTACGACACGGTAAGCGACTCGCGAGTAGAGGTTTGACTATTTTCGGGTATAGTAGCATAAGCCGGGGGGGGGGGGGGAGGCTTCATCCCCTGAAGTTCGGAAAACCTTTTCTCGGGCAGCTTTTGGAGAAAAATCGGGCAATTTCCTCTTGCAGCACAAGTTTTTCTCGAGCAAAAACGACTCCATCTGGAATAGAACATCGTCAACCTCTATGTCGGATAGCCCGGATGGATAGGCCTACAATCTGACAATACAACACAAGTTATCCTCGACATGCGGTCAGTCGGCCAGATATGAAGTCTATTGTAACTCTCGACCAGGACAAATTCTATTATGATTCCCTGTCAAATCTTAGCGCGCTGTACAACTCTCCATTTAAGACACCCCCCTCAAGAAAAGCACTTAATCAGCACTAGTAATATCTGTGATTCATGTTGTGCAGAATACGCTATGGCCAGGGAGCTGTCCGTATAACAGCTCCCTGTTATGACAGTCATGCTATAAAGTCACACAGCCTTGATTTGTCAAATGTTGCATAGTAGTCATGCACGTACCATATTTGGAACTATATGTGAAAATTTTTGAGCTCCCCAACTTCCGAGAAGCTAGGCCCTCTTGCAGGAGAAATCCTAGCCCCACCCCTGTATCCATCCACATTTGCAAACTTAAAAAAGGGGAATTTTCATGATCCCAGACAGTTCCAATTCTCCCAACTATGCATCTTCTAGCTCCTCCCATAACTGTATGAAGCTCTTCCTTGTGCAGGAATAAACCTGTTTTATTGCTTAAGGCCATGTCCTGGTGAGCATACAAGGCTATAACGATAAAATGTAATAGAAGTACTCTCTCTGCCTTGTGTGGAATGTGAGCTACTCTGCATCTTTCAAATTTTCAAACTTTGATGTCAATCAAAGAGCAGTCAACAACTGAGAATTTTAATATACATACACTAAAAATATACTTTGGGGTGATGACTGTCTGTCTTTAAGCGTATAGATCTCAGGACCATAACAAGCTGCTCGCTATTTGAAGGGGAAAGTATAATGAAGGAAACTAAACATGAATCGATCACCAGCATCTCAGAGTTATTAAAATCTTAGCAGTGGAAGAATGGGCGCCATAATAACAATTTGGGGCGGGTGTCGCATTTCAATGTACCTTCTGCACTTTTGCGGTTAGTTAGATGAGGTTTAACGACACACCAACACGAATGTGTTACATCGTGTCAGCTAAAATGGGGAGTAAAATTCAAATGAAAAAGTAAAGAAGGGGCAAAATTCAACAAAAATCTAGGTAAATGCAAATGCGGGAGTCATGTCAAAAACATCTATACAGGCCACTTTCCTTCAGAAAGCCCAGAATGAGAGAAGGGTCTGTGTGCTCAAGTAATGTCTTCAGGTTTGGTACAGTGTAGTACTTCTGACGAATATGGGAGTATTCTTAACAGTCAAAGAGAATGTGTCTGACGGTGACAGCACAATCACAGGGGATGCAATATGGTCTCTCATCCCCATGGAGTAAATAGGCATGGGTAAGGTAAGTGTGGCCAATGCGAGCTTTAGTCAGGACTAAATCATCTCTCCGCTTACTGGTGGCCGCATTACCCACAGTCCCGGCCGTTGGTTTTATTTGGTATAATTTGTTCTCCGGGAGGGAATCCCACAGTTCTTGCCATTTCGATTTCACATAACAAGTGATCTTAGGACGATAATCAGTGTGCGGCAAGTACATGTTAGTGACGTCCATCTGCAGGGCTTCTTTGGCAAGCGTGTCGACCTTTTCATTTCCACGTATGCCCACGTGACTGCACTTTTGCGATGGTCCCACTTTGAAAGCTCAAAATAACATGTTAAGTGTTTGAATTTATTGCACAACTGTCTCCCCTGACCTAATTTAAAGCTACCTTTCTGCCGGCAATATAGTCTCATGTGGAGACGCCAGTGCATAGGCCTACGTGTAACTTGGTTACAGCCCACGAACTTAATAGTCCATCCGACGGGACCAGGCCCGTAGTCAAGGGGGGGGGGCGGGGAGGGGGAAGCCCTCCTTGGAAAATTTTTCGCCCCCTAGAAGGGGGGGGGGGCAAAATTACTATTGAAGTAATGCATTTCAGTATGTTTCGCCCCCTCTGGAAAATTTTTCGCCCCGGCTTTTTCGCCCCCCCCCCTTCAGCACCTTGTCTGGCTACGGGCCTGGACGGGACGAGAGGTTAGAGACAAGCAGTGGCGTAGCTAGAGGGGGGAAGGAGGCGGTCGACCCCCCCCCCCCCCACAAAGCCTGTGAAGGCCTCTGTCGGAAATAAATAAAACAATTCATTTGAAACACTTACAACACTTCTTATGTTTTTAAGCAGAATTACACATCGAAATGGTTACTGACAAGGCCTGAAGTGTCACTTAAGGCAATCTCGGAGATACTTTATCTATTTTTTTCCGCGCGCTTCACGCCAGATGATGGTGGCGCTACGCTTAGATAGTACATCATTACTTCAAGATAATAATCTGTCGGATTTTTTTTTTTTTGGCTTTTGCGCCCCCCCCCCCCCCACCACAAAAATATCTAGCTACGCCACTGAGGACAAGGTGCCGCCAGACCATAGGGATCTAGGCCGGATCACCAGAAGCGTATGGAGTGATATTTTTCAAGGTGGTGTTTGCAGTGGCGTCGACATAGGCCTACTTTTCGAAGTGGGTGGGTGGGGGTGAAGGTACGACTTTCCGCCAGAATGAAGGGCTGGACGTTCTCAGCAGGCGTCGTCGTGATGCAAAGCGCTCTCCTGTTTGGCCCACCAGAGGGCCCCTGTACGGTCCAGGGGCAACGCTCTGGAATATTAACGAAATTGTGACCTTTAAAATGAAGCATATCTAGCTCCAGATGGCACTGGATGCGTACTATTCATACCACCAAAACAAAATGACAATTTGACACTTTTGTTGACCTCACTGGCACGAACGATTTAATATGATTATAGGGGTGTGAGTGGGGACGACGGATCACGTTAAAGTTTGCATAGGGCTTTAAAAAATAAATCCACGCATGCTGCCCAAAAGGTATTAATGTTGAGGAAACTACCTTCCGGGTATTCCGCAGAGGAGAAGCCTTCAGATTAGAGAACCGAAGGTGCATCTACGGCTAAAGATCTGGGACAAGCCGGGAAAATTTGAAAAAAAAAATCTCAAATGCATTTCACTGGGTTGAAGGTGCCTTAAAATTATAATTATGACAAATGAAAGCTGTATTTGCAGCATTTTCTTTAGCAATAAATGATAAAGAGTGGCTGGTGCCCGTGGTTCACGTGCGAAGCGAGCAGAAATTCTGGTATCATCTATGAAAATTTCGTCCAACATGCAAGTACTTATACTCCTTTTGAGGAATCACAACAATATGATCCCTTGGTTTGGCCTCGGCGAGGATTCGGGAGAGCAAAGTTCCTCTTGAAAATCTGAAGGCAACGTTTTGTAAAATAAAACGGACATTAGTCTATGAGAGTGTAGGTATGAATTATCCGTGTATTTATTGAAAACTTGTTGAAAAGGCAACGAAAATCGCAGATCGTAGTTTCTGGAACATTTTGTGCAATTTAAGCCTCATGATTGACTGATAAAATGGCAGTGGAACCTCGTGTTTATATCGATATATTAACGGTGTGTGTTTGTGCATATTTTTAATACCCTAAATCTCATAGGGGCAAATGCCCCCTTTTTGGCGAAGCCACTGGGTGTTGCCCCTGAAATTTTCCTAGACAGTTTATGACATTTATTTTGCCATGAAATCGACATGTATTCATGTAGAGAGGGGAGGAGGACTCATGCACCCGAGGTCCTCCACCGCATAGGCTATGGGGAACAACATTAAGGATGTCAAAGAACTTAAATCGGTATTTCTAAGTTGTTAGAATATCCTGCAACGTAGAGGAAAATTAAACAGTTATAGAATATGCCGATCCCCGTATTTAAAGCCCCAGCAGGGACGTAGCCAAGTTTTTGGTGAGGGGGAAAAGTTGACTCATCGTTCCCATTCTTGACCGCAGTCCTGGGGGAGGGGTATATAAGGGGAGGGGTGCCCCTCCCCTTTTAAAATTTTTGTGCTGTCTCAAAGAGCTTAGATGCAAAATGGTGCTTCTTTTTATACTAGATCCCAGTGTTTTCCACAGGGGTTTTTTGAGGGGCGCAGGGGTGGCGCCAGGATTTGCCCGAAGAGGGCCACACTCCCCGGCGAGGAGGCCAGCGACCCGGAACCATGACAGCCCCGATGCCGTCGAGGGGTTGGTGAGAGGGGATTTGAAGAAAACCTGTGTTACTATACCATGCCATTACAGGACATATATTGCATAAAATTTGTATATACTAGAGGAACATAGATTAACCTTTTTATCTGGAATCTAAACTGTGAAATTGCAAAGCGCTCGAAGCGCGCGAAAATTTTTTGGGTAAGCCTACACTAAAGAGAATCTGTACCTGCTTAAAACTTATGTAGGTCAATTGTTCGAGCAGGTGGGCCCTATCAGACATAACTTACATTTTACTTCCCTCCTCGGGTCACTAGCCGTATCTCACGACAGACATAAGAACTTTAACCAGGTTTACGGAAATGAGATGACATTGTACTATATTTAGCTAGGCCTATAAGTAATGGAACTGAAGAAGAGTGGGCAAAGCGTACCGAAAATTGTGGGTTTTATCTCAGAAATGATCCTTTTGAAAGCTAAAATATGTAAACCGACCATGGGTAGCAACAGAATTTTCCCGAACGGGGGCCCGGCAATGCCAGCGACCCCAACTTCTGACAACCCACTATGTCGAGGCGGTGCATGGTGAGAATGGGATTTGAAGGAGCCTAACTATCCCATGCCATTGCAGGGCATATTTTGCATAATATCACTTAATACTTCAAGAGCCAAGTTGCACACTAATATCGTTCTTTTGAATCTGAATTGTGAAACTGCAAAGCGCGCGAAAATTTTTGGTAGGCTTCCACAAAACATATGTAATCATTAAGAACAAAAGGAAAAAAAAAGAAAGCTGTGGGGTTGAAGACCGTATCACCAACTGACCGTGCGGCATGACACACAATAGAGAACAGCAACTAGGCATTCCGATATGGGATGAAATTTACGAACTCTACATAAACTGTGTACTCTGCCAACATGTTATTTGGTAAGGTGGACAGGACTTGTGCTATCTAGCTATGTGGGATCGAAATATTGAAGAAAATGGAGTCACCCTTCAGCGCGCGTAGCGCGCCGAAAATTTTGGGTTCTTATTAGAGAAGTTGTCCTCTTGAGAGCAAAAAACAAAAAAAAACTGTCGGGGCGACTGTCGCCTTCGGGGACTGCATGCTTAATCATATCGACTAGGACTCACCGACGAAACTGTAAAAATTCACCCGGCGGGGGGCAATGGCCCTTGCCCTCTTCCCCCTGCCCCCACCTGGCGCCACCCCTGGAGGGGCGGTCCGCCCTCTTGAGTGAAAATGACATTGACAACCAACATTTTTCGGGATTTATTTTGTCGGATTAATTTAGTTTGTTTCAAAATCAGCATTAGGGTTCGAAAAAAGGGCTAGGGTTCAGTTCCCAAGTCATAATCTGTTGAAAAAGGAGAAAAAATCCGGAACACTCTTTCCAGACGAGATGACATCATTAAATTCCAAAGTTTTGATTGAATTTTCGGGGCCTATTGCCAATGCGTCCTGCATAAAATAAATATGCCATCCGTTCTGCTGCAGATCCACCGTCATTACTCATCCCTGAGACCTAGATCCCTACCCACTCACACTCTGCCCACCAACTTCCATCCCTCCCTCCTCTCGCCGTTTTTTTTTTATTTATTTATTTTGCTTTCCTTCATTTTTTTTCAACATCGCCCATTGCGTTCCAAAAATTTCGGGGGGGGTCACTATGCCCCCTGTGGCTACACCACTGAGCCCCAGTCCACCCCATTAAAAATGTTCAGGCTAGTTTTTAGGCTAGCCACTGGTTTAAACGTATTTTGAGATCAATTATTTTTTTTAAAAAAATATGCTGCTTGACAAAGTAATCTTTGTACGATTCTTCCCTTTTGAACCTCTACTCTCCAAGAGTCCTCGGGCTAACCATGGTTTGAAATTCGCAGTCGCCCATTCGCCCAATGCGAGTACAACAGTGGCGGAGTAGTCAAAATTATTATTTACTAATCTAAGAACGGTGCTCTTTTGTTGAAAGCTAAAATGAGTAGTATAGCAATGCAAATGTCAATTACAGTGAAAGCTAATGTAACATAATCAAGTTTCTCAGATGCAAAAATACAACCTTTAGGCTACTCTGTGAGCACAATTTTAGTAGGCAGGGGCGGCGCCACGGGGGGGGGGGCAGGCATTTGCCCCCTATGGTTTTTGACCCAAAAAATAAAATCGTCTAAATAACGTTTTAAGACATAATTTTTGTAGGGGGTGGGGTGAGGTGTAACAGTATCATGGAATAAAGTATTGTGATACATTATCCGTCGCATATAGGACATTTTCGGTGTCTTCTCTAACTCATTGTACATCCGCCCCATACTGCAATACTCCTTTGTGCAAATATTTGGAATGTTCGAGTATAGGCCTAGACGCATTCATCATTTGCTATATAGCCTATCTTCGTCCACCCCAGAGCTTACACTTAGGCCTCTTCTACATCCCAGAAGGCCCATGATTGAATTTCTCTCCGAGTTTCTTTTTTTAAGGGTTAATACCTTGTGGCGTAAACAAGGGGGCCAAAATACAGTATATCCCCTGGCGAGATTCTGTGAAAATCGCTGTCTATTTGAAAACAAGCAAAACATAGTATTCAACACTAAACTGACTGATTTGAGTGATTAAAAGTTAATTCAAATCCGTATTTGACCGACGTATTTATCAATATTCTGTAAATTCTCGGACTACGCGCGAATGTGGTATCTATTTCGAATTCCATGGCTACCTTCACGACCGTGGCTCACGGAGAAGTAGGCCTACATATTTTAGTGTGTAAATCCAGTACGCATGGACCTACCAGCTCTAGTTGTACATGCCCTACACATGCAGTGACATGTCTGTAGTGCAGTATCGTATCCAACCAGGGGAGGAGGGGGGGGGTAGGATTTTCACTTCCGTGTACATTGTTCAATCATGTCACAACAATCACAAAATGGTTAAACTGGTACGCAGGGAAGGTTATACCAGAGGAAGAGTAACAGTTCCGTGAAAGTGGGAAAATATATATGAGGCGTGTAACATATCTAGATGTCTTCAGTGCAATTTGAAGATCTGGGAAGGGCCATTTCTTGCGATCTGAGGGCTGTTTTGGCAAAAATTTTTATCGGAGCAGTCCGCGCCAGCCAATAGAAATCATGCCACATATCAAGATGGCTTCAATGCAATTTGAAAGGTCTGAGAAGGACCATTTAATTGCGATATAGAAGCCATTTTGGCAACATTTTAAACGGTATACGCTCCGTGCCAACCGTTAGTGGCGCTCCGTTTCTATACCAACGCAACCAAACGCCGTTCACACGCTCATGCCTGTCAGTCGTCACGTATCAAGTATCATACGGTTCAAAATTGCCTCCAAGATCCCGAGAAGTGCCATTTCATGCAGTCGGGGGGGGGGGGGGTCTGTAGGGCAAAAATTCTCTTGTACGCTTCGCGCCAAACTATGATGGCGCTCCGCTTCGATGTCAACTTCCATTCTGTACCCCTCCCCCAATAGCCAACACAAATCGCCGCCCTTGCCCGTTTGTTATGTAATCGTCAACAATAAGTGCAACAAAATTGGAAAACTGTATACGGCCAAAAGTAAAGAACGTTGGATTACTTACCTAGAAACTAGATTTCTCGAGGAAAAATATGACTTGAAAAGATGCAAAATATTGTACCAGATTGCGTCTAAGGCTTCCTGTTAGTCGAAAAATCTTCCACACCCCCTCCCCTTAACCCCTCCCTCAGAACCGCGATCACTCATCTCACGCCTGTGGCAGATGCAGGGGGAAGGATGCAGTCGCACTCAAAAAATTCAAGAAAAAACGGCAAAAACATTTGTTAAGCTATAGTATGAGGAGGGTACAGGATGTAAGTACGCTGCATCTTCCGTCTATGTCAGTCCCCTATACGTTTCTTTGCCTGTGTTTTTTCGTTTCTTCAGTTAATACGTACGTTACCTATCCGTTCATTGTCAGTTCTATTCCTTTACGCTTCCGTTACTTATGCGTCAGTGTCCGTCGAACATTCGGTACAGGTACTGTACTTCTACGTTTCGTCCGTTTGTTGTCAGGTAATGATCCATTGAGCAAATAGCAATCACCGGAGACGAACGGATACTAACGGAGAAGTCCAGTATGAGAAACGTACGAGAAAATGATAGAACGGATCTTAATTTAACGGATAAGTAACGAATACGTAAGGGGGACCTTTTTCGGTCGACGTGCGGTCCAAGTTTTGTGCATGTTCAAAATATCTCGCCGTTCATACCGGACGTTCCCGGTCATGAAACGAAGTCGGCGGAGGAGAACAGGAGACTAAACGGATACTAACGTACATCAACGGAGTGCCATTTTGGGTCTTGTTTCCTCTCCGTTATTGCAATCAGGCGCTTAAAGACTGGCGTGTGTTATGGTAAGGTATCTCCCTCCCTCTCCCTCCCTGGTGACGCCATCCCAACCAATTATTTATACCTCTGCCTGTGAATCCATTCTTAAGGTTTAAGTCCAAATTTTACATAAATAATACTGCAATAAAATAAATTTCAATCAGTTTTGTCTCTTATCCCATACACACCCGTTTCATTTTAGGAGTTTAAAGTGGACCTAAAGTGTAGAATTATAAGAATATACACTTTAGACGTTGGAAACGAATTTCACTCATCCAACTGTCATTTTCATAGCTCACCCTGTTGCTGAGATATGAAAAGTTAAAATTTATTCACTTTATTTGAAATAGCCGATTACGCAATAATTGTGATGATCTTCTTATAAAACTCACATTACTTGCTTTTGTTTCCTTTTGAAATTGAAATGTTTATATAACCTTGCAAAACTTACTGTTGTACGGAGAGGTTTTGTATAGTCAAGTTACCTTATAACAGTGAGAAAGTGATCACATTTTGGCACAAGGTGCAGAGGCTTTCGAAAAAATAAAGAAAACAAAGAATGTAATTTGAGTAGTACAAGAATGACATAACAAATTATTGCGCGATCTACCATTTTAAATTGAATAAGCACCAACATTTTATATATCTCAGCTCAGGAATTCCTGCAAAGATGGCAGTTATACCATTTGGATTCATTTTTCAAGCTTTGTAACATATGTTTTTGAATTTTTAGCCTTTAGGTACACTTTAAATTTAGCAGTTCTTTGTAGACCAAAAATGCATTTTCTGTGCGCGTTTCTTTCAATATAAAAAGTTGATTTAACTGTAGTTTCAAGACAAAGTGAACTCAAAGCAAGCTGGAGTGATTTCACATTCTCACATTGATGAGCAGTTCTCCCTTTTCTGTGCCTTTCAATCGTTTTGACTTACAGACCCTTAAGGGTACAATTTGCAAAATTTCAGTATCTCCTATGCATATTACGTAATGATACCATACGATTATGAAGGACACTAAATCGGATTTAAATTTAACGATATACATAAATCAGTCTATTAATGTGAGGAAATTACGTCACTCCTGTTTGCGTAAAGTTTACTTTAGCTTGCAAATTTGGTTACATCATTGGTTCAAAAACTCGAAAAACTATAGGTAAAAATTTAATGTTATCTCATAGGAGTTATGATTCCTCTCCCTTCTATAAAATTCAATTTTGCGTATAACCCTTCCTCAGTGATTCGGCTTTTCTATAAGCAAGAAAAAAATCACATAATGAGGATTAATTTTTTCTCATTAATTAAGAAATTGCAGACATGAGATCCACATTTCAGAGATGAATACATACAGTTTAGAACACTCGGGAGGTGCCGTTTCCGGCCATCTGGAGGGTTTGCAAAGTCAAAAATTTTCTTGAACGCTCCGCGCCAACCGATGGTGACGCTCCGCATGGAAATATGTATTACCATTTTTCATAGATATATTCTTTTCTTCTTAATTGAGAAATTGCAGACGTATGATCCATATTTCAAGGCTGGGTACATGCAGCTTAGAACACTCGGGGAAAGTGCCATTTCCGGCCATCTGGAGGGTTTGTGAAGCCAAAAATTTTCTTGTACGCTTCGCTTAGATAGTCTTGCTGCACTCAGCCCCCCCCCCTCCCCCAATATTTTTTTCGTTCCGCCTGCTGCATAGTTGAAGCGTCTCATTCAGTGAGGGGCCGATTTTCACTGACAGACAACCAACCCTTCTCACAGTTCGTATTTATTTTAGAAGAAAAAAAAAGTTTCTTTTTGAGAGAAAAATAAAGTTCAAGAAAATGAAAACGCCAAAATGCAGGTTCTGACACGGGGTGGGGGTGGGGGGGGGGGGTAGGATGAGGCTCGGAAGTCTTCAATGCCTGCACCCTCCAATCAATAAAGCTGGGTCCGACCCAGCATACTTTGCCCCCCCCCCCCCCCATCGAAAAACCCTGGCACCGCCCCTGAATGTGAGTCTCTGTGAGGTTTCATTTTGGCAGAGACATACGGAATAGTGAAAAGGGACTACCCAAAAGCTTTACTTATTCCAGCGAATAATTAAAGGGAGACCTTTCTAACCATACGCGGCCTTATAAAAATTCAGCCTAATGAAAAGTTCCCACATAAGGAAAGGGTGGTGACCTTACACTTTGGCCCAAAAATGTTTCATAACCAAAAGTTGGCCCCCTGGAGAAAAAAGGTCTTCATTCTACCTATATGTCTGCAGAGGCATTGCATCCATTGGGGCCCAGGGGCCCAGCCACCTCCCCAAAATTTTATCAATGATGTCACATGATTCTGTCTGGGAAAGGCGTTTGAAAACCCTTCACACGCCAAGATAACTTTTCGAAAAATATAGCACTTTGTCATAGCTTTCGCTACTTTTCACCTCCCTCCAAAAACATTTTATCGCACCACGCCTCATATACCATCACCCAGACACCACTTCTCGCGGCACCCCCCCCCCCCCAAAAAAACTTTTTGCACCACACCCCTGCATGTTGGTCAGCCTCTTCTCTCTTCATGTAGGCATAGATCCATCACAAGAGTGGTATCTTGTCGTTGTTTTCAGTTTGATCCTAGGTGACCCCAAGTGAACTTTGACCTCCACCAAAAACAGTAGGGTTCTTACTCTCACTTTGCGGTATTCACATACTAAGTATGAAATTTATCCAAGCTTCCTACCTTGAGATTTCGTGTTAACATGCAAACACACACATCCACATGCACACAAATACACCATCATGAATGCATAGGTTTCTCTTATCATCAAAACCAAAAATTCTACATTGAACCCTCCATCACATTACCTTTAACCTATGTTGTCATGGTAACCATATATTTGGATAGAACTTAGGATCCCTATTATATGTGTGAAGTTTCATGTCAGTGTACTTTTCTATCTTGAAATTTTAGCCAAAAAATGATATTTACTCAATCTGACCTTCGCCTTGTGATCTTCGACCTTTACTTTCAGGGGTCTGGGTGGCACAATTTCCCACCCTGGGGTTACCTTCCCAGTAGCTTTGAAGAGAATCAGTTTCAGCCCACTAAGGGGCATTTGTGACAAATATTCACTTAAAAATATTTATTCCCTTTCCATCAGGTGACCTCTGACCTCCATTGACATGGCAATCACATATTTTGGAAGTACTAGACATCTTTATCATGTGTGTTAAGATTCATGTCAGTGGGATGTTTCCTCTTGGGAATGCAGTAAAATGTGATTTTCAGAAATATGACTATAAACTCAACTTTACTTCCATTAGTGAGTGGGGAGCAAGGGGTTCCACCTACAGTACCATCCCACCATGTTTGAAAATCAGCTTTACCATTTAGGAGATAACAAAACAAAATTGGACATATACACACACATCCACTCGGACTTGTTTTCACCCCTCCCTCAATTATAGACTCCCAGTCACCCTGGGGTACCCACCATGGGTTATCCCCTTAGAATAGTAACTTGGGAAAATTAACCCTCACCATGGCAAAAACTGTTTTTTCAACTTTCATTGCCACATATAGCTCAATTGGCAAAGGGAATACAATATCTCATACTCCTCACAGAGTGGTGACATAAGCAGTAAATTTTGGATCTTGACCCTTCTTTAAGTGTGGTCTCAGAGAGTTTTGTGTGGGCCTGCTTTCACACACCCTGTGGCAACTTTGTGAGACTGGGATTATCCCCCTTTCACTGCAATACATTACATTCACATCTCTTATGGATGTTAAGGATGTCACAGATGAGCCAACAGTGCTTACAGTATATCCACTAAATAGAAAAGAGATTTCAAGCCTCAGCTCCCACCTACATTGCAATTTGCCCAGGTTCAGGCATCTACAAATGGGATCAAGCGAACAGGCTCATAATATAACCAGCATACTTGGTTTACAACAAAATTAAGACAATAAGTCAGATGCTAAGTTTAGCACACCCCCTCCCCTCCTCCATTCTTTGTACCTCTGGCACCACAATGCAGCTCCTTTTCCAGAGTTCATTGATCTTGGTAACGAATTTCTGCAAACGCACACAGGAAAAATAAATAGAACTGTATATTTTGACCTTTTCTTCAGTTTCACTGTTCATTTATATTTTTGACAGATATACAACCATTAGATATACAACAAGTCAGATATACAACCATTTTTACATTATGTACAAGGCTATATATGATGAATACATGCTTGGTTATACTTTGAACAGTTGTTGTACACAAAAGGCAGTAGCAGTTCCTGTTTTTCTACAAACACAATGTGAATTCAATTGAACTACACATTCCTTGTCAGAAATTGAATGATTGATATGTTCAATCTACTTCAAATAAATGCCAGAGGTGTATGACTTTCTCTGTAAAGAGAAAAAGAAAAAGAATCCAAGACAAAATCATAGGTGACGTCTTCATGAAATATCTACAATAGTGTGCTTTCAACACGTATTTCAGGAAAAAATGAGAAATGTTACATATGTGGGAAATGAATAGCTTACAGACAAATAGTACATCATATCCAAAAATATAAAGAACACGATCGAAACAAATGCAAATTAGAGATGTGTACATATACAGAAAAGAATACTATGCTACAACAATTCCCAAACCAATGAACATAAAATATCCTGAGAGACAGTCATGATGTAAGGCCAGATATTTTTACTTGTGTCGGTGGTACAGTTTTCTCTTCTCTTAAACATTGTATTTTCTACCTGTTTACATATTTTTGACTTTATATTTAAAAACTGATGAAAAATATGTCTTGAGAAAATGAGATTTTTGACTGAGATAATCTTCAATAGTTAAAGTACCATTTCCCTTAATACTTATTTAAGCAACCATCACTACAAGTCTCTTATTTCAAACTGAAGAAGTCTCCCTGGAAAGCCCCCCTTTTTATGAGTTTGTCGACAAAATTCCACCACTACTTACACTTAATCATTATGCCAGTCATGTTTTACATGTACTCCTGAAAGACCTCACTAGCATACTCTTATGAGGCTAGTTTTTACAGGGTCTGTTTCTCTACCTCCTCTAACAAATTACAAAAACAGAAGACTGCTGTACTAGATGACTGTTTCTTTGAGAAACCAATACAATATTTAATGATGGCACAAATGAAAAGGAAAAGTTATGAAACTTTTTTCTGATACTTATAAACATCAATGTCAGAAAGCAACTGCCCTTGTTCCATGTCAGGATTCCTTTTTCTACTTTTTTACTTTTTAACTCTGAGCCAATTTACTCCATATACATCTTTCCCATAAACCTTACAACTTGATTTAAACCTTTGTACGAATTTACATATCGACCAAAATTTCCCTGCACCATTTATAGAAAAACATACACGTAAGCCCGTATTCATATATTATTTAGCAATAATTGTTCATTACTGCAAATCAATTATATCATTCGCTACCCATAATGATCTAATATAATCTATTTATACATTTCTACATCTCTAAAGTGTAAGACACAATATAAACACACACGCAAGTTTATATACCCACAACCTACCATCATGCAGTTCAACTACAGACCCTACGTTCCTAACTGTATATGCTAGAAATATTGTAAATATGAGTACACTACTGTCAAAACCTTTTGTGAAAATATGCTGGTACTGTTAAAAAAAAAGAAGGAAAACAAACAACGGACAACATCTTCTACAATGGGGATTAAGACCTGAGATGACAAACCTCACACTACCAGTACCAATAACACCATATGGCACACTCCACAAGAGCCTTTGTTTTCGCTTCCAAAAATAGACCTGCTCATCTTCAACTTATTTCAAAACAAAATTTCCATCATCTGCTGCTGTTCAACCACAGTAAAAGAGTCAGTATCATGCTGCATA
Source organism: Holothuria leucospilota (assembly GCA_029531755.1). Lineage (NCBI taxonomy): Eukaryota > Metazoa > Echinodermata > Holothuroidea > Aspidochirotida > Holothuriidae > Holothuria > Holothuria leucospilota. The sequence continues at coordinate 32,758,481 of CM055982.1, read as the reverse complement.
CAACTAGTTTAATTATAGATGTAATCATTTCCATGTTGTCTCCATTTTGCCTTAAATGCTAATCACCCAAAAGCTGGACTTTAAAATCATCACAATTCTGAAAATCTTCACATAAAGATATAATCTGAATAATATGGTCACAAAATTTCCCTCTGTACAAATTTCAAAATCAACTGATAAACTGCAAGTGCCTCACATATAATCTTGTCATCAGGGAAAAGTAGAATGACTCATGATATTCTGACCCTCCTCTGATTTAGGTCCAAGTCTAATTTAATCTCAAAAGGTATTTAAACCAAAAATAGAACAGTACACCGAAATGTCCTAAAAACAAACATTAAGAAAGACCACCATCTGTGCTACCTTGCGTGTCTTACCATATAGAAACCATAAACTGCAGACTGTACAAAACAAATCATTCTTGAATTTCCAGTATTACTACTTGGTTAGCAACCATCTTTTTAGACATACTAACCAGGAGACTACTCAACATGCAACTTCTGAAGAATATTTACTCCAAAAAATTCAGTTATAATTTGCATATCATAGCCATATACATATTAAAGTGGTTTGGACCCACTTTACAGATATAAAAGGAAATCAATTGCAAAATCATGCTTAAAATGTTAACAGAAGCATTAAAATGTATAAATGTTTAAACGAACAGTACTTTGCGTAAAACAATAGCCAAAATGGAAAGGAAAACTTTCTATCTACAACTGCATTGTACTAGTAACTAGAGACTAATTACGGAAGGCACAAAGGGAAGTTACATACAAAACATCTCTATAGATAGATGCTGAAGAGATAATTCTACTAATAAAGTTTGTCTTTTTAGATGCTTGGCATTATGGAAGGTTTTCATAAAAATAAATCTATATCCTTCAATTTTCTCCAACTGAAAAAAAAAAAAAAACTGGCAACAAAAACAATCATAGTTAGTAATGCAGCTGACGTGACCTGTAAAGCACCCAAATGATATTTAAAAACCACACCTTGTAAGTCACTTGCTTCCTCAGGTCTCTGTCTCTAAATGCTACAACTAGTAAAGTTTTACACCCTCTGGGCACTGTAGTTGGTAGATAAAATACCTGACATAACCAAATGCTTTGCAAAATCTGATAAGCAGAGCTGATGCTGATATTTCATGTAAAATATGAAAACAACCTTCCACATTTTCTTTACATATCAGGTTTCATGCTAATCTTTTTACGATTATAATGTAAGAAACAATTCTTAAACTTCTCAGTTCTAATGCTCATCAGCTTAAGTCTAGTTTAACACTTGTACAGGTGTAAATAAACTTTATGTCTGTAAGTTTGCCTGCCATGTTGTAAAAGAAGTTTGGCTTCCAGTACCAACCAATCAGCATCTTCATGCAGAAATTAGTATGGCATGCTGCAAGTCACACTCATCCCTGCTTATCATAGAATTCTACCTTAACAATTTACATGTTAACCATTTTTCAAGACTTCACTGTATAGTCCACATTAAATGAAAAAAATAAAGCACTAGGAATGCAGGGTAAACAAAAATAAAGAGATATCATACTTAAAACCAAAGATATTATAAGCATAGATTCCAAACTCCTATACCTACACTGTTACAGAAATTTGACTCCTCATGGAGATGCAAATATCGGGGCAGAAGTGTAAATTTAACATGGCGCCATTCTATTCGGCCATCTGTGTACATAAATAACGCGTTACAGAAAACTCCATTGTTAAGAGAGGTTAGCATGCGTGCACTTTTACAACACGTTCTATACACGAAGTTTACATTTTTCTGTGTATTATCTGGAATACTTGACGCACTCTTCTGCTCGCTCGGGAAACAAATGCCCTAGTTGATTTTCCCTTTTGGGCATGTAAGAAATTAAGCGTGTATATAAGTGTAATTTGAAGATACCATAGGAACTGACCTATGAATGTGTCTGTGAACTTCAAACTGGGCACTGTGCATTCATATTCAAGTGTAGGCTACTTATGTGTAATGCCACAATAAAGAGATCAACTTCTTCTTGTAAGTGGAATTTACTGAGGAGTCATACTTCTTAGGTTTACAATTTTTTGAAATAGCAAGTATTAATACATTTGTAACACACATTGTTTGCAAAAAGACGGAACAGTGATCAGCACTTCCGCCCCGATATTTTGGCCTCCATGAGGAGTCAACATGCCATTCTAAGTTTGGAATCTATGCTTGTAATATCTTTGGATGTTATAAGCATAGATTCTAAACTCCTATACCTAAACAGTTACGGAAACTGACTCCTCATGGAGAGGCAAATATCAGGGCGTAAGTGTAAATTTGACGTATGTGCTGTTCTAATCAGCGACCTGCCTACAAAAATAAGAACAGGTTACAGAAAATTCCATTGTCAAAAGAGGTTAGCGTAAGTGCACTTTTACAACGCATTCTATATGCGCAGAATACATTTCTCCAGAATACTTGACGCACACTTCTGCACGCTTGAGAACCAAACAAGCCAGTTGATTTCCCGTTGTGAGCGTATAAGAAGTTAAATGTGCATATATATATATATATATATATCTCGTAAGTGGAATTTAGTATTGAGGAGTGATAATTCTTACATTTACAATGTTTCTAAATAACAACTATTAATACTTATGTAAGACATTCATTTCCGTGTATGTTTTGAAAACGACTGAACAGTGATCAACACTTCCACATTTTGGGCTCCATGGGGAGTCAATGCGCCATTTTAAGTTTTAAATCTATACTTATAATATCTTTGCTTAAAACTTACTGGAAAGTGAGGGCCTCTTTACACATCATCTGACCTAGATCAACAGTTAGGGCAAATCAATGCTCTAAGTCAAAGTTCTAGAGTAGGCTTGGGCAACTCCAATATTTTTTGGAGCTTGGCACCAGCGACCCTATCAGTCACAATTCTGAGGAGTCGTGACCCTTACAATGACATTGCAACTGATCCAGGAACAGATACTTCGGCAGCCACAAACTGTTGATTATCATGCCAGCGAATGAGTGTTATTACACCAGTGGGCTTACACTACAGGCTTCTCAATGGCTGAGGTGCCAAACTGACAATGTCAGAGAATCATCATGCCAACTGAAGAGAAAATTTGCTCATGAATAAAGTAAAAAGATCAAAGAGTCAGTCATGGGTACAAGTAAAACCTGTGAAAAAACACAAATTTTAACTCCAAAAAAAATGACTGAATTCTTTTGATAGTATTGAACATTACCCAAGAGTCCCTATTCCAAGGGTAAGGAGTCACAACTCTGAAGGTGAGTTGGGTAACCCTGCCAAGCCTATTCTGAAGCCAATATATTAACCTCAACTTTAGACTCGCAACTTGATCTTAAGGGTAACGCTGGATCCTAAATTGTAGATTAGCTTATGGATCCAGTGAAGATCAGGATAAACTAAGCTGCCATAGGTTTAAATACATAACAAGTACAAAAGAGTACTGCTCTACTTCAGATCAAGGTAAATTTCTGTAGGACTTTTGCTTCTATCTACTAATAGACCCATACATCACCATTCTCTTAACTAGTTGTTTTTTGTTGTGTTTATATTAAAAAATGCTATCATAAAGAAAAACAAAGAAATAAATGCTTTCAGCTACTATCAATACTTACAAAATCATCAAAAGAGACATTCTCTGTCTTTCATACAACACTGCCTCTCTTTTCTTCTGAAAAAGATTTTCTTATCACAATTTTAAGCTTCCATTCATAGTGTTAACTTCACTACCCTTTCAAACTACAGCACATGAACTCATTCTGTTAATTTTCTTCTTCAATACATCAACTTTAGCTAAAAATTGCATTGTGTCCCAGTTTTAAAATTTCACGAGCAATGGGCACCAAGTTCCAACTTCCTTTAAACCTCTCTTTGGTCCCCAATTGTACAGTAAGTCCCCCAACTGAGCACCAGCCTCCCTAATGCACACATGACTGTATCATTGTGTATAAACATCTTTCATGCAAATAACATAGTCTCTGTTCCTTTGCAGTAATTTTCTTGTTCATCTAAATATGGCAAAGAAAAATGTTTCCTATGACAATTGTATGCCGACATTTTTTATTTTTGTGCTTACTTTTAAGTCACATCTATTCAGGCTGTTTTCTTGTAAAAAGTACACCAGTCTGCATAATTTGACTTACTTACTCACAGCAAACAGTGCTCACTTTCTTTTTGCCTTCCAAATCTGTCTTGGAGGAAGGTGCCAAGCCCAAATTTATTTTGACATGTAAAATAAAAACTAAACATAAATAATCTGGTAAAGTTTTCATTCAATACCTTATTCCTTTGTGCCATTCTTGAAACAGAAGCAGATGAATCACTTTATTTGTTACCAAACCTAAACTTGAAGCACACAGGAATGATGTACATTTTCACACTGATGACAAATGTTTGTATTTTCAACCCATGTGAAGTTAAGTTCAATTTTCACCACTGACCTGGAGTCATATACTATAACATTACTGGGTGGGAATTTGTTGTCAAGTTCATAGAAATAAAAAAAAATGTTGATTGATATGAGGCTATGATGTCACTTCTGCTTACTCTTTTTTTACTTTGGAGTAAAATGTGATAACTTCATCTGCAAACTCAAGAAAACCACACTATGGAAATTTTGATAAAACTACTGCTTTTTAACATCGCCTTCTTCCTCTACTTCACTAGCACTATCAGTTCTCTCAGAAGATTCAGGACTTGCTGCATAATTATCATCTTTATCCTCTGAACCTAACTCTGCACGAAGCAGCTGCTCTTTATGAGGTGGAAGCTTCCCTGATCGTTCCAGAGTCATCAAGTGGCCTCTGGATCTCAAATGTTTTGCCAGGTGACCAGGGATGCGGAAAGCAATAGAACATTCCTTACACTTGAATGGGCGTGGTTCTGGATCAGACCCCACAGTTGCGATTTCTACAGCTTCAACTTTTGCAAAATGCTGCTCTGTTCTTTCATGCTTAGAAAGGAGGAACTTTGTTGGAAAATGCAAGCAACAGTCAAAACAGGTATAGTACTGTTCCATTGTATGGTCTCGGCAGTGTATTCTGAGCTGGTTGGGTTTCATGAAACCTTTTCCACAGGTGGAGCACCGGTGAGGTCCTGAGGTGGAAGGGCTTGGAAGAGCTTGCTCATCCTCTGGACTAACTTCACCATTAGCAGATGATGAAGTTGCGGCAGTGTGTGGTGTATCATCAGCTGATAATGACTTGTCACTCTGAAGAACCTCAGCAGATGAGGATTCAATATGACCAAGGGTGCTTTCTTTCTTGTCACTGAGTGGAGGTTGCATTTCTGCCTTAGACGATGGGTCCAGCCGGAAATGGAGGCTATTTCTTGCCAGTGGACTTGGAGAATGAACTCTGGACAATACGGTAGCAGGAAGCTGTGACAGTTTGGATGGAGACATTGGTGATACCAGTGGAGGTCTTCCTGACACTGGTGAAAAGGGTACCATGAGAGTTGGTGATGGGGAAGCATTTAACATTGATGGTGATGGTGGAATGAAGCAAGGACTGTACGGAGATTTTGGTAGGCCCTCCAAGGGAAATGGCCAAACAGGTGCCCTTGTAAGAAGCAGATGTTTAATAGCATTATTACCTTCCTCAGGAATTCCTGGCAAAGAAAGCTTTGTAGGATCATGAGATGTCTTACTCAGTTCACTTTCTGACTTATGTGGTTTCTGCCTCTTTACCCTTGGCCACTCCTCTTCATCATCAGAAATGGGTTCAATGATTGGTGGAGGAACCAAAAGGATGTTCTTACTGGGTGTGACATTTGTATCCTTTGACACAGAAAGTTTGTTTTGCTCTGAAGTAGTTGTCATAGGTTGACTGTTTTCCTCACTTTTGCATGCTTCCTTTTGGTGAGAATTGACAGGAAGTGGGAACACAAGTGGAGGACGGAAACTGGCCTCTTTCCCCTCCTTTTGCTCAAATCGACGAGTAAGAATACTTTTCTTGAGGGGGGATGACCGTCCCAATAGACTAGGAACACTGGAACCAGTAGTCCTTGTCACAGCATTCTCTGACTGGTTGTACAAAGGGGAAGACACTGGACTTTCAAGGGTGACTCGACTAACAGGTGGTTGAAATGGTGAAGCCTTTACTGGCACTGATGCTACTGGTAAATGACTAACAGACAAACTTCGTTTCATTGATGAAGCTGGCACTTTACCATCAAGACTATGTCTCTGCTTATTGGTTAGATGCTGGGTCAATTTGCAAACCACTTCAGATCTGGATGGTTTTGCCATGGGAGGCATGGTACGATTCTTCAGTGCACCCATCAGTTCATCCAGACGTTGCTCTCTAGCAGGGTCTTTCTCCTTACTCTCCTTTTCTGACTGAGAAGCAAGGTGCACCTCACTAAGTGATCTCCGTAGCCCCATTCTTTGATGTAAAGCCATTAGTGATGAAGACAAACCTGAGTCACTGATTGCTGACATGGAAGTGGTACAACTCCCAACCCTGGTTATTTGTGACATGGACTTAATACCAAAAGGGCTTTTGTCAAATACTGAAGTTTCTCTGTGTTCCACTTCATCCTCTTCCATTTCATCTCCATCTTCTGAATTATCACTACAAACAGAGTCAGTGTCTTCACTATCTACATCTGCAAACTGCATCTCTTCACCCTCCTCCACATCATCAGTAGCATCCTCCAAATTGATGTCACCTGGTGTAACTCCCATTTCCAGACATTTCTTTACATGAGCTTTTGACTTCATGTGTTTTGTCAAATTACCTTTTGTCTTGAATGAGAAGCTACATCCTTTGCACTGATATGGGCGAACATCTGTGTGAGTTCTTATGTGTTTCTTCAACATGCTGGGTTTCTTGCAACGAATACCACACTCCATGCAAACATACTTTCCCCGCCCTCGTCCACGGACATACACATAGTCTTCGTGAGATTCATAGCCGCCAGGAAACAAAGGGATCCTGGACAACTCCATATTTGGTGCTGTACTGGCAGTTTGTGACATTCTATCAGACTTTGAACAATTGGATTCACTGCTCTCTATTGACTGGACTGGCTGGGAGACCCCATCCTGCCTGTGGTTCTCCCTGCTTTGTTTGCCTGTACCACGTAACTTCCCTTTTCGAGAAGATTTTCTCTTTTTGAAATCTTTCGATTCTGTGTAAATACCTCCGGCTGTGAAATTGCATTGGCTGTACAGCACTTTTGATTTTCTATTTCGTTGAGAGTTGTACATTCCTAAATGGACCTTCCATGAAATTCCCAGAGGATGTTGGACATGTCTCCCTGCTCTCCAATTAGAGTACATGGATATTTTAGTGTTAGACCCTTGAGGTGCGTACATTGGCTGAAGTCTCTTGGAACAACAGTTAGTTACTTTCGTGACACCACACATCCTAGCTGACATATTAGCATATAAAAAAATTGGCACCGTTGGGAGTGTCTGCCCTTGTTCATTTTTAACAAGACCTAAAAGTTTACCTTTGCCTTTTGTTAGAAGGACATTACTGAAACTTTTAGAGAGGGACTTGATACCCTCTGATGATTTACTCTTCAATGCTGCAGGATTCAGTGGTTCCTTCAGTTCAATGGAGGGTGAAGGTGGCATTTGATGGAGGCTATCAGGAGTATATGAATTTACCTTACCAGGCAAAGGTGTTGACTTTTGAAGTCCCACTGAGTGTGGTGATAATTCTGTTACAGTTTCCTTCTCAGAATTCACTGGAGTTGTACTACTTACAACATGAGGAAATCCTGATGCCAATGTTAACTGTGTGTGAGGCTTTGTTTCTATACAAGATGTAGTAACTCCACTGCTTGTTGGGAATGTCAATGGAATATCACTGCAAGATGTCGATGGTTTGTTTTTGGTAAATGATGGGTTTAATTTTAGATGACTGGCTGTGGGCATAAATGTTCTCTGAGTTGCAGTGGTTGGAGTAAGAGGTCTCAAGGGCAAAGGTTGTGGGGATACCATTCTTGCAACAAACTGACTTGCACAGGCTGGTGGATACTTTCCAGGAGTAACAGCAGTTGGTGTATATGCACCAAGAGGAAATCCTGATGGGACAAATGTACTTGATACTGTATTAGAAGGGGTTGAGGGCTTTGACGATCCGGTACCATACAAGAATGTCTTGGAAGGTGTCCCTGTTGGGGTAATAGGCTTTCCAGTTGCACCAGTTGGAGTGAATACTTTGGGGGCAAGACCAGTTGGGGTGAATGGTTTCGGTGACACAGCTGTTGGAGTGAAAGGCTTTGTTGTTGTACCAGTAGGTGTAAAGGGTTTAGATGTAGCTACAGGTGACATCCCTGGGAAACTTGGTGCTTGGCTTGATGAAGGACTGGGTAAAATAAATATTTGAGACTTTGCACCAGAGGATGTTGGTGTAGCAATTGGGCCCACAATAAGATTTCCATCAGACGAAGACAGAACACTCTCTATGTTCCCCCCAGCATTATGGAAGGCATGCGCAACAAGTCTTCCGAGTTCACGAGCTTGTTCAACTGGTGTGCTGGGTGTCTTTGCATTTGTTGGTGAAGCTTTCTTCATTACTGACTCTGCAATAGACAATGCTTCAGGAGAAAGTAACACTCTTGGATCTATGATAGGCTTTCCACCAATTCCACCTGGAGGGAATTTGACCATTTTTGCTAAAGGTGATGCAATATCTACATTTAAACTTTGGTAGGAGCTCTTCTCTCCTAATTTCTTCCATGTCATGTCAGGTGTGGGCAACCCAGTACGTGTTCGTGGAGATCCAAGTTGTATGGTGGGGACATCTGATGTCATTCCAGGCAAATTCCCAGTCCCCCTTGGGGATGATGCACCCTTTGGTGAAATTCCTGCCTTTGGTGTAGGCACTAATCTATTAGAAATGCTTAATCGCCTGTCCTTTTTACTAATGTAAGAACTGTTGAACTTTTGTACTCCTCCCAAATTTAGAGAGCTTGGTCTAGTAAGAGATGCATGGGCATCAACATCTGGCTGTTCTCCTATCTGTAGTAGACCTTGAGGATTGGGTTGATATTTCTGTTTGCTGGGTCCTGAAGTGAAGGAAAACCCCTCGGGTTCAATTTTCCTTGCATGCTGTATTACAGGCACACCTGTTGAAGCCACTGGCTTCATTGGCAAAGAATGTCTTCCAACTGGGATATTCCTAGGTGAGATAGCACCCAATGTTGTTTCTGGTGGACCTGGCATTCCATGAGGTGTTCCACTTCTGTGCGAAGGTGATGGAAGTAGAAGCATATTATGTGCTGGAGTTGTTTGAAATGTTTTTGGTGCATTCAGCAAATTGGACAATATGGCAGGATGAGAAGGTCCTTCATCCTGGCCTTTACTTGAATTGCCATCTACTGGCATCACTAAAGTCTTTTTCATTTTTTTACTAAAGAATAAAACTTCTCCTTCTTCTGTTCCCCCACTCTCAGACTTTGTCTTCCGTTTCAGGGGCATCCCTTCAGTTGCAAAAGCAAGCCCTGTTGAGAAACTAAAAGGTGTAGGGGTATGGGGGTTCCTGTGAGTAAGGGATATTTCTGGTACTGAGGCATGAGACCTCGCTGATGATAGACTCTGAGATGTTGCCATTTGTCTGACATGATAATCTTGGCTATCAGGGAACATATGATGATGAAGACCTGTTTGATCTCCCTCTTCCATTGAATTCTTTGACTTTACTGCATCCAGTTTCTCACTTTGACTGGTAACTTCAACCCTTACTGGGCTCTGTTCTTCTAGCGAGCTTTCCCCATCTCTCAACAGAAAGTTACTTTTGCGTGGTTTCACTGATTCTAGATTAGTGTTATCCATTATCTCTTCATTGTCACTTATCAGTTTTTGAATTCTTTCCTTTATTTTGTTTTTACCTACCACTTCTTCCGTAGGCTCTTTAGCCCTACTCTGAATACTAGCAAGAGCCTCGGGTGGCAGGTTTCCAACAGGCACTTGCAAATGATACTGCCCTTTTGCTTTTATGATGTTAAAATTACTGAGAGGGATTAATATTTGATCAGAACTGTCTTCCTTGCTGGCATCAGTAGGTGCTCCTCCTGACCCTTGTAGTGGATGAATATGGCTACCTGTCAATGTCCTCCTAGAATCTAAATCAATTTGAAGTTCTCCAGTATTTTCAGGTGAACTGTCATCTGCCACTAGAGTCTTCATCTGGGGTTGTGAGTCATCAGACAATGAAGAACTTTCCTCTGCCACAGCAAGTCCCTTTTGCTTCAATAACTTAGAAATAGAATGTTCAGTTAGTACTGACCCCTTTAATTCTCTAGTCTGTGATGAAACCTGTGAAGGGTCCGAGACCACTTTCTGCTGTGGGGATGGTGAAACATGGTAATTCTCATTCATCTCTGATGATTTGATTTCTAATGATTGCTGGAGTGGGTTACTTTTATTCACATAGCCATCTCCCAGAAAATGTTTAGTTTCATCATCACTCTCTGTCTCCTCTGAATCCTCCTCTCCATTGGAACCTTTGGATGGTGAATCAGTCCCCTTAATACCCACTTTGATTGCGTGGGCATGGGACTTGCAGTGCTTGTAGAGATTGCTTTTTGTCTTGAACGCAAAACCACAAGGTAAACATGGGTATGGTCTTTCACCAGTATGTGACCTTAGATGCTTTGTGAGAACACTAGGCTTTGCACACCTGTGACCACAATAATGACACACATGTCTCCCTAATCTTCTTGAATTTTTTGCATCTGACAAGTCAATGTCTACATCAGAAGTCATACTTCTGGACACACTCCCTGCATCAAAGTCTTGGTACTTTGAAGTATGAAATACAAGGGAAGATGAATTCATGGCAGTTTGCTTCAATGAAGAATTCAAAGTCCCCTTGTGTTCTTCAGTAACTTCTATGGGGATACCATCTCTCTCTGAATGAAGTTCTCCAGCACAGTTTGATGTTTCTACTGGTTTGTTATTGTTTACACGAAGGTCCACACTTTTGATTTGAAGAAGAGCTTCCACTGCTTGCTCTTCATCACCCGTTTTATTTTTCTGCCCTTGGCTTTCACTGGTTTGTTCACTTTGACTTTCAACACCAGAACTAACATGTACATTCATATTTTTGCACACTGTTTCATTCTTTGAAGAACGAGCCATACGCACTCGTCCCTTGATGATGTCGTACTTGTCTTTGAAAAGTGATGGCAGCAGATTACTGTCTACTCCTTGCTGCTCAATGGTACCTTTGTCAATGACCTTGATGGCTCCATCTTTCAACTGCTTCTGCACACGTTTAGTCAAGGCTTTTGCTCCTCCCCTGGGATCAGAGTTCTTCTTTCTTGGACCAAACTTGCTGCAAAGTTTTATCTTCCTTTCAAAATGTTCCCTAGTAAGAACTTTCCACTGCAATGGCTTTTGAGCTGAAAGATACAAAGAGTGGTACAAACTTTTACTTCTTGAGAATGTCATACAAGTAATGTCCTAAATTTCTTACCTATGAAATATAAAATAGTATCATCCACAAGTTCAACAATCTGCATGTGCACTGAAGTAGAATTAAATTCTGAAATAGTGAATCACACTCCATACAAATTTTGCACACTCTTTTTGTGAAAGCTGATTTTACATGTTCAAGTAGAAACATTTAGACTCCTGGATGAGTATGTCATATGTTTTGAATAAGCTCTAACAACCTTTCGTGACTGTGAAGTTGTACTTCACAGTATGTCAAACATTTTTGTTAACAGCTTTTTGTTTATTACTATGTGGATTGTAAAGCCTTACAAAAGTACAGTATCAATTTCAACAACAGCATGTTGACATTACAAAAGATCTGCTATGAACAATTCACAAAAACTACTTTTTTTGACATACAGTACTTCCTGGTAAAAGTTAAAGTTTTAAATGGTTTAAACTTACAAGTGTGACCACAAATAGCCAGCATTGCACAGACAATATACAAAGATTCCACAAAAACTACATACATGTAACTCATCTTACATACAGTACCGATTCGTCGAGGTTAGCTGACGCTGACGGTTGCTACGATAACCTACTATCTGGGACTATACTCGACGATCAGCAATTTGACTCTAAATTTCTGATCATCGAAGATTGTAAAATTAACTCCAGTAATCCTAACCTAGAGAGCATCTATTGATGAGAGGATTACATCGACCACAACTATCCCAAACAATGAAAAGATCGTCGATAATCTTGATGATTCTGTGGTCTTTTGTAGTAGCGTGTTAATCAACCATGCATACAATAGCAAGTGATGTGTAGGCTTACAGCCTAAGCAAGCATTACCTGCTGAGGGATACTTTGTGGAAAGTGTGAAAACTGCACTTCTTACACTAATGACCAGAGATTAATGACCAGTGATGGGAAAGGCCAAGTTTGTATAAAAGCAATGACAGAAAGGGATAGAAATAAATCAAAAAAACCCCTTTGTACTGCTTCTCTTTTCTATACGTGGCTACGTACACAAAACGGACAAGGGCAAGTTACTGGCAGAATCGTGAAGATTAATGCATGGTTCGTTTACTAATGGTTTCTTGCATAAAATATTAACTTCAAGTACGGTGTTGTACAGTTTCGAATTCTCTGTGAAAGTGAACGGGCCTTCCGACTCCCCGAGAATGTACGAACTTGTATGTAACTTTCATGCACAGCTAGCAGTCATTCTGTGATCGTTATCTTGCCGATGGAAATAATGTAGGCCACAGTTTGATAGAAACAATGGTGTACAATTGCCCTGTGTATCTAGTTTGGCGTGCTTCAAATAAACTTCCCCGTGCAGTAAAACTTCACCGTCATAAACTGGTAAAGGGTAGGTGTAGGAAATAAGTAAACGAAGAACGCTGGGTTAAAAGGATGTTTGTTGCTAATGAAAGGAATGGACAATGCCAGCTGGCGAAAATCTTACAGCACCACTGGTACCCAACCATTTAGAAAACATGGGGCCGAAAAAGTGGAAGTCACTTCTTTTTTCTAATGGATAAATGGATTTTTACTTTCAGAAGAAGTGGAGTACTGTATGATAAAATTTGGAATTTGCAGGGCTTCTAAAATGTGTCCAGAAACTATTGCATGATACAGTGCCGCTGAAAACTGAAAAAGCTATGCCAAAATTATCGGAACTCTATAGTGCTGCAAATGCTTTGCATGAGGTGGCAGGGTTCATGGCACTACAGCTTATTTTGCCGTCAGAAATGTTGATTAATGTTCAAGTTTGATAACGAGCCAACGAACTCAATGTTTTGAATTCCTACACACCAGCAACATACTACTCGTCCACAAATGTGTTAATGCAGGTATCATGGAATAAGTGTTAAAACTGTTCAGGTCCATAAAATTCAACTATTCTGCCATCTACCACAAAATTTGTCAGAGAAAATGCCATTGCAATGGCAACACATCTTAATTAGTCCCGAAAGAGGCCCTCATTTATCCAGTACAATACAAAGGCCTTGCCGCATTTTTAGTTTTATTCACACAGATGTTGCAATAGATATGGATCTCATTTTAACTCCACCCGTGACCTTTGGAACCACAATGGACTTACAGTAAAACCCCGTTTATCCGAACACATCGGGACCGAAGCTTGTTCAGATAACGAAAAAGTACGGATAAACGAGGTTCCAAGTTTTGCCTTAAATACGGTACATTGGGTCCATATAAGACAGTGTGTCAACACATTTCCAAAATAATTCCGAAAAGGCTTAAAATTGCAGACAAAATCCCCAAAAATATTGAGTTACTATTTTTTGTGACCGATGATATGACAAATAAATTTTAAGACGTCTAAAACAGAGAGATTTTATTCCAAAAATTTGAGCCTTCGCTGGTCTGAATGACCAATGCTTTCTACACACTAAATGAATGTGTGTGCTCAAGAAAAGCTGTAACGATCTGGAGAGGTATCTAGAGTATCAATTCTGCAAAAATTTCCAAAATTGTTAGAGACACATGTGTAGGAGACTCTCAAACAGCAGTTCGCAATGTTTTTGTAAGGTCTACTTTCATTATTTTTAGGCATGAAGCCCACTACATTACTAACTTTTCAGATTTAGTGAAACTAAGACTTACGCTAGTCTAACGTATTTTTGTATGAGAGGATATTGAGCCTTTACCGACACATGGCTTCTAACAAGAATTTCAAAGCAAATATGTACGATATTTCTTCCAAATTTGACAAAGAGATAACAGATTGTTTTCTATGTCCACATGTCGGCTGTTTTAGCCATCGTGACATCTTTCCAGTACTTTTAAAGTCCCGAGAAAATTTAGTGCATTTCTGCAAAAATTTACGTTGAATTTTGCCTTGTAAAGCACTTAAAACTTGGTGTATACTACTGTAAATGTGTTGACTATTATTGTTGTTAAATCTGACGGCTAGTTCGGATAAACGGGGTTTCGGATAAACGGGGTTTTACTGTACTGTAAATTCTAACCAACCTCCCCTCTATACCCTACCCTCTATGATGCAAGTGCTTAAATTTTGAATCTTACCTATTTTACAAAACCTTTGAAGTCTGAGTCCTTAGGAAAAATATTAATCCAATTATAATCCATTTTGGGAGAGAGAGAATGAAGAGGACACTTTTGGTAATCAATTTTCGAGCCCTACAGTGAAATGCAATGCAGTATATATACCCCTACCCTGTCTTTGCCAGGATGTCCCCTAAATTCACCCATGGCGTGATGTGCTAACATGATCCAAATTTTAACACAGCCCCTGGGAAACCTATCTGCATTGTCACTTAGTACTGTCACAAGCTATATACGCCATAGCTTGCAGCCCAGTATACCGTTCATTTTCATACATGAGCCGAATATTGTACTACGTTAATGTGCACATACCAGATGTTGCAATCGCATGCTACTTTATTATTATAAGGGCCACTGCAAATGCCTGGGAAATGCAGTTTCTGTACGTGAAAATATCCCATCGCAGCTATGGGTTTAGTACTCACTCATTATCAACAGCCGGCCCCCATTTTTGCGTAATCTTTTTTGGAAGTCGTATGCCTATTTATTCCTTGTGCGTTTACGTGACGTCGCACACATTGCCTCAAATTTTTTTTGCAATCTTCGACAGCCAGCGCCATCTTAATTTTTACACATGGACGATGTTTTATCTGATACCCAGGGATGTAAGTGGCCCAAGGTGATTTTGCAGGAAAATTATACGTGTCACGGCCGGGGCACAGGGCCCGCTTAAGGGCCCTGCCGGGGTCCAGGGGCAGCGCCCCTGGAGCTCATGGGTTTGCAGGTTATCATACATCTGTAGATGGGGTCTCAGAAGACTTTCCTGTATAGTGTATACAACTATTAGGCTATGTTCAGAGTACCTGTACTGCACGATAAAGCTGCCTTGAACAAGCAACATACACACCGTCCATAGATTAAATCCGCTACAGCAGCGTTGTTAACCATTGAATTGGTAAACACCCTAGGATACTGACGCAGTCTGTGTTTAGTGTTACACCATTTTCTGAATTACCAGATGAGAAGATAGCATCATTTAATGGAGTCAAAAATGTAGCATTTGATTGCTTCACATTTTCTAATTTTGCAACACTCGCGTGTCTCACTCTCAGTCGTACTCTCTTGATACACATGCTCCACTACTAACGTTACTGTAAACTAAATGATAAGTTTGTTGGAACTTGCAAATGATAGCCCCACCTTACATCAAAGTTAGGGGAGCCGTCCAAACTCGCCTCCGCGGATCCGCGCAGAAGTCGACTTCCTCAGTAACCTATGAATATGCCTATTGACGTCACACGCACACCTCCGAAGTTTCCCGATGTTTAATGAGCCCTCTCAATCTCTGCACTATTGTGCTCAGTGAACGTTCACACAATAGCGTGTCTTGGCCTGAATAGGGCTCCTAACAGGCAACCTTTCCGAGTAGCAGCGTCTTGACAAAAGAGCACACACAATAGCCCCAACAAGCGATTCCTTTTCAGATCACAACAAACCTTGGTTAATCCGTTGAGCAGGAAATTTCTCGACTTTAAGAGAACTATTTGCCAACAGAGTTTTTGATTTTGCTTGTTTCAAACAGATTGGCCCACGTATTAACTGGCTTCATAATATGAATTTTTAAGCAAGTTTCTGGGCAATATGAGGTGTCCCACACTCTTAAAGTATTTTCCGATATTGCAAACGAAACTTTTCCGAGTATTATTACCTACAGTAATGCGTCGGGATGCTTCTGCTCTCGCAAGGAACGTTCTTACGGCCGTTCAAAACGGTCATACATAATGCACGTTAGGATAGCTTCAGTAGAGCTATAGACTGCATGGTACTCGAAAGAAAATGGTACCGTTCGAAGCAAGTATTCACAGGAAGCGTATAAAAATATAACGGATAGTTCGTTGAAGGTCTTCTACACATGCCACTTAATTATTTTACCAAACATAGGTTTACATCAACCAGGGAGTTGCCTGCATCAACGCACTAATTTTGCTAAAGTTGCGACAGTAGGCCTAGGCAAAGTTGCACTATCTGCAGTATTACTGGACGAAACCATTTTAATGAGTTATTTTCAATGACTGTGGAAGGTCGTTATTCCCAGCGGAATAAACACCGTCGTAATACGGTGACGAGCAACCGCCTATGCACTATCAGTATAGATAGCCCAGTGGCGCAGCTAGCGCTAGCGTAGAGAGCTGCCAACGGGCCTAGCTCTATTTCTCCGCACATATCACAATAGAGTAATTGTAGGCTACAAGTTCTATTTCTTGCTTCAAAATGCTTCGAGAAATCTCGCTTTTTCGTGACTGACCTCGAGGCAATTGACCAATCAGCAAACACGACAGAGCTTAGTCCTATGTTCCTACAGTGGGTGAAATAAATCGAGATTTTAACGATCTCATTTTTATGTCACGCAGTTGCTGTAGTTCAGATAAAAAGTACGTTTATTTGGGAAGATAAACTTTTGAAGACAAATTACTGTTTCCTTTTATTCTTGAAATGATTTATATAAGGTTAAGAAATGAAAAAAATATCAACAGGGCAAAATTACGTTGTTCCAACGATTTCCCCGTACTGTACACAGTGCCAGCATGCAGTGCGTACGGCTAGCCTGGATTTACGTGCGACTGCAAATAAAGCAGTTCCTTGACTGTAGTACTAGCACTGCACTGATTGTACATACGAAGAAACAGAGAGACAGTCGGCTACGGAGATGTTGCTTAATTATTAGGGAGGGTGTGAGGCTATTGCTCGGCGGGTGTGAGGTTATTGCTCAACGTGTCGCCGGCCCGCTACAACAAGAACTTTGCAAAGGTTTCAGCCATACAGAATAGGCACATGTGTGCTTTAGTACAACGATCTGTAAACATGGCCCCGCCCCTGCGAACTCGAATGCAACAATATCCTGGTATATTCTGGGTGGAAACTGGGGGAACAAACTGCTTTGTAAAGTTTACCATAGAAACATGTCAGTATATTGATAAGCAATGTACCGATGTACTGCAGTGTATTCTCACCTACTGACAGATGATCTGCGAGAAAGATAATTTCTTACGTGCGTGTGAAACCTTTCGAGAAATAAATCCGAACAGAGCTTTTTTACCGGCATTGAAACTATACATGAACAGTACTGTTACTCAAGCAAATGACGGGTTCAGTGGCCATATTATGTGACTGCACTTTTTGCAATTACGGTAGTGCTATTTTGCGTTTTTTTTTTTCCAAAATCGAGGTGCATTTTTCAGTCCGCAGGGTCCCGCATTGTCCAACCCCTATCAGTAGGTTAAGTTGTACGCCAACTCGAGTGAATTCTCATGCCGTTACGCCAAGGGTTTTCCTTAGTCTACGTCAACGATTTTCGGAGTAGAGTGCACAAAATGCACATGGGAGTTTATCTTTGACACTGTATTGGGCTCAACATAAAAATACACATCAGAAAATCTGAAAACAGAAAACTTGTTTCAGGGAAAATGAAAAGGGGTTGAAATTCGATAAAAGAAGACACCGTACACAAGAATGGTTTATTTATTTTGGTTCCTGGGTGTTGAAACTTTCATTTGAAAACACTGTTGCGAGTTGAACAATAGGCCTTCTCGAAACGAAATGGTTGCTGTCACACCTGAGCGCACTCCACAGTGGCTGTGTGCGGGCCTCGATCTGTGAAAAAAACTTTCAATAGAGATCTCTAACAAAACGTTCCTGGCACTGTTACACGGAAATCGCAAAGCTGCAGACTTGGTTGGCTTTTGTGCACTGTAATCGGATTACTACTAGTTACGGGAAGATCTGCATATCTCGGAAAGGACTCGGCAGTGGCAGAGAGAGCAAGAGAGATAATGAGACACGCTCTGATGCACAGGAGAATTTGGCTCCGCGCGGATCCGCGGAGGCGAGTTTGGACGGCTCCCCTTAGCTTGTCCTGCTAGTGCTACGTTTGTATGTACAATGTAGCCGACAGAAAATATCCCTCACCGTCCTTTACTCCCAACCACTGCCACTTGAATTTATTCTACATCCCATCAACGTCTTTCAAATCCACATTTCTTTGAACTTCCACCTTTTCTTTATAAATAGTCAGTCTTCCGTTGCCGCGAACACTAAATCCCAACGAGCATACGCCTATACGAATATATTGCGTATACAGTTAATTTGCAATGTGTGCGTACCATATACATATCGGCTAATGACCTCTGAATATGTACGTACCTAGCCAACGTTAGGCTAGCCTACTCTCTTTTACTATATCACGAGGCTGTTACGTGCAACTGCTTACGTGCACCGTCTGTTTAGAATCTGCGTACGTAGAAAACCACAAGCTGTGCATGCAGTACTTACAGATTGTGGACACCATCTTTACCCAAACGCGAAAGCTTTCGTAGTGACGCATGAATGCCACAGTATGATCATACAGTTTGCATGTGGTTGTATAACGCTAGGCTTTTTGTGTACACATCTCATGGGAAAAGATCGGAAACGCGATGTTTTTGTAGTACACCCTCTCAACAAAATATGAGCAATATACAACAGAGCTACTGAGCATGATCATCTCCGTTCAGAGCATAGTCCAACGGCGCCGCCCATGTGCATGGCGGCTACGTTTACACATGTCCTGCTCTATGGTAGCCTAGGGTACCTAGGACTAGCAGAGTAACATCGTCTGCGTGCATTTCTGCAATGATTGTTGCTACATACGCGTATGTGCGTACATGATCGTAACCATAGGTATGAACTATGTCACAATTGAACAGCAGTGCATGCTATATAGCATACAATAGCGTGAACGTCCTAGTAACAAGATTTAGAATGTTTTAAAAAACAAAACAGGATCGTTTGTATACTGTAAATCAAAATTTTTGGTCTCTTTTTGGAGACTGAGTGCTAGTATCCTTAACATGATGGGCCTTAAACATACTGTATAAATGACCCATAGAGGTCAATTACCTAGGAGTATATGTGAATTTGAGAAAGACTGAGACCATTCAAAATTTTTGAAGGTGCAGTAGCCCAATTTTGACAACGGGTATATTGCTGACCTAGTATGGGAATACCCATACTAGGTCAGCAGACTGCAGACTAGCTCTATGGTTGCTCCCGGCGTAGGCTCTGAATTTGTCCGCGACTATGCATTTGGCTCAAGTTGCAGGCAGCGGAGAACTTGATTTCGGTTTAGCGAGGAGTCATGTCAATAGGACGGTCATTTACTGTGTAATCGGCTCTGAATATGATCACGTTAATGAAGATGCTTTCTGGAACTAGAATTTCCAGACGTAGTCAGAAGTAATCAGTACAAACAGTTCTTTCTTTTTCTCGCG
This sequence comes from Holothuria leucospilota, assembly GCA_029531755.1. Taxonomy (NCBI): domain Eukaryota; kingdom Metazoa; phylum Echinodermata; class Holothuroidea; order Aspidochirotida; family Holothuriidae; genus Holothuria; species Holothuria leucospilota. Next base: position 32,738,731 of record CM055982.1, on the reverse strand, counting down.
GCAGGCTAAAAGTCCTTTACCGGAGATTTTTCAGGACTACGCCAACATTTTTTTCTGGCCGCCAAGTTACGGGCCTTTGCCGAAAGTTTTTTTAGGAAAAACAAAAATGCCGGAAATCCGGCAATTGCCGGAAGTCTTACATCCCTGTGATACCAAACTCTTACCGAATACTTTTCTCAAGAGTAGACTTATTCAACACCCCTGAATAAGATACGGCACAAAATTTAGCTCGTAAGGGTTAATTTTGCTGATAATCTATCTAATCTGATAACCTGAATTTTCGCCCATGGCAGCTAGTTCATAACACACATAGAGCGGCACCTTACCCAGGATATGACATTTACTTTGTTAGGTTACTATACCACTATCAGGCCTACACGTCAAATCGACAGTATGATTGTGCATCAACAGTACAGTACATAAGTCAGACTGTGCTTGAAGGTGGGTCTAGACTTACAGTAACAGTTGGTCGTAAGCGGTAAACCCTCACGAGGAATGGTAGCAGCCAATGGAAATCTTGCACATGTAAGTCTGCGAAAAAGGGGGGAGTCCAATGACGTCACAAGTAAAGGTGTTTTTAACTGGTTAATTACGGATTGTGTCGTGAAATGTAACTCTCTCAATGCAACCATGCAAATGAGTTGGGACCATTGCAGGTGCCTGTGAAATTCTCCAGTCGGAGGTTTCTCAAAAAACTGAAGATGGTACGTGTATGTTGCCACAGCATACATTTGGTATGTAGCAAGGGGCTAGCCAGAAAGTGTAAGCAAGAAATGTGTGCTGTCTGAAGCCAATAATGTCTGCTGTCTGGGGCTAATAATGTGTGCTGTCTGGGGCTATAAGATGTTAGGCAGTACAATGATCAGCTGAAAAATAAGACATTGCAGTGGGCTGTAGTTTTATTTATGGAGGCCTACTGACTGTCTAAGGGTCATTCGGCATCGTATTGCCGCTGTAAACTGGATGAACAAATAAGATGTAAAATAAGATGGAGCCTTTCTATGGCAATCCATCCCGTTTACCAAACAACAGAATAGGCCTACATACTGTACTATCCTTCAATAATTTTAAACCAAAACTGCTTATGCTTTGCAGTATTTGCTCTCTGAGTTACAAGCACCTATGTATAAAATTGTGGAAATTTGTCAGAAAATGGCATCAATTAAAGAACATTTCTTTGATGTAGTACAGTACAGCTAAAATAAATCGGACGTTAGTTGCGTTATGCGTTAGAGAATTTACTGCAAATAACGCTGGCTGCGTTACATTGAACATACGGCAACGCAACTAACGTTAGTTTCGTTAATTAACTCTAACGTTAACTTGTGTTAACCTAAACTGGAAATCTTTTAGCCAAGAAAGGATTCCATCGTTAGTTGGGTTAAATTATGGTTTGAGAACAAATGCAGCATCGGCTTTCAAGATTTCTCACCACGTTACTTGCGTTAGAACCTGAGCAGATATTTTAGCTAAGCAAGGATTCCATTGTTAGTTGCGTTAATTATGGTTTGAGAACAAATGCAACATCGACGCTGACAACGATCCGTGCAAGAGTTGTGTCGATGTACAGTAGGCTAGTCTATCCCAGGCTATCGCTTCATTACGTGCGATATCGAAATTTAATTGCAAGATCTGAGAATTTTTACAGGGAAATGCCCTTCAATTCACTGTTACTACTAGTACTAGGACGGACCTTGTTATTATTGCACTATACACCAGTTAAGAGTCCCGCGATGCATGTTTCTAACCGTTCATCAAGCTGCGCCTATACCAGTTAACGAAACAACATACTATACTGTAGATAAGCCTAGCCTATCTCCTTGATAAGTGAACATGAAAAGACAGCTCATTACCAATGTGCACGCTCTGCGTGAGGATCGGGAATGTTCGGAAACGAAGAAGTAGCGTAAAAGAAAGTGCTGGAAATTTTTAGTACATTTTGTTGCCGTACTAAATATATTGGTCTGATATTAATATGACATGCTTCCATTTTCGTAAGAAGTAAATTCAGTTATACAGTTATGTCTACACGAGCTATGCACATATTCCAACCAAAATAACATTCTTTTGGCTCAGATCAATTGCTAAAACTTTTTATTTTTGGTGGAGACAGATTTTTTGGAAACAAAATTCACTTCATCCCCAGCATCGTATACATTCTTTCAAGGGGTATCTCGCGTCGTGTGGAAAACAAAACTTTCTTCTATCCTGTTACACCCTTAAATATTAAAATGATTCCAATATTTATCATGCTAATAATTTTTCATTGCTATTCAAACTATTTGCAAAATTTTTTTGCATCCAAACAATCCAAACATATGGAAAAAAGAGTAAAATATTTTCCCCATTTTCTTTCTTTACCCATCGGTGAAGTGGAGTGTGCCAAAGTCACGTGCACTGCTTCAGCACAACATACCGAATAGAGCACCAGACATGGCGGCAAATGAACGTTCGCTACTTGTGATAACGACATGCACAGTATGTGCCTTATCGTTCCAAGCTGTACATAGTTACTATACGGGTGAATCACGGCCAAGGAGATGTATCAGAAAGATTTTTACTGTCATTATCACGAAGGAACGCTGTGTACAGCAAGCAACGTAGCCATGAGTGGCTTTTATTTTTCTGTAAAAGGTCTTGCACTGAAGGAGGAAAAATTTATTACGAGACCAGCATTTTTGGAAGACAATGATACGATAAGAAAAATGGAACATCTCGCACCTCTTTGCATCTAGAGACTCCTCCCCCAGGCAGGCGAAACTCCAACATCGATGGCCCCCTCCCCCCCCCCCCAAAAAAAATTGGCTGGCTACGGGCCTGTTGTACAGTAGGGGAATGGTCAATAAACACACCTTTCCGTTATGTGTTACTGACAAATAACTTTAGTCAAGGGCTTGCCATGGTTGGGGTGCCATCGAAACTTACATTTAAGACTGCACCTATTATCCAACGCAGTGAGAACCATGACACCAAGACTAACTCTAAGTTATTGGTAGGTCCCGACTCCTTAACGTTCACACATACCCCATGACACTCAAATGTAGGCGTAAAGAAATTTGGCCTAAATATTATTCTGGTGGTCCTGTCCCCCTGGGGCTATTCACGTACAGTATGATGACACCCAGGTGCCGCCGCCTATAATGTTATAACAAACAGATACACAGATCAGTTTTGACAAAAATGGATTTTTGCTTACTGAGCGTCAAGGTTTAAGAACTGCCATGGTCTACTGTCATGGTGGATCCAGTCGTTGTCGAAGTGGGAATCCCGCAAAAGGAAGGCCCCCTTCAGCCAGGCTAAAGTGTACAGTTTGCATTCAGCCATGATGGTAATTGAACAACCAAATTGGGGTACAGGTTATCCAGTGTATATCCTGGTTTGATCAGGATCTACGTGGGACTTCTTAAATGGTAGAGGCACAATGACCATCAAGTCACTCTCACCTTCATAAAAAAGTAATAAGCTGCACGCCAATGGCCATGGGAAGGAGGAGGAGAGATGTCACGAGAAAAATTTTCGCACTGTAGAGATTTTTAGAGAAGGTAAAAATGATTACCCAAACATCCGCGATCCCTTGAAAATAGGCCCTACCACCGTCCTCTAAAAATGCATTTCCCCCTTTTAAAACCTTCTCTAGCTTCTCAGGTCTGGGTTTCATTTCGTCCATTCGACAGTGCAACCAGTCCTGCCCCCATAGTCAGGTTGCTAGGCTGCAGCATCACTTGGACCCTGTATCAAGCACGTAGCCACAGGGAACATGAAGGGCATGTGACCTACCTGCCCCCTCAAAAATTATCGGGGACTAGTTTTTAACAAAAAAAGAAAAAAACAAGAGAAAGAAAATATCAACTTTGGGAGAGACGGAAAAATTCCAAATTTCAAATGAGGTGGGGAACTCCCGCGCACTGGACACCCCCTCCCAGAGACGACGATCCCTCTCTGTTAATGTGCTTCTTCAGTGTTGTAACGAGTCATGACTCGAGTCGCTAATTTTCAGAAGGGAAATGACTCGAGCAATTGTATCATAATTTTCCTCATAGAAATAATACAGTGACTCGAGTTGCAGTGAAAGTAGTAAATGACTTGACTCGACTGCAAAATTGAGTGACTCGTTGGCTTCTTCCCCCCGACCCCACCTCCACCCCAAACACACACATACAGGCGTAGGAAACTTTTCGAGACTGGGGGCTGAACTTTGTTTCGAATCGCCGGTCTGGGGAGGGGTCTAAGGGGAGGGCCCCCTCCCCTTTGGAAAATTTTTGGGCATTTTAGGGTCCTCAGATGCAATTTGGTGCAACATTTTTGTCAAATTTTAAGGAAAATTAGGCCTACTGCAAATTTCTGGCATTTCTTACAGAAGAGACAAATAAGGGGTTTTTGGCCTTGGATCTTGGGGGGCAGAAGCATACCTCAGTCCCCCACATTTTTGACTGGGGACTAAAGCCCCCCCCCACCCCGCTTCTTTCGCCTATGCACACACATATACTTTCTCTGGCCAGCCCGGTATATCCGTATTACAAACTTGTCCTACAGTCCAGGCTCAGTCCACATTTACGGTTTTTCATCTCACCCATTCGGCCATCCCACCCTCCTAATGGAAACTTAACTGCATCGTTCGGGCCAACGAACATGTGAACAGTTCATGGCTAATTCAAACTAGCGACACAGCCACCGTGTTTATATTCTTTGGACCTTCGCTAGCTCATGTAGGCCTACGCTGCCGATCCACGGTTGTACTATCACTTCCCCGTATAGGCCTACTGTAAGTGGGGCTAACCTAACGAAGAAAACGTCATATCCAGTATAATGCGCAATATCACTCATGTTGAGGCCAGCTGCCACGGGCGAAATTTAAATTCCTTGAAATATTGGCTAATTTAGCGATTACCATCCAGATTCATATACTGAGCTTTATTCGTGGTTTTAAGTTATGTCTACTACTGCTAAAGATACTCCTAAACCGTGTAGTAAAGGGTGAAATATCGGAAAATTGAAAATCCCAAAATGGCGCCGACCTTCAACAATCGCAAAAAGCATTCCAGGTCCAAGTGAATGACGTCATATGTGTCTGAAAAGCTAGAGCACGAGAAATGACGAAGCCACATGACTTCCAAAAAAGGCTACGCAAAAATGGGCGCTGGCCGTTAATGAATGAATCAGTATTCAGTTCTGAGCTGCCATTGGATATTTCATTTTTTAACAAGTTATATGGGCGTTTTCAAACAGAATTGCGCAGCTGGGTGTGAAGTTTTAGCCCCTTGACACACCCGGCTCAAGTAGTATTCATTTTACTTATGGAAGTGGAAGGGGAGCTAATCTGAATACCAATGGCCTTAAAAGTCCAGCTATGCCCTACTGCTGCATCGTCCCAATCGCTTTGATAGTTGAACGTGATGTGGACTGGGGATTAAACTTAGCTTGATGTTTCCCTCAAATAATGTGAGATCTACCCAATAATCCACAAAACTCCCTGGTTTAGGAGTCTACGAGCCCTGATACTTACCTCCTATTTACATATGTAACCCTCACTTACCCGCAGTTATTCCCGGCAAATGAAAAGATAGCCTACTGGAAGAGAGCCCTCCTGAAGAGGGCCCACTCATTCTTCGCTTGCCTGTCAAAAAGGGAGTTGACGCAGTTACCTGAGACTGATACTGAAAAGAACGTCACAAGGTGGTACAATGTGTGGTTAAAACAGCAACAATAACACAGCAATTCTAAGACAAAGCACCATGTAATATGAAGGATAAAAGACAGCCATTGGCCATTCTCACCTTACTCATGGACAGCTGTTTCTGTCAAAGGTTGGTACGATTGTCACAAAATCGAGTCGCTAATCTTGGTACTCAACAGTCTTCTTGGAGGTTAGTGGTTAGTTTGTGACATGTGAAACTGTGCAAACCCATTGTACCAGCCTCAAGTAACCGCATCGATCCGGCTCCCTCTCGTGGGGTTGGGAGGAGGGAGGTAAATAGGAGGTAAGTATCAGGGCTCGTAGACTCCTAAACCAGGGAGTTTTGTGGAGTCTACATCGCCCTTCCTTACCTCCTATTTACATATGTAACCAGACTAGCACCGTCGCATGGTGGGGTGGCCCGGATCCCGATGCCTGGAACCACTTAGAATCGATGAAGCAAAAGCCCCTGCTGCTGAGACCACGTCAGTCAGATAGTTGGATACAAATGAAGACGGAGATTTCCAAGCTGCTGCTGCCATGACGTCATGGAGTGGAATACCCTTAAACCAGGCTAACGAAGTAGCTTGAGCTCGGACATCATGGGCTCTGACCTGTTCGTGTGCATCCGCATGGGGAGAGATGAGACTGACCAGCCACCTTGAAAGAGTATCCTTTGAGGCCTTGGAGTAAGGAGCTCTCGGCAAGATAAAAAGAGCATCAGACTTCCGCAAAGACTTGGTTTTCTCTATGTACCACTTTAATGCTCTCACAGGGCATACAAGTCTGTCTTCCCGTATAGAAGATGATGCAGACATAGACGGAAGGAATATTGCCGCCGGAGTGAAGGAAACTGTCTGGTTTTTGGAGAGGAAGGTTGGGTCTGGTAGCAAGAATACCCCACCAGGATCAAACGCAAAAAACCTTGCTTAACAGACAGAGCATGAATTTCCCCTCGTCTCCTTGCTGAAGCAGCTGCCACAAGGAACAAAGTCTTGTGTGTCAGGGCATCAAGTGGAGCATTCTGCATTGGTTCGTATGGCGGTTTAGTCAGGCACTGCAGAACATCGTTAATTGACCAGGATGGTGCCAACTTCCGAACAGGTGGTCTCTCATTAAACATACCCTTCAACAAGCGTGAAATAAATGGGTTGGTGCCTATAACAGAGCCGTCTGGGAACCCTCGATGGACTGAGGCAACTGCAGATCTGTAATTACGTACTGTAGAAACCTGCTTTCCTTCTTCAAAAAGAGACACTAAGAAGGAGCATACATCATTTACAGATGCTTCCAAGGGATCACAACCGTGAGTGGCTGCCCAAGACAAGTACTTCTCCAATCTTGAATCGTACACTCCAATGGTGGACGGTCTCCTAGAGTGGACGGCGAGGTCTGCAGCCTTTCGAGAAATGCCTGCCTCTTCGAAACGTTTGTGGAGAGCATCCAAGCACAGAGATGGAGATCCTTCACTCCCTGATGCCACAGACGACCGGACTGCTGGGTGAGAAGGCGGGTCCGAGATGGTAGTTTGAACGGGTTGTCTACCAGAAGCTGGATGATTAGAGGAAACCAAGGCTGTCTTGGCCAGTAGGGTGCAATCAGCAACATGTCTCCCATGGATTCCTGAAACTTGAGCAATACCTTGTGGACTAGGCACAACGGGGGAAACGCATACGTCCAAAGGTTGTCCCACGGGAAGGAGAGAGCGTCTGTTGCCCATGCCTGTGGGTGATGGTAACGAGTGCAGAAGAGAGGAAGCTTCGCATTGACTGGACTGGCAAAGAGGTCGATTGATGGTCTGCCGAAGATCTGACACAGATGATCTGCCCATACCTGGGATAGCTCCCATTCCTTCTCGTCTAACCGACCCCTGGATAGGGCATCTGCCATTGGGTTGTCTACTCCGGCCAGATGGGAGGCTCTTAAAGAGATGTTGAGTTGCTGGCACTTGAGCAAGAGTGACCATGTGTCTTGGCACAGTCTGAATGATCTGGTTCCTCCCTGTCTGTTGATGTAGCAAACTGTTGTTGAATTGTCGGAGAGGACAGTCACTCGATGGTTCTGAAGATGATCCCTCCAGTGATCTATGGCTCTGGCTACTGCCTTCAGTTCCAGGACATTGATGTGTAGGCGAGCCTCCTGGTTGCTCCAGCGACCTGCTATGGAGTGGCGACCCCACACTGCTCCCCAACCCGTCATGGATGCATGTCACCATTGACGTTTGAAGTCTGGTGTCTCTGAATGGTCTTCCAATGCAAAGGTTGGCTGGGTCCTTCCACCAGATGAGAAAAGGAATTATCTCCTGTGACACTGGAATTCTCTTGGTGAGGGGATCTCGAGCTGGAGAAAAGTGACTGAGAATGTGGAACTGAATCGGTCTCATTCTCAACCTGCAGTCTGGTAGAACCTCCACCAAGCTGGCCATAAGCCCTGCTAACTTGAGCCAAGTTCTTGCTGGAAGGACACTCCTGGATAATACCTGAGTGGTTGTCTCGACCAGATTTGTTACTCTTTCATCTGACGGAAAGGCCATGCCGTTCTGAAGATCTAAACGAGCCCCCAGGTAGACTATTTCCTGTGACGGTGTTAGAGAAGACTTTTTCTCGTTGATCACCCAACCCAGATTTTGGAGTGTCTGAACCACAAGGTTGGTTACCCTTACCGCCTCTGTGTATGACCTTGCTAGCAGAAGCCAATCGTCGAGATAAGCGAATAGGACAATTCCTTTGCGTCTGAGGTGAGCCAAGACTGCCCTGGTGATACGGGTAAAGACCCTTGGGGCGGTTGAGAGCCCGAAGGGCATGGCACGGAACTGATAGTCTATGTTTTTGTATCTGAATGCCAGAAACCGTTGGTGGTCTGGGTTGATTGGAACGTGAAGATATGCATCCTTTAAGTCTACCGAACACGCCCACATCCCTCCTGTGAGACTTGGGATGATTGAAGCCAGTGTTTCCATTCTGAACCGTTTTGGATTGATATACCTCTTGTTCAAGGGCTTCAGATTTAGGATTGGTCGCCAATCTTCCGGTTTCTTTGGCGTCAGAAAAAAGGATGACCTGTACAGGTTGGGTGTGGCCTCTGGAGGAGCAATGAAGATCGCCTGTTTTTCCAGTAGTCCCTGAATCTCTAACTCGAGGGCCTTTCTCTGAGCTGGCAGGTGTGGAACTGGTGTGACCCTCATGAGGCCTTCCTTCGGGGATGGTGCTGAGAACTCTATCCGGTAACCTTCTGTTACTGTCTTCAACACCCATGGGTCTGGATCCAAACCCTCCCAATGCTTCGCAAATTGGGCTATTCTCCCCCCCACCGCCGGGAGTGGAACGGTGGGGTGGGCACCCCTAGGGATTCTGCTTGTAGAAACTGCGGCCCCTGGAAGATCCCCTTGGTGCGCCAAAGGAACCCCTTGATGACTGGCGTTGATTCTGGCGAGGAGTCGGTCTTGGCCTCTCCCATGGCCTTGGAATCGGTGGTCTCTTAAACGGCTGGGAAGAAGACTGAGGTCTGGATTGCCGAGGACGTTGACTTATACGACTACTGAAAGGAGGTCTTGGGGACTTTGAAGATGAAGTCTTAAAATCTGCCTTCTTGAGGTCTTTCCTCCGCTTCACCTCATCTTGTAAATGCTCCTCAAATTTCCCGCCAAAAATGTCTTGACCCAACAAGGGCAGTTTCAAGAAGCGACGTTTAATGTCCTTTGATGGCCATTCTAATGAATTCATGACATTGTCTCTTCGTTCCAGCAGAGACTTCACAATGATCCTAGAAAACTGATCAAAGGTTCTCCTAGCCACAGGGCCAAGAAGGTAGACTAAGGCTCCTGTATCTCGACGGGAAACCTCCTCTGTACCACACTGTCTGAATGCCTTAGTAAGGACCTCGGCAATAAGAAGAAGGGCTGAAGAGAGTTTGAGACCTGCCCTTGCAGCTGCATCCACAGACCAAAGTGCTCTCTCTATGGACCTGGTTTGAGTGGACTTAAACTTCCCAGAAGAGTCAACCACGCCTGCAGAACGAAGGTGATCCATTGCTGCCTCTGGAATAGGAGGGGTCATGAAGAGGTCCTTCCAGTCTTTCTCCTCAACCCTAAAGGATGAATTCTGTTTCTTAGAATAGGCTGTCCATTTCTTTGCCTCAGCTGTGGTTTTCAGCCTGACCTCACACTCTGCATCTATGGGGAGAGAGGCCTTAGGAGCTGTCGATGGTCTGTTCAGGGATAGACGAGATTTACGGGAGGAGGGTTGAGGCTCTGCAACTTCCTGATCATAGCCTAACTGGCGGCGAAGTACCTCTACCGCCTTTTCAAATGCTTCCTTAGAGATCTCAGTCCCATACAGGGGCTCCTCATCAGAGTCTGAAACATCCAAATCTGACTCCTGTATTCTAGAAGTAGCTGCACTAGGTGACGGAGATGGTGATCTTCTCGATTCCCGGGTTGGGTCATCTTCTGATGAGCCAGGGGAAGGATACTCTGGATCAGCACACACCACACTTGCTCCGGGGGTGTCCGTCGGACTGGGCTGTTGAGTTTGGGAAGGCTGGTCCCCAGAGGGAAGATTCTGAAACTGCACCTGAGCAGCCTGTGCCTGCGGGATCTGAGAAAGCAGAGACAGAAGCTGGGACAAAGCATCAGGTGTAGCTTCCACCCTGGACCGTTTCCGCTTCCGTGATCTAGAACTGGGGGAAGAGGACGAGGACGAAGAAGATGACGAGGAATGACGTCGATGACCCTTCTTCTTCTTCCTTTTCTTTGAGCGACTACGATGACCATGATGGGTCTCAGCAATAGAAGCCTCATCAAACCCCTCAAAGTCTCTACTCAATGAAGAACTAGAGGTTTCCATGTTCCCTTGATGAGAAATTATCTGGGCCGGAAAGCTGGAAGGCTGTTGGGCAGATTCTGGCTGGACCTGGACCAGAAGGCCTTGTAGGGTAACGTTCCCTGGCTCAGCTTGCTGGACTTGGGCAGTTTCAGGTCTAGTTACCTCCTGAGAGCTCATTTCAGGAAAATCTTGTCTTCGGTTAGGAAGATCTGGTTGAGTCTCCTGTTCAATTACTTGAGCATCGTCCGGCTGGGTAAGATCACCTCCTACACCTTGACTTCTGGACGGAAACGGCTCCTGGCCGGTAACCCCCGAGCCAATAGAGTCCGTTGTCTTTCTTTGTGCCCCATCCGACTGAGTAGGATCACCTCCTACCCCTTGTCTCTTGGATGGGCAAGACTCCTGGCCGGTAACCCCCGAGCCAATAGAGTCAGGTGTCGACTTCTTCCTTGAAGACGAGGTTGCTGCGCTGGACTTCTTTGAACGGCCCTTGGCCGAATTATCCTTGGCAGCACCAGTAGCCTTCCTGGTCGTGGCAGATCTCCCTGAAGATCTTCTGGAGGACTTGGCTGCCGACGGCTTGTTTGGGATTGACTTCCCTCGGTCGGAAGAGGTTGGTTTTGATTTGGAAGTGGACCGGCAACCAGGACACTGCTCACTGTGGTCCCACTCAGAAGTAGCCACCGGCTTCTTGCACGTACGGCACCTGAGGGAAGGACTTTGCATTTCTGTTGCAAAATTAAGGAAAACAAGTAACGGGCCGGAAAAACCGACCACCTGAAAAATTCATTATAGAGTACATTCCTGAGTAGGAAAATACCCCAACACTTCCATAAGCACATAAGTATATATATACAAGCATAACAGTGACACATACCTATATACATATACATAACCATATATATATATATATACATATATACACATACATACGTATAAATACAAACTCAAGGTCACCTTATAACCTCTACATGCATAAATATAAAGTAGAGAACGATACATCATGTGAAAATTCTGAATTAATTCTACGACGCACAACCCCTTTAAACATTCCATGCATACCTAGCATTCCATAGAAAAAGCGTGAAAAACATCCTGCACTTAAACAATATACGTATACATAGCATAGACAACAAGGGCAAATACATCCTCGAGCGGGAGCGCACCCGAGCAGAACAACAGCTCATGCTGGGAGGCCGCACCCGGAGCTGGGCAGAGCCGGCAAAAACAGCCGGCTGCCTCGGCCAAAACTCGCCGCTGAACCCGGCCGGATACCGAGTTAGGAAGACCTCCCGAGAAAAGCCCCGGCGCCGATTCCTTGAAACCGGAAGCCCGCGAACGTATCTCGGGGGCCTAACGACAAGAAACGACATTAAAAACAATGCTAAAGCAATAAAATGTGAAAATCAAAAACCAGAACACATTAACGAAGGAGCAGCTAAAAAGTGAAACTCAAAAACCAGAAGCTAAAATGCTATAGCGCCCCAAACGGCTAACTATAAACTAACGAACCCAACCGCAACTCGCGGTGGGTCAAATGCTACCAAAAACCACCGAAACGGTGGAAAGGTCCCTCCGGAGAATCCCCAAACAACCCGGAACCATAAACATGGGATTGGGGAGGGGGGAACCGACCGAAGTCGGAAGACAAGCGAGCTACCGGCCGCGAATAAACGACTCGCGAACCGGACCTATATTAGGCCTAACCAACAAAAAGTCAATGGAGGCCTAACATGCACCGAGCCAACGCCCAACCCCGCCTAAGCGCGGGAACTAAAAGTGACTAGAAATCCACCCAAATGGAAAAGGATACTTATCCGAAACCACTTCGGGACGATCGAAAAACACTTCTGGCTATCTTCTTACGAACAAGTAGTGATGCAAGATCACTAAAATCCGATCACAAGCGGAAAAATATCTAGCGACAGGAAAACTGCGTCTAACTTTTGATACGGCAAGTGAAAGAATGAGTGGGCCCTCTTCAGGAGGGCTCTCTTCCAGTAGGCTATCTTTTCATTTGCCGGGAATAACTGCGGGTAAGTGAGGGTTACATATGTAAATAGGAGGTAAGGAAGGGCGATGTAGACCCTGGTAACGACACTTCAACCTTCAGCCTAACGGAATAATACTGGAACTTACAAACACCGCAGCCTTCTACAAATTGAAAGACTTTATTAGTTAGGCTACATCTTCCAGCCGACTGGCATTCCGGTAAAATTCAGCACAGTAAGCCAGCTTAAATATGGCATTTTTTTTATTTCTCAGGAACTACTCAGGCTACCGACCTCCCGTTTAATAAAGTTTGTGTTTTCGGTATTTTCCCATTTGTTTAAAATCGTTTGCCTAATACTTTTCCTTTCATTTTATCTACGATTACAGGGACCGCGGAGACGGGGGTTAGGGGAACTTTAGCCCCCGCACATTTTCTGCCGTGGTCATTTTGGGCCGCCTTTAAACTGGGCTGATAGGCTTTTGTTTTCTTGAACATATTGGGCCGCTTCGATGATTAGCCACCCACCCCCCCCCCCCCCCACACACACACACACACTTCAAAATTGCCCCTGCGTTCCTGGTTGTGCAGTTTATATTGTTTTAAGTTTTCAAAAAACTGGTAAAGTCTGTTGGCCTTCTTGCAATTTTTTTGTGATATCGCATATTAAAAATTGCTTGGATTATGATGGAATGAGACATCGTTAAGAAACTTATATCGTTTCAATATTCCATTTATAAACTTACGATTCCTTGAAGACATGACCTGTTTTTCAAGGTATTGTAAAATACCTGCTCAACTGCAAACTTACAGATGCCTACCAACTTTGTAGATCAACTGGTAGCGAAAGCTATAGTGCATACAGATGAGCATTTTAAACATGCGGGATAATTCGCAGAAGCATGGAGTTGTTATATGGGCTAATTATTTTACATATAAAACAAAAGGCAAAACGAATGCACAGCTCGTCTTTGTTTTACTTCTCATGAAACGTTTCAGTCAAGGCAAGAAAAAAAATCAAAGACAGCGTTGTGTTTATTATGATACCCACGCTGCATAAAGTGACTTTTCCGTTAATACTGGAAACTGCAGGAAAGCAACAACGGAAAGGAAGAAAACGAAAAACGTGAAATGACATTTCCACGTGAAAAGCAATAAAGTAATTAAAATAATTAAGGCCAGTTCACGAAACAATTGCGAAAATAGCTATTTAAATTAAATCCGTTTAAATGCTGTTTTGTTTTTCATCTGAGCAATGGCAATGCCTCCCGCAGTCGTACACCGGTAAACAAAGAGAAGTACCATAGGAAATTGTAGAACACAGAATTGACAATAAAATGATAATGAACTACAACATTTTGACTGCATGAAACATGCTGATAGAATACGGAAAACACAGCATTAAATATTTGAGAAGACGGAAACTTATCATCCTCTGTAAGTGTTTTCAGTTGCGTGAATTCGCTGAACCGGTACCAACAACACCACTTTTGAGGCATTCTTAAAATTGCCTCTGTGCGCGCTGTTGCGGTAAAAGTTAATCGACCTTTCCTTAAGAATCAAGTCGTAAAATTCCTGACCGAATATGCGTTCCGATTGTTAAGCACCATTATAAGTTTTTAAAGGGCCCGACTTCTCGAGGAAAACCGATTTCCTTTGTACCACATTGTTATGCAGAAATGCACCTTTACACAATAGAGCTGTAATCTGATCTACTTGCTAGTCGCGCGCGAGGAACTGTGATTTTACGACATCAAGCGGCCAGACTTGGAGTCGAGATTTCCTACCCGGTGAAAACACTAATTAACGCAACTAACGATAGTAGCGTTAGCCAAAGCTAAGACCGCAGTTTCACGGTATACGGCGATTAACGCAAATAACAGTAGTAGCTGTAGAAAAACTGCACCTGCAGCTTGAATAACGCAGATAACGGAAACAGCGTTAGTTGGAACACAACGTTAGATGCGTTAGCCCATTCCAGGTGATTTTTTTATCTAACACAACTTTTCTAACGCATAACGCAACTAACGTCCGATTTATTTTAAGCTGTACTGAAGGATATCCATACTTTAACACAATGACTATTTATGAAACATAATAGACAAATCAAACATAAGAGGCCAAGTAATTTTATTTTCAAGAAAGTGGCTCTCATGGAAGAAACTTGCTGTTTTGTACACTATACTCGTAGATCCTAAATAATTTGTTGCCCCAAAGTTTCAAAATTTCAAATGATGGTTTTGGGTGAGTATTAAGCTATTGTCAAAGTCTTTTGGAGAGACTACGTAAATGATTTCATAACGAATGACAGAAGATATTTTCTTTCCAAACCATGTTAATGCAATGTATAATACACAGTACCATCCACTGACTACAATTAAAGGGCATCAGACACCAATTTCATCACTTTAGAATGTACTGTGGAGTTGACATTCCAGCCATGGTGGATTCTTATACACCAGTATCAACCAAGAATTGCGGCTTCCCAACTTTTGTACTTGTATATTCAACTGCTTATGCTTTGCAGTATTTGCTCTCTGAGTTACAAGCACCTATGTATAAAATTGTGGAAATTTGTCAGAAAATGGCATCAATTAAAGAACATTTCTTTGATGTAGTAGGATATCCATACTTTAACACAATGACTATTTATGAAACATAATAGACAAATCAAACATAAGAGGCCAAGTAATTTTATTTTCAAGAATGTGGCTCTCATGGAAGAAACTTGCTGTTTTGTACACTATACTCATAGATCCTAAATAATTTGTTGCCCCAAAGTTTCAAAATTTCAAATGATGGTTTTGGGTGAGTATTAAGCTATTGTCAAAGTCTTTTGGAGAGACTACGTAAATGATTTCATAACGAATGACAGAAGATATTTTCTTTCCAAACCATGTTAATGCAATGTATAATACACAGTTCCATCCACTGACTACAATTAAAGGGCATCAGACACCAATTTCATCACTTTAGAATGTACTGTGGAGTTGACATTCCAGCCATGGTGAATTCTTATACACCAGTATCAACCAGGAATTGCGGCTTCCCAACTTTTGTACTTGTATATTCAACTGTTTATGCTTTGCGGTATTTGCTCTCTGAGTTACAAACACCTATGTATAAAATTGTTAAAATTTGTCATAAAATGGCATCAATTAAAGAACATTTCTTTGATGTAGTAGGATATCCATACTTTAACACAATGACTATTTATGAAACATAATAGACAAATCAAACATAAGAGGCCAAGTAATTTTATTTTCAAGAATGTGGCTCTCATGGAAGAAACTTGCTGTTTTGTACACTATACTCATAGATCCTAAATAATTTGTTGCCCCAAAGTTTCAAAATTTCAAATGATGGTTTTGGGTGAGTATGAAACTACTGTCAAAGTCTTTTGGAGAGACTACGTAAATGATTTCATAACTAATGACAGAAGATATTTTCTTTCCAAACCATGTTAATGCAATGTATAATACACAGTACCATCCACTGACTACAATTAAAGGGCATCAGACACCAATTTCATCACTTTAGAATGTACTGTGGAGTTGACATTCCAGCCATGGTGGATTCTTATACACCAGTATCAACCAGGAATTGCGGCTTCCCAACTTTTGTACTTGTATATTCAACTGCTTATGCTTTGCAGTATTTGCTCTCTGAGTTACAAGCACCTATGTATAAAATTGTGGAAATTTGTCATAAAATGGCATCAATTAAAGAACATTTCTTTGATGTAGTAGGATATCCATACTTTAACACAATGACTATTTATGAAACATAATAGACAAATCAAACATAAGAGGCCAAGTAATTTTATTTTCAAGAATGTGGCTCTCATGGAAGAAACTTGCTGTTTTGTACACTATACTCGTAGATCCTAAATAATTTGTTGCCCCAAAGTTTCAAAATTTCAAATGATGGTTTTGTGGGTGAGTATTAAGCTATTGTCAAAGTCTTTTGGAGAGACTACGTAAATGATTTCATAACTAATGATAGAAGATATTTTCTTTCCAAACCATGTTAATGCAATGTATAATACACAGTACCATCCTCTGACTACAATTAAAGGGCATCAGACACCAATTTCATCACTTTAGAATGTACTGTGGAGTTGACATTCCAGCCATAGTGGATTCTTATACACCAGTATCAACCAGGAATTGCGGCTACCCAACTTTTGTCCATCAGCGCTCCCTTAAAGAGCCTATGAAGTGACGAAGTACAGCTTTTGGATATCATCCTCTGACCATATCTATCACCGAAAATAGCCCTTATGTTCAAAAATACCGCCCCATGAAAGAGAAATGCTAAAACGAAATGGTACCCCTTCCAGCACAACAGCTCAAAAAGTGAAAGTACATTGACCCAAGAATGACGTCAGCTCTGGAACTCAACTTCGCAGTGTGTGTACGTACAATGCACTTCCCTTGTTATGTTCATATCACGTCAATATCGATTATCCACAGAAACTTGCCCTCATCTGTATGAATCTCTGCCTATTTTTGACTACGGTAATACAAGAATGATAACAAAGGGCCACATGAAGAGCCAGTCTGTGGAAGTTAGCTCAACTATCTCAAGTCATTGGCCTAAAAAAAAAGAAAAAGTTTGACAGTGTGAGGAAGAACGTGCGGCCGGTGGGGACGGGGAATAAGTAGTTCAGAGAGACTCCATACTTCTAGTAACATTTTGCTCACAGATTGTTTTGCTTCAGTCCAGTACTGGCCGTATAATTACGTAAAAACGTATCTGAAGAATGTGCCAGTATCAAGCCAAAAAATATATAAAATAAAAATTTGAAGTTCTTACTACCCAAAAGGGGATGTTGGTCACGACTCGCTCAAGCTTACATCTAGACTAGCGCTTCTCAACCGGTGGGCCGCGGACCACTGGTGGGCCGCGAAGCTCTCCCAGGTGGGCCGCGAGATCCGCGAGTTAAAAAAGGTTGAGAAGCACTGATTTAGACCCTATCCATAGCAGACATACCCCCTGTATACTGATATTGCTATCCTGTTTGCAACGTCGTCCGATTGCCTCCAGTTTTTCAAGAATTGGTATTGAAATGGGATTTTATAACTCTGAAATGATCGTAAGCATAGAAGCGCAAGTTAAGGCAGTAAACAGAAGCCATGATTTTCTCTCTTCTTCGTCTGTATTTCTAAGTTATATGTTAAAACCCACCAGTTTTGAGTTTGCAGACTACTTAGTTGAGATCTTCAACTAGACAGCAACCCTTTGCAAAGAAAAAAAAAACATTTAACTCACATTTAAATCAGATTGTTGGGTAAGATGGCTGGTTTATCACCCAATATTCCTTTGAAAGGCTTCCTTTCCAAGTTGTCACAAACGTTAGTTTGAAAATCGAACAATGGATCTCGTACTAGACTTTGAAATGCTTGAAGCTCAAATAGTCACTTTATGTCAACTTCTGAGCAAAATACGGAATACTTCCTTACACAACCAAATTTCGGTCTCCCTTCACACTGAAATTGCCTGTTTTATATTCCATTAACTTTCCTCGTCCCGTTTTGTACGAAGTTGGATTATAGCGGACGATGTTGGTACAAGTGTCAATAATATATTGACATGTAATGTGTTGGTAGTAGTACTTCCATGGTATAACCAGGGAGCTCTCGCAACTCCCTGGTATAGCCGAAGTTGTTTGCCACTACGTAGAATAGTACAGTTGCATATGGGCCTGTTTATCGATAAACCCCCATATACATGTATACACCAGTGAACGATGCACTTCTCCCCACCCCAATAATTATAACGGTTACATAACACTGGAGGAGAAATGGATTCAATTACATATCCCCAGGAGGTATTTTCTGTGTAACCTTGTACCAGGGAACTTCCATTTGCTTGTATACCAGAGAGTCCGTGGCAACTCTATGCTTTTACCAAACCAGTTGACTCAATGAAGATTGTCCTGTGAGGCAAACAAAGGTTTCGTAGAGATATTACTTTGATGATTATATCAATCATTTTCTTTGCAAGAGCAGTAAGCTATGCATCACCTTTACAGGAGTTTCTGATACGTACATATCGTGCAAGATTCCGTAACATCAACAATACAAGGTACAGTATGTTCAAAGTGCATTACTTACACTCACTGCCAAGTTCAGTTCCGGAGCTGACGTCATTCTTGGGTCAATGTACTTTCACTTTTTGAACTGTTGTGCTGGAAGGGGTACCATTTTGTCTTAGCATTTCTCTTTCATGGGGCAGTATTTTTGAACATTAGGGCTATTTTTGGTGATAGATATGGTCAGAGAATGACATCAAATGGCTGTACTTTGTCACTTCATAGGCTCTTTAATAATGTTCATTCTACATCATTAATTCAACAACACCACCATATATTAACCTCACTGTTTAGTTTCTATGGCTGACAGGGTCTGGCAGTTTACTAAAGATACACATCTGAATATTGCTTGCACCATTGGCAAAGTTATACAGACCATTAAGACCATCAGAAAGTGCTATTTCCAACCGTCAGTACTGTACTTTCCTGCTTCCCATGACATGTGCCTTTTTCTAATCCTGCATGTTCCCCATCTTGATAAACTTTCACCAAGACACTAATCATCAACTTATTTTGATGAAAGTCATAAAAGTATTTCTTCTTGTCCTTATTTGGAAGAAATTTTGTCATCTCTGGAAAGTTATCTCCCCCAACTTTTTGGTGTATAGGACAACCTGAGCCACTGCTAACATTTGGACCCTTGTTACAGACCCAGGAAAAGAGTTGCTTGCACTCTGGCAATCCTGGACAAACCCTGGATAAACATACAGAAGTAGAAATATTTTACAAAGTTTCATGATCCAATACATTTTTACAGGGAAGTTTTCAGTTTACAGGCAAATACAGTCACCTGAATTTAAATCAGTATATCTCAGTATCCTAATTGATGCATCATCTCTTTTGATCATACGACAATTAAAACTATTAAATCCATGTTGATAACTACTGTACTGTAAGTGGTTCACCATTTACAATCTTTATGTTCTAAAACATCATGGAAGAGGATAAAAAGAGATCTGTATGTTGATGTTGAAAGATACAGTAAGACTGGGACGACTACTTATATTAAACAATTTACAACTCACTTCGAGAGAATTACTCACCGGACAAAAGTATATCCCAAACCCATCTGGAGGCAAATCAACTGAAAAAATATTGTTGAAAAGTCGGCTACAGGCACTACGGAATCATTAGCCAAAAGCTACAATGGCAGTTTTCACTAGTCATCAGCTCGTGTAAGATTGCTATGGTGGCAGTCATAGCTCATGAGCAAATGGTGTGTTACCAGTAAGGTACCAGTGCACAGCAGGAAAAGATATGCGTAATGCAATGAATGTTTTACGGTCAAAATGTCCAACACATAGAGAGACCTATGATACAATGATATCTGTTGAAAGCCTCTATAGGTACTTGCACACTCAAAACCAAGCACTCTGTTTTAACATGCTATCCATTTTGAGGAAGGAAATGACAACCTTTCACACTGAAATACAGTATGTCATCCACTCCATATGGCAACTTTCCCAACATGGGCTAAGTGCACACCCGGATTGAGCTTCCTTGAGTGACGAGTCTATTGATACTCTTTAGACACATTGTGTAGACATGGCTGTCTGATTTGAAACTGAAATGGTTTAACAAGATCTGCTGGCTCACAAGCTGTTGAAAAACCACAAGCTTGCCACGAACTTCCTCTCTGATACCCCCTACACTCATCCCCCTTGTGATAACACATTCCAAAATTACCAAATTCTAATTGCAACTTAGGACTGATGGTTCCCTTTTATGGCATGAATAACTTCCTGGATTTCCTGGGTTATGATGAAGTAGCCCGGAAGAGCAAGGAGAGGACTTCCTACACCAATCATAGGTATATCCCCGAGTGCTTCCCTCAGGCGGAAAGAATGAACTACACTTAGCACTTAAAACTACAAGAGAAAAAAAAGAAATTGTCTACCAGACAAGCAGTATTAAAGGCATAAACATGATAATGTCACTTACAATGCTAGACCTGGTGATCCCCTTATAAATGTATAAATGTATAAATGACACACTAACACAAGGTCAACAAGACAAATCAAAGTTGTCTAAAACATGCATGCTGTACCTGTACTGCACCAGAACAGAGCCAATACTGTTGTAATGATCATCTGAATACTGCACTGTAGAACTGAAACAGATAGTGCCACTGTATTGTACATAATAAAATGTTGCTACTGTTCAGCAGTGTTGTAATGACTCAAGTCAATAGACCCTTTTTCCAAATAGCAACTACAAAGGATTATGGGATAGACTTTAAGTACGCATTTTTTTTTTTGTCCACAGTAAAATGCCATTGACGAAAACGACACACACCAAAACTCGATCCCACAATCCTTTGTAATTGCTATTTGGAAAAGGGTCTATGACACGACTCCAGTCTGATGTGAGTCTCAATTTTAAGGGGGGTTTGAACATGAATTCTTTTACAGTGGAGGCTTGGACCCCATGAGACCACACTGTTGGTCACTGTTCATGTTATTCGGTCAAGGAGACCTCCAGAAAATGGCACATCAATGCTGTCCCATCCGTGACATTGGGGAATGTTCAGTCTGAGACACCAATTTTTTTTCTTGAACATCAATTCCCAGTCTAAGAAGTCGTCCCTTTAAATATGCATGACAATTTTTAGCTGGAAAGTGGACTCTGAATGTAACTTGCCTACCAAACAAACCTACCCTTCCCACATTCAGAGCAATTCCAGTTTCACTTTAACCCTTGAATTTCCATGTTCATTTTCCCTCCCGTCCGCGATGCACACTAATGAGGCTATAATTACATGACCTTTTATGTTATTACTGAAATGGAGACAGTATAAGGTTACTTCAGGGAGGCTGATTCTGAATAAATATATTACAGAACCATTTAATTCATCTGTTTTGAGTCATTAATGTTTTAATTGTGCAAAATCACCAAAACTCCCTGGTTTGGGAGTCTATGAGCTCCGATACTTACCTCCTATTTACATATGTATACCATTATTGCCCGCAATAACCGTCTGGCAAACCTAATAACACCGCGGGATCCCCTACCCACTGAGGGCGCCCTAGAACCTAGTTCTTCCTTCTGCATTTTGCCGCTCCGAGTCAGAAACTCGGAACGAAGGACCCAACCCCCCAAAAGAATCCCCAAACACACAAGAAACAAAACTAAGGGCGAGAACGCCCTATCTCACCTATAGAAGAGTCTTGGTGTCTGACAGAGGCCTGGTTGACATGTCCGGAGAGGGTATGGAGGCTGAAGAAGACACTCTTGATAAGAAGTAGGCGGTGAGAGGTCCAACGTCTGGGAGTCTATGTTCGGACTGTTCCATGGGCTTAAGTTCAACCCCTGAGGAAGGACGTCGGACTCCTAGATTCGTCATAATCGATGGAAGGACTGGATAGGCTTCAATAGGTCTCAATAGGTTTCACTAGGTATCAATAGGACTCATCAGGATTCGGTGGGAAGCTGAAGGTCTTGGTAGGCCAGAGTAGCAAAATTGTCCCCGAGGAGAGTCATGGTTGAGAGAGAGAAGGGCTGGTAAGTATCTCGAGGAGTTGACCGAAAAGGCACCATCAAATAGAGAGAGAGAGCCTGGAGCGAGAGGCGATGTCCCGGGAGTTGAGCCCGTCAGGAGGTTAGATAACGTCGGAGTCCCAGGGGCGGGAGGCGGGATGTAAATAGGAGGTAAGTATCGGAGCTCATAGACTCCCAAACCAGGGAGTTTTGGTGAGTCTATTTCGCTCCTCCTTACCCCCTATTTACATATGTATTCAGACTAGCACCGGCAAGATGGTGGGAGGACCGGACGACGATGTTGATCCGAGATTCCCAAGACTGATCTGGTGAAGGCACCCTCGTTGGAGACGACGTCTGTTAGATAGCACGACACAAAGGTAGATGGGGTTTTCCATGCTGCGGCCTTGAGGATATCTGATAGACTAACCCCGTTGAACCATGCTTTAGAAGTGGCATGAGCCCGTAATTGGTGTGCGTGGACTGGGACGTCATTGTCGATGTGAGGAGTTATAAGGTTGACAATCCATCTGGAGAGGGTGTCTTTAGATGCCGGGTTGTAAGGAGATCTGGGAATGAGGAATAATCTCTCTGAGGATCTAATGTTCTTAGTCTTCTCAATATACCATCTTAAAGCCCGGACAGGACAAATCTTTCTGTCCTCCCTAATCGAGGAAGAAGAGGAGATGTTTGGGAGGTAGATCTCACCAGGCGAGAATGAGGCTGTCTCGTTCTTAGTCAGGAAGGTAGGATCTGGAATCAGGTACACTCCGTTGTGGCTGAAACGGATGAACCCTCTTTTAGTTGTTAGAGCGTGGAGTTCACTACGGCGCCTGGCTGAAGCTGCTGCCAGTAAGAAGAGGGTCTTGTGAGTCAGAAGCTCGAGTGAAGTGTTGTGGATGGGTTCAAACGGAGAGGTAGATAAGGAGTTGAGGACGTCATTGATGGACCAGGAAGGACTAAGACGGAGGTCTTTCATTGAACATTCCCCTGAGAAGGTGGTTAATGGCGTTGTTCGAACCAATGGTTGAGCCGTCAGGGAAGCCCTCGTGGATAGAAGAAATAGCTGACCGGTAGTTCTTAACCGTACTAACTTGTTTACCCTCCTTGAAAATGTGGAGTAGAAAATCGGCTACGGTCTCTAATGAGGCCTCCATGGGATCAGTATTTCTCTTGGAACACCAGGTTCTGAATCTGGAGAGCCATGAATTGTAATTCGACACGGTGGAAGATCTTCTGGACCCCGAGGCAAGGACTGCAGCCTCTTGTGAAAGGCCTTGACTAGAGAGTTGTCGGATGAAAGTTTCCAAGCTGCAAGATGAAGATGTTGAAGTCGTTGGTGCCAAATCTTGCCCCCTTTCTGAGTGAGTAGGTTGTCCTTGGTTGGGAATTTGAACAGAAGATCTATGAGCATCTCCAGAAGGATCGGGAACCATGGTTGGTTCGGCCAGTAAGGGGCTACGAGAATTAGAGTTGTGTTGGAGACTCTGAGCTTCAGGAGAACTCTTTGAATTAGGCACCACGGAAGGAATGCGTAGGCGTGGAGGTTGTCCCAGGAAATTGCTAGAGCATCGGTAGCCCACGCCTGTGGATGGAAAAACCTGGTGCAGAAGGTTGGTAACTTGGCATTGATCGGGGATGCGAAGAGGTCTATCATCGGGCGGTCGAAAATGTTGAATATGTGGTTGGCCCAGGCCTGGGACAGAGACCATTCTGTTTCCTGAAGGGTTCCCCTGGAGAGGGCATCTGCCATCACGTTCTCCTGGCCTGCGAGGTGAGTCGCCCTGATGGAAATGTTGAGGAGTCTGCATAGGTGAAGTAGGTCCCAGGTTTTCTGACAAAGGGAGTGGGACTTCGTTCCCCCTTGGCGATTGATGTAAGAGACTGTGGTCGAGTTGTCGCACAGGACTGTAAGTTGGTGCCCCTTGAGGTGGTGTTTCCAGCGGGTGACTGCTAGGAGGACCGCCTCCATCTCCAAGAGGTTGATGTGGAGTTTCGACTGGGATGTGTTCCAAAGGCCGGAGGTCGTGGCTGATTCCCATACTGCTCCCCAGCCTGACAAAGAGGCGTCTGTCATGATAGCGGATTTGGGGCGAGTTTCCACGAAGAGTCTCCCCGAGGCCACATTGCGTGGAAGAGTCCACCAGTGAAGGTGTTTCAAGACAGTCGGATTCAATGGGACAGCTTTCGAGAGAGGACTGCCGGATGGGGCGAAGTACTGTAGGAGATGTATCTGGACCAGCCTCATAAACAATCTGCAATACGGGATAACATCCACCATACTGGCCATGAGGCCCAAGAGTCGGAGCCAGAGCCTGGCTGGAGCTGACTGGAAGGATGACATCTGAGTAGCCATGTCCGTTAATGTCTGAACTCTCTCTGGGGTGGGGTAAGCTACGCCTGAGTGAAGGTCCAGGACTGCCCCTAGGTAAGTAACCCTTTGACATGGAGTGAGGGATGATTTCTCTACGTTGACCACCCAGCCTAGATGTCTTAACAACGAGAGGGTGAAGCTTGTGATGTGGGAGGCTTCGTTGGCCGAACGTGCGATGAGAAGCCAGTCGTCGAGATAGGCGTAAACGTGTATTCCCTTTTTTCGCAGGAAAGCCAGAATCACTCTTGTTACTCGTGTAAAAACTCTGGGGGCAGTTGAGAGGCCGAACGGCATCGCCCGAAAGCAGTAATCTATCCCCTTGTAACGGAACGCCAGATATCTGTGATGGGACAGATGGATGGGGGTGGGAAGGTCAACCCAAAGACCGAAAACGGGGGCCCTGGGTGAGAGACGCAGAAACAAAATGGCGCCGCGAGACTGGTACCTGTACAAAGTATAGGGGAGGATCGCGCAAAGGCGAAAAACCTCCAGCTAAGATACAGAGAAAATTCTAGTAAGAATTTTCGGCTAAAACAAGAAAGGATACTCGTGATTCTCGTAGAGGATGGTGAAAGATGAATTCCCACGGTAAGGAGAGAGGAACTGGAACGATCCAAAATCAGATGGAGGAAAAACTTGGAAGGTTTTACCAGACGATAGTCGGAACGTGTTTAACACGGAGAAGGCAAAATGGAGAAGGAAGAACTAGGTTCTAGGGCGCCCTCAGTGGGTAGGGGATCCCACAATGTTATTAGGTTTGCCAGACGGTTATTGCGGGCAATAATGGTATACATATGTAAATAGGAGGTAAGGAGGAGCGAAATAGACTGTCCTGTCTGTGACAGAAAAATACCACAGAAGGCCCCTACCATACATACAGTACCTCATACATATTTGCACAGAAACCATAGAACAGGATTTAAAAATAGAGGACAGGCTTCCCAAAACATATGTGCTCCCATGTGGACTTACATGACCCATTGCTACAGTAGTAGGCTTACGTCATCTGTTACTGTACGAAAAGAAAATTTTTTCCTCTTTTAATGGATATGACCTTTCTCATATTAGAAGTGCCGTACAGTAGGCACTTTTCATGAAATGGAAACAATCTGAGTGAACTTCAATAGAGGTTTCTAAGAAAATGGCAAATTAGAGCATTCAAATTTGTGCAAGCTTTCATTACCTGGATCAGTCTGTTATGGGGTAAATTGATGGACATGTAGAAAGATAAACTTGTAAACTTACCTTTTGTATAGATTTACATTATAGTTGATTGAGTGGAACAGTAGGCATTGTTTTCAAAAGAAAAAAATACGGATATGTCAATTCTTTTATTTTCTTTGTATGGGAATGACATCACCTGGCTATCATTCCTGCATTTTGTTAAATGGTGAGACAAGCAATACAAAAGAGGAATTTTTCATCACAATTTTGACTTCACACCCTGTGATTCGAGGTGACTGAGACTCAAAATTAAGTGACTTGATAACAACACTGCTGTTCAGAACATGTCACTCTGCACAACAAAGTTTTGCAAACACCCAAGTGCCACTATTTCCTCTGAGACATCCATTGAGTGATATAATGTCCAATATTTCTCCACTGACTCATTACTTAATTGTGGCTCATGTGCATTGCAGATGCAAAAAAAAAAAACAAATCATACAATAGCCCAGTCCCAGGTTCCATTTGGGGCTTTAGATGTTCTCTAGTTGTATGAACCATAAACATTTCTACACCACTTGGGGCAAAACTCTGTGATCATTTTCACCTTTAAGTGGATATTTGGCAACTACTTTATCTTTGACAGTTTCAATATTACAAGAAAATAAATCCCTCTGTTTTTTTTTCCCTGGACAGAATTACTGTACATCCTACCTGATATTAAGCCATTGCATCAAAATCATATAATAGCTGCTTGTGGGACACTGCTATCATACTGCAGTGTAATATTGAGGTCACAATTTCTAGTTACTACAGACATTGTAGGCTTGGGCAGGTTACCTGACTCAGGAGTTAAGAAAGGACTCCACTTTTCCTGGAATCATGACTCCAAAGATATTTTTAATATTGCTAAAAATATGAACAACCAGAAAACCCAAATGCTTCGTGATTCCTTGCCAAAGGAAATGAAAAGTATCCATCTTTCACACCTTGCATTATTATGTTCAACAGCAAATTTCATTTTTGCTGTTTCACCTCCCGTGACCTCACAACACCTTTGAACTCAAGTTTCAAGTTAAATTCTACCATAATCACAACTCCATCAAAACCTGTAGTTTTCTTCCTCTAAACTTGATTTTCTATATTATGTATGAAAAGTATCTACCATTCTTACCTTGAGATATTGTGTTAACAAGAATTTATATACTTTTTTTTTTGGTGACCACACATGAACTCTGACCTCCACCAAAAACAACAACCTTCTTCCTCTCAATATGATAAACCCATTATACCAAATAATGAGTGTACATATCAATAATACCTTGAGACTGTATGGTGTTTACAAGCAATTTCCAACTTTTTCATAATTTTAACCCTTGTGACCTCAGATAACCCTTGGCCTCTACCAAAAACAATGTGGTTCATCTTCTGACTATAATGCATCCACATGCTATTGCATGTTTTTAAAGTATTCATGCTTTCTACCATGAGATAGTGTTTAAAAGGTTTTTAATTGTTGACCTCTGGTGACCTCATGTGAATTCTCACCTCTACCAAAAACATTAGGGTTCTTCCTCTCAGTATGATAAATCCAAACAACAAATATGAATCCAAAAAACAAATATCCCGGTGCTAATTGTTCTTATGCCAGATGGTACTTGCAGGCAAGTTGGGGAATTACATATGTAAATAGGAGGTGATGAGGAGCGAAATAGACCCAAACAACAAATATGAAGTGTTCATTATTCCTACCTTGAGATACAATGTTTACAAGTAATTTCCAAGGTTTATGAAGTTTTACATCGGGTGAACTCAGATAACCATTGACCTCTACCAAAAACAAATTCATCTTCTATATGCATCCGCATGCTATGAATGAAAAGTATCCATCCTTTCCACTTTGAGATATCATGTCTACAAGGTCTCTGGTTTTTGATCCTGGTGATCTGGCTTGATCTCTGACCTCCACCAAAAACAATGGGCTCTTCCTCTAAATGGTGTTTACAAGCCATTTTCAAGGTTTGTACTGTTTCTAGTATTTCTTCTGGAGACCTCTGATAACCTCTGACCTCTACCAAACACAATGGGTTCACATCCTGACTATAATGCATTCATGTGCTAAGTATGAAAAGTATTCATTGCTTCCTACCTTCAGATACCATGTTTACAAGGTTTTTGGTTTTTGACCTCTGGGGCCTACAGTAACTAACATGAACAGCTCTTACCTCCACCAAAACAAGACGGTTCTTCCTCTCTACGTATATGATAAATCTACATACCACTGTAAGAATGAAAAGTATCCATCATTCCTATCTTGAGATATTGTGCTTTCAAGCAACTTCCAAGATTTTCAAAACTTCATCTCTGGTGACCACAGATAACCATTGACCCCCTACCAAACACAATCGAAGGGTTCATTTTCTAACTATAATGCATCCACATACAAAGTACAAAAACTATCCATGCTTCCTATCTTCTGGTATAGCATTTACCAGTTTTGGTTTTTGACCTTAAGTGACCTCACCTGACCTCTGATTATGACTACCAAAACAATATGGTTTTTCCTCTCAATAAGATATATCCATATACCAAGCATAAAAAGTATCCACCATTCTTATCTTAAGTTTTTTTTTTTACAAGTCAAGCGTCACGATCGCACATGTGCACACACCCACACATGCATACAGTACTGTACACATGCCATCCTGACTGCCTGGGTTTGTATAGCCTTTGGCAAGGAATTAACCAGAATGCAAAAATGCATTGAGGTTTCGATGATATATGTTCTATTCCAAATAATGCCACTATGTCCCGTATCTTTCAGTCACTGGTCAAGTGCTATCTTAACATGTTGGAAAAATAATTTTAGGTTCATATTTGGTCATGGGAATTCTTGGGAAAATTTGCTTTTTGACTTTTGGTGAACCCATGAGACAATCTTGGGAATTCTAACAATTTTGCTTTTTGACCCCTGTGACCCCAGATGACCTTTGAACTCCACCATAAACAAAAGCATTCCTTTTTTTTCACCACAAGGCATCCACATACTGAGTATGAAATCTATCCAAGCTTCCTACCTGGAGATATCGTGTTAACAAGGTTTTCAGTGTTTAACCCCCCCATGACCCCATATGACCTTTGACCTCCACCAAATATATGATAGCATTCATCTTTGCACCATACCGCATCCACATACTACGTATGAAATCTATCCAACCTTCCTACCTGGAGATATCGTGTTAACAAGGTTTTCAGTGTTTGACCCCTCTGACCTGATATGACCTTTTACCTCCACCAAACATGATAGCATTCATCTTTGCACCATACCACATCCACATACTCATATGAAATCTATCCCAGCTTCCTATCTTGAGATACTATGTTAACAAGGTTTTCAGGGTTTGACCCCCAGGGACCCCAGATGACCTCTGATCTCCACCAAAAACAACAGGGTTCTTTCTCTCAACATGGGGCATCTATGTACAAAGTTTGCGAACTGTCAAAGCTTCCTAATTTGAGATAATGTGTTAACAAGGTTTTCAGAATTTGACCCCTGTGACCCCAGATGACCTTGAACCTCTACCAAAACAATAGGGTTCTTCCTCTCAAAAGGGGCATCTATGTGCGAAGTTTAAGAACTGTCACAGTTTCCCTTCTTGAGATATCGTGTTAACGAGCAGAATGTCACAAACTTACCCATACATACATGCATACACACCACACACGCACATACATACACATGCCATCATGAATGCATAGGTTTCTCTTGTCATCCAAACGAAAAATGTCAACCAATCAATCAACAAAACAGCATTTCCAAAGACACCTCAACCCATTCCCTGAAGAAAAAAGGCAAACATGCCTTTTCGGATAATTTCAAACCTGTTCCAAACATTAACAGCTGGCAGCTCCTCTCATTCATCCCCGACCTCATGCTGGCACCACTTAACACATTTACAACAACCTGCTTTTCACAATCAAATGAGTTCTCAAAATGAACATATTTCAAGTCAAAAGTTCATTACTGGAGATGATATCATTATCATTACCATCATCATTCATCACAATGGTCTTGTTCATTTAGTTTTAAAATCAGTAGTAAAAGAGTGCCCTCTATCACTGATAGAGGCAATTTTCAAGAAAACATGCTTCGATTATTAGAAGCATGCCTTAATTAAGAATGTCAATAAGTCCTTGACAAAAAAAAGAAACCCATCCCTTTCACTGATACTTCACCTATTACATAAATGGACAGTTCCAACTACTGCAGAATATCAATCAACAAAACAGCATTTCCAAAGACACCTCAACCCATTCCCCATGATGGTTTTACAGGTTCAGTGTTTATAGGTGCCTATTTGGTGCTTACTTTTGTTTCACTAGCATGATGAGGCCTGACATGCAGTACCACAAGGTGTGTCCCCCCTTTTCTAGGTTCACCTCGCTGGGGGAATTCTAGTTTTCCTCTCCTCTGGGCCTTCAGGCCTCTTCCAGGTCTTCTGGGTTTTAGGAAGATTTTACCCTTATTTTTTCAAGTCAGCAGGGAAGGGGAGGGAGCTGTTCAGCTTTTTTCAGTGTTCTGTAGGTTAGTCATGCACACAGCTTGTCTGCAGTTAGCCATCGGCCTATGTTCTCATTGTTCAAAGTGCTCCTGTCCTGAGCTACGGTTGTTGCCCGACTAGAAACTACCTTTCTGGATCATTCATTCTATTCATCCCTTTCTCCCCTTGGGTAAATAGTACTTATCTTCACCAGGTATTGTTGACAGTTTCCTGGGGCTGCTCTGACAGTGTGTACTTCAGCTTTTCTAGTACGGTATGCAAGTTATCTTTGTGACCTATTTTATGCATGTATGCTTTTATTTTAGCCATATGTTAGCTCAGGTTCAAAGTTTTCAGACCCCAGGCTCCTCATTTGTATTCTTGATGTGATACTAGGTTGCCAGCTAAATCCCCCTGGCTTCAGGTACATCCTCCACAACAAGAGCATGGTACATTAGCCCCTGTTACTGGGCCGCTTAGGGACCAATCTCTTGGGTCCTGGCAGGTACTCTTTTATCTTTTACATGTATTCTCAATGTTACTTAATTCAAAACTGTTTATTCTTTATTTTAGTGTCTTGGCTCTGAGTTTAGTTTCTCCTGTTTAAGTGCCACACATGGAACCTGGAGCATGAGGAACTTTGAATCCAGTTACTGCTCTAGTCATGTCTTTAGCAACACAGGTCTGTCTCTCCCAATTCCTGTCCTAGATCCCGAGAGTTGCTTTGGCTCTTATAGCTGTTCCCCTCTTCAAGGACCCAGGAACCCAGGAAATGGGCAACCTTGGGTTCTATTCATCATTTGTTTATGTCTATGGCACCATGGGTCCCACTCTCCAGTCCCATTCCTGTTACAGCTCTTGTCCCAGAGGCTGTCACTGTGAGTTACTTTGGCTTCAGGATCTGTGTTTTGTGGTTCAGTTTGGTGGTTCCTGGTTCAGAGACTAGCGGGATCCAGAAGAAATCCAGGAACTGAGGGACATGTTACAGCTGTAGTCATATCTATTACAACATGGGTCCTTCTTCCTGGTCCTCAGAGACCTCTTGTCTCACAAGAGCTGGAACATGAGAAACTTCAGTTCCTGTTGCAACTCTTGTCTGAAAGGTCTTGAGATGTTTTGGTTCCAGGAGTTGCATTTCTGGAGAAGACTATCAAGGATACCCCAGAAGAATGGTCACCACAACAAACATCTATCCTGCTGGGGAGCAACCTTGAGCCAAGCATAAATAATGGAACTGCGTCCAGTCTGCAGACAACACTCCGCAGCTACCATCTCAAGATGGAAGCATACAAATGAGCTATCGAACACTGGGAGTAGCCCCTCAGCTTTGACTATCCTGTCCAACCACATCATAGTACGGCCTCATTTGAAGAAGCAACGAACAATCTGGCCCAAGACCTTTGCATCAATTGCAAGACAGCTCACAACTTCAATGTCAACCTACAGAAGCTACCAGTCCCTTGATCTGGAGTTAACCATTGATTCCAAATAATTTCCACTACAGGCTTGATCTCATGTTCCATTTTGCTCAGATCACAATCAGAGGAACAGACCCAAATCTGACTTGATTTTTACACTACAAATGCATTGATCTTGAGCAGAGGATCTGACCCTGAACATGAGATCAGATCTGGATCTACAGTAAAACCACCCCCAGCAAAGACGTGCACCTCTTTACCCACACTGCCCCCATACACTCAGAACCAGGAAGCCCAAAAACTTAGTGATACCTTACCAAAAGGAATTGAAAGGTATCAATCTTGCATCTTGAGCTATTACATTTACTAGCAATTTCCAAGGTTTTGCTGTTTCACCTCCAGAGACCTCATGTGACCTTTGACCTCTATCAATAAGAATAGCATTCATCTTCTGACTATAACACATCCACAAGCCAAGTATGAAAAGTATATATGCTTCCTAAAGTGAGATATTGTGTTTAAAAAGGATTGTTTTTGACTTCTGTGACCTCAAATGACCTCCAACCTCTGACCTCCACCAGCAACTGTAGCATTCTTCCTCTTTAATATAAATTTACATACCACATATGAAAAGAACCCACCATTCCTACCTTAAGATACAGGTATTGTGTTTACAACGGTTTCAGTTTTTGTCCTCTGGTACTGTAACCTCACATGACCTTTGACCTCTACCAAAAACAAAAGCAGTTATCTTCTGACAATAAAGCATTCACATGCCATGTATACAGACTATCCATACTTCCTACCTTGAGATATCCTGTTTACAGGGTTTTTGGTTTTTGACCTCTGGTGACCTGACATGACCTCTGACCTCCACCAAAAACTACAGGGTTCTTCCTCTTAATATGATAAATCCATATACCAAGTATGAAAATTATCCATCATTCCTACCTTGAGATAGTGTGTTTGCAACGAATTCCCAAGGTTCTTTAAGTTTTACCTTCCGTAGCCTCAGATAACCTTTTACCTCTACCAAAAACAATTAGGTTCATCTTCTGACTATAATGTATCCACATGCCAAGTATGGAAAGTATCCATGCTTTCTTCCTTGAGATATTACATTTACACGGGTTTGGCTTTTTACCTCTATTCAGGGTTCGATTTACCAGGGTGCACGCATGCACAGGTGCATGTAGAATTTCCCACGTGCATGTAACTTTCTGCATGTAGCCCTAGCCTTGCCTGGGCACAGGCTTGTGGTGCCAGGCAGCGTGATTGCAAGAATTGCGCATTAACATATGAATTCCTGTAAATTACAAAAGGATGGAGAGCGAAAGTCAGGCAAACAAAATTTGAAATTCCTCACTCTGTTCCTGACTTTTTGATTTACGTGACAAAACATTGAGCAGCTTTTCTATCTGTATCTTTAACGAATCATGCACGAATTTCTTAACCACTGACGTATATTACAAATGGCAGTATAAATTTGAATCTTGTCGTGTTTGTGAAGCCGCATGAGACTTATAAATGAACAAAAACTAGAACAGCAATGCTGTTGTGTAGCTCACACAATTTCCCCAAAACTTTTGTGGTTTGGGAATTTACGAGCGACATACTTACCTGTCTATTTCTACAACTAATGCACTAAATCTGCTCTGCGCATGCGCACCTGGCAAAAAAAAATAGCACCGCCCTTCCGTACCGCTTCCGCTCGGACCTCCCAAGAGGAGGAATAGCCCTCATCCTTCTAAATCTGAACAGCACATGAAACCTCACTGTCAGAACAACCTAACAGAGTACCATACCAATTATGTTAAGAATTAAGTAAAAAGGTACCAACTTACTCGTTATGAAGAGTCCCGCTTGATGGCAGCCTCGGAATGATGGAGCAGTAAAGTCAGTCTTAGTCATGTAGGAGATGTCTGGTTGACTTGAAATAAAACCCCCATGCAAGGTCTAAGCTTGCTGCCTCCACACTGTCATGCGGGGAGGGTTGGTGGGCTATGTAGACAGGTAAGTATGTCGCTCGTAAATTCCCAAACCACAAAAGTTTTGGGGAATTTACTTCGCTCCTACTTACCTGTCTATTTCTACAACTAATGCACTGAGTGGCACCGCCCTGATGGTGGGGGGAATCACATACGTGGAGGTCTGCACGCGGAACCGGTCAACACCGCGCGACCGAAGGCTGCCTCAGCCCTAAGTGTGTCTGTTAAGTAGCAAGACACGAATGTTGATGGGGTTTTCCATGCCGCAGCCTTCATGATATCACTGAGCGGGACGCCAGCAAATAGAGCCTTAGAAGTAGCCTGCCCTCTAATGTCATGGGCCCTTACTGGTTGATCATGAGTAAAGGGCATGATCATTTGGACCAGCCACTTAGATATGGTGTCCTTTGAAGCTGCTGAGTATGGATGGCGTGGCAAAACAAAGAGACGTTCTGAGTGTCTGAGATGCTTAGTTCTCTTCAAGTACCACTTCAGAGATCGAACAGGACACCATTTCCTGTCTTCTCGTTCAGAAGAAATGGTAGTAATTTCTGGGAGGAAGAGGTCACCGGGAATAAAATCAAGGGTTTGATTCTTGGGAACGAAGTCTATATCAGGAATTAGACGCACGCCATGTGCTTCAAAACGAATGTGGCCCGGTTTAGTAGTTAGGGCATGTAGACAGCTTCTCCTTCGTGCTGAAGAAGCAGCTATGAGAAAGAGCGTCTTCTTAGTTAGATCTGGCAGCCTAGAATCATGAATAGGCTCGTAGGGGGGCTTTGTGAGAGAATGGAGAATGTCATTAATGGACCATGCTGGGCAGAGCTTTTTCTTAGGAGGACGTGAGTTGCCCATACCCCGAAGGAGGTGTAGGATGGCAGAATTTGAACCTATGGTGGAGCCATCTGAAAACCCTTTATGTACTGCAGCTATTGCTGAACGATAATTGCGCACAGTAGAAACCTGCAAGCCTTCCTGGAATAGTGTAGTTAGAAAATCAGAAACCTCTGCTAAAGATGCCGTAGTGGGATCTGTTTCTCGGTCCAGCGACCACTTGATGAACCTTGAGACTCTTGAATCATAAGTCTTAAGGGTGGAAGGCCTCCTTGAGTGGGATGCCAGAGAGGCAGCGTCTGTTGAAAGACCTCCTGCTCTGAAGGTATCCCTGATAGTTTCCATGCAGTTAGATGTAGGTGCCGGAGTCCTGGGTGGAGGACCTGGCCCCTGTTCTGAGATAACAGGTTCGGGATATGTGGAAGGTAAGTCGGCTCGTCTACTAGTAGGTGAAGCAGAATTGGGAACCACGGTCTCCTGGGCCAAAGGGGTGCTATCAGCAACAGTCTCATCCTGGAGGAGCGGACCTTCAGGAGGACCCGGTGTATGAGGCTGAGTGGAGGGAAGGCATAGGCATCCAACATGTCCCATGACATTGAGAGGGCATCGGTCCCCCAAGCTAACGGGTGGAAGGTTCTCGAGCAAAAGGTTGGAAGTTTGTGATTCTGTTCGGAGGCAAACAGATCTATCGTGGGCCGGCCGTACGTTTCGAACAGAAGATTGCACCAAGACTGATCCAGTGCCCACTCGTTGGGGTCCACTCTGCCCCGAGAGAGGGCGTCCGCTAGAATGTTGTTTTTGCCTGCGATGTGTGAGGCTCTGAGGGAAATTTTGTGCTTGGTGCACCAGTGCCACAGGTTCCAAGTCAGTAGGCAGAGGGAGGGGGAGTGAGTGCCACCCTGCCGGTTGATGTATGCGACCACAGTGGAATTGTCTGTAAACACTGTGACAATGTGGCCCCGTAGCTGTGGAAGAAAGCTTTCCACTGCTAGTGACACTGCAAGGAGCTCTAGCTCGTTGATGTGTTTCATGCTCTCCTTGCTGGACCAAGTTCCCGCAGTCATTCTGTCCTGCCACCACGCTCCCCAGCCCTTGAGAGAGGCATCTGTTGTGATGGATGTCTGGGGACTGAGGTCCTGGAAGGGCCTCCCCTGGGACCAACTTTTGGGGTTGACCCACCACTGGAGGTGGGGTACAATTGAAGGCGATAGGGGAACTGGGGTAGCAATGTTCCTTGTTGCAGGGCGAAAGTGGCTGAGTAGGTGTAACTGAATGGGGCGCATCCGTAGTCTGCACAAGGGTACTATGTCTACCATACTTGCCATCATGCCTAATGCCCTTAGCCAGTCTAAAGCCAGGGAGCGAGGGAGCAATATTACGCTTTTTACTGATGCAACTAGAGAGTCTATCCTCTCTTGGGTGGGAGAGACCGTCCCTTTTTTGAGGTCGAGAGTTGCTCCCAGGAACTGAATTGTTTGTGAAGGGGCGAGTGAGGACTTTTCGTGATTTATCAACCACCCTAGACGGTCCAAGAGGTTGACTACTACCTCTGTACTGCGGGAAACTGTAGTGTGAGAGTTTCCTATGATAAGCCAATCGTCTAGATATGTGAAGAGGATGATGTTTAGAACCCATGGGTCTGGGTTGATCTCCCGCCATTGAGCGGAAAAGAATTGGAGTCTCCCCCCCACCGCTAGTGTGGTGACGGTGGGGTGGGCACCCCTAGGGCCGGGCCTCGAAGGTCGATCTGGGAAGTTGGTTGCCAATGTCACGCTCACGAGGGGGGTAGGGGCGAGTAGTGTTTTCTGTCCCGTCTGGACTGGGCCCATGTGCGGTAGGGATAAGCAGGATGGGAAGTTCCCCTAAGACGACCCCTATCCCTGTTTTGGCTCCGAGGATGTGAGAATGGCTTAGCACGAGTATGCAGAGGGACCCCCTTGCTATGCTGCCGTGCTGGCCTCGCTGAAGAAGGACCTCTTGGTCTTCTGAAAGCCGATTTCACAACGGCTTCATGCCTCCTAACTTCTTCCTCTAACTTGCTTTGGAAGTATCCCGCAAATAGATCGGAACCCTCAAAGGGTAACTCCAAAAGGGAGTTTTTCGTATCTGGGGAAGGCCATTTCATAGTTGCCAGAACATTTTGTCGCCGACACTTCATTGTTTTCACTGCGACTCTAGCACTTTGGGAGAACAAGAGGCGCGCTAGGGGCCCTAGTAGGAGGAGTAGTTGGCCAGTTTCCCGACGTGAGACTTGGGTCGGGTCTCTTGGTAGCTGCTGATGGGCCCGCATAAGGATTTCTGCCACCAGTAAGATTACTGATGCAAATTTCATAGATGCCCTGCTTGCTTGATCAATTTCAAACATAACATCCTCCAGTCTCCTCCTGACTGGATCACGGAATAAGCCTGATGTGGCACCCTGATCGGCCCGTGCTTTTTCCTTTGCCTCTTGAGGCATTTTAGGTGGCCGGAAAAGCTTTCCCCAAGCTTCATCTTCCAATTTGATGGCCTGTTCCTGGGAAGCCGGAAAGGCAGTCCAGCGTTTCTTTTTGGCCACCGCATCAAACAGTTCATAGCAGACAGCGTCTACTGGCATGCGTGGGGCCTGTACCGAGTCCAAATTTGTGGAAGTAAGTGTAGAGACTCTGCTGGAGGGTTTTACTGGGGTTGGGTCTTTAAATCCCAGGTGTTTCTTAAAAATTTGGATGGCCTTTGAGACAGCCTCAGCCATTAAGCCTGCACCTTTAGGCAGGTCTTCAATTTCATCCTCATCCTCTGAAGGGGACTGAGGGGGGTCCAGGGAGCTCCCTTGGGTATCGTCAAAAGGGTCCTCCTCTGGGAAGCCCTCGGAAGCCATGCAATCCAGAACGTCTGGGTCTGGTTGCTGGGGAGAAGGGTGCTCTACGTTTGGCGATGTCTGGTTTTGTAAAAGAGGGCCTAAGGTTGAAGTAATTTCGGCAAGGAGCCATTCTCTGTCTTCCCTTCTCTCTTGGGCACGTCTGTCCGAAGACAGGGGGGATCTGGAATGGTGAGGTGACCCAGTTCTCTCCACAGGTCTACCTCGACGGTGACCCGCATCTGAATCTTCAGATGAGATGTCTGAGACAGGGCTCATCCTCTTAGACTGTACGGTTCGTGGAGCTTGCGGACTGCTCCTTGGAGCATCCTTACTCCCTTGGGAAGATTTATGTTTTGATGCCTTGTCTTTCTTTGGTAACTTTTTCTTGGCAGTTCTAGTCCCCTTCTTGGGTGCATTTGAGGGTGCCTTCGTGCCAGCAGCAGAAGGACTTTGGCCCGCACCTGGAGTCTGAATAGACGAACCAGTTCCACTGGCAGACTCCAGGGGGGGAGACAAGTGACTCTCAGATTGGTTTGCTGAATCGCTTTGAGCTTGGGGGGTTTTATTCCTTCCCGTGAGCCAGGTCTCAATCTCTTCCCATTGCTGAGGCGTAAACCCTATGCAGCGCTCGCACGGTTTTTGCCGAGTACACGACCTACAAGCGGGGCAAGTGTCGTGGTCGTCCCAGTCACGTCCTGGTCTGATAACCGAGCACTGGGAACACTTTACGGGTTGTTTCCTAGAAGCCATCTGTAAAGAATTACTCAGGAAAACAATAAATATAAAGTAGCAACAAGGCCCAGGCAATAGGGCCAAGACTCAACTTAATGTAATAACTAACAATGAGGCATAGGCCGAAACATAAAAATTATATAAAGGAATTAATCACTAAAATGTACCTGAAATCCTTAGCAAGGTGAAAGGTAACAAAATAGTACTAACACGCAGGTACTGACATGTGTGAGAAAACAATATGATAGCAAGGTAAGTCAAGGTGAGACTTAGTTTCTTAGAACATCTCTAGCTAGAGGGTTCAGCAAACCCTGAAAGATCTACAAAATAAGGTAACCCAAAATAAGGCCTCACTACCCTTGGGTGGAGTCCAAGGTAACTTAGTACTCAAGGCCTAAGAATAAATGAAAAGCTAGGCTATGGCCTGGAAGTTCCCACGACTAGAGTATGGTAGGCCTAAACCGAGATGATGCTTGGAGCCCGCCGAAAAAAGCGCGGGAAGACCTAACCAGTCTAGTATGAGGTCACGTAGAGAACAATGGGAACCTATGCGAGTGAAACGCCGACCCAAACGAAGGGCTACGGCGAGAAACTCGATCTAAAATAAGGAACGAAAAACCCGGGAAGAAGGCCAAAAATAAATAAAGAACCCCTAAAAACGACCAGGGAGTCCCCTGAGGTGAAGGGGGGGAAGGAAAAACCCCTATACCGGCGTAGAGTAAGGGGAGAGGGCACGGAAGCTGGAGGGAATGAGAACGAAGTTCTATAGTATACAATACGTGAAAAGGCGTTAGGCTAGGAGAGCCTAACCACGCTAACGAAATAAGCCGTAGGCCTAAACCAGGGCTCGAAGGCGGCGGGAAAACTACAAATCCACTGAAGGAGCTTAAATTTATCAAAAATTAAGCTTGGTACTTATCGTCGGAGGCGTTGGGCAAAGGATACGATCAAATTCGACCGGAAATCCAAGGAAAGGTCAACGGAAATCCAACGAAAACACTTAGAAAGCGCAGCGACAAGAAAACACGTTTTACTTCTTGAGATGGCAGATTTAGAAGGATGAGGGCTATTCCTCCTCTTGGGAGGTCCGAGCGGAAGCGGTACGGAAGGGCGGTGCTATTTTTTTTTGCCAGGTGCGCATGCGCAGAGCAGATTTAGTGCATTAGTTGTAGAAATAGACAGGTAAGTAGGAGCGAAGTAAATTCTCTTGTCTGTTAAAAATAGAAACTCACAAAACCAAATTTTATCATTTATTCATCTGCTTCCAAAAAACCTCCTTACCTTACAAAGGCAAATGGGAGGGAAGAGAGGAGTGTAATAAGTAATAGAAATCAAAACCCATCTATAAAATCACAAATGTGTTAAGGAATGTACACCTGCAACTGACATAGTTTTATGACAGATAGCTACAAATATCACTGCATATTTTCTCATATCAAGCAAGCCTGCAAAGGCTGTATACACTTTTATAAGCGGCAAGACTGAAAAAAAGTTTGTATGATGTTTGTACTTATAAACTGTTCAAGTATTGCAAAGTACATTTAATCGCACCTTCGATTCCACAAGTAAACACTGCATGGGTTTGCCCTGATCAAAATAAAACAGACTCCCAAAAAGCTACTACTGCACTTGAACTCAAAACAGTTAAATTGCAGTAACTTGACTTGACCAGCTCAATTGAACAGAACAGAATGGGAGATATCCCCACAATTAAGAAGTTAAGCCTGTTTCCTTTCATGTGTTAAAGGTTGTGTGACACGAAAATAACATAGTTAGAAATTTGATGTAAAAAGCATTAAAAATCCAGAAAATAGCCGCAATTTCCATTTAAATCCATCAAATATTGACCATTTTACAGGGAAATTTCTATTTCACACTTGTATCATGAATAAACATGAGCTAAATGTGCAAATATGTGACA
Source organism: Holothuria leucospilota (assembly GCA_029531755.1). Classification (NCBI taxonomy): domain Eukaryota; kingdom Metazoa; phylum Echinodermata; class Holothuroidea; order Aspidochirotida; family Holothuriidae; genus Holothuria; species Holothuria leucospilota. Next base: position 32,698,859 of record CM055982.1, on the reverse strand, counting down.
TCGAAAGAGGGACATACCATATATGGCATACAGTAAAACCCTGTTTATCCGAACCCCGTTTATCCGAAACCCCGTTTATCCGAACTAGCCGTCAGATTTGACAACAATAATAGTCAACACAATTACAGTAGTATACACCAAGTTTTAAGTGCTTTACAAGGCAAAATTCAACGTAATTTTTTACAGAAATGCACTAATTTTTCTCGGGACTTTAAAGGGGAATTTTCATGATCCCAGACAGTTCCAATTCTCCCAACTATGCATCTTCTAGCTCCTCCCATAACTGTATGGGGCTCTTCCTTGTGCAAGAATAAACCTGCTTTTTTGCTTAAGGCCATGTCCTGGTGAGCATACAAGGCTATAAAATGTAATAAAAGTACTCTCTCTGCCTTGTGTGGAATGTGCTGTACTCTGCATCTTTCAAATTTTCAAACTTTGATGTCAATCAAAGAGCAGTCACCAACTGAGAATTTTGATATACATACACTAAAAATATACTTTAGGGTGATGACTGTCTGTCTTTAAAAGTAATGGAAAGATGTCACGATAGCTAAAACAGCCGACATGTGGACATGGAAAACAATCTGTTATCTCTTTGTCAAATTTGGAAGAAATATCGTACGTATTTGCTTTGAAATTCTTGTTAGAAGCCATGTGTCGGTAAAGGCTCAATATCCTCTCATACAAAAATACGTTAGGCTAGCGTAAGTCTTAGTTTCACTAAATCTGAAAAGTTAGTAACGTAGTGGGCTTCATACCTAAAAATAATGAAAGTAGACCTTACAAAAACATTGCGAACTGCTGTTTGAGAGTCTCCTACACATGCGTCTCTAACATATTTTGAAATTCTTGCAGAATTTTTACTCTAGATACCTCTCCAGATCGTTACAGCTTTTCTTCAGCACACACAGTCATTTAGTGTGTAGAAAGCACTGATCATTCAGACGAGCGAAGGCTCAAATTTTCAGAATAAAATCTCTCTGTTTTAGATGTCTTAAAATTTATTTGTCATATCATCGGTCACAAAAAAAAGTAACGAAATATTTTGGGGGATTTTGTCTGCAATTTTAAGCCTTTTCGGAATTATTTTGGGAAATGTGTTGACACACTATCTTATATGGACCCAATGTACCGTACTTAAGGCAAAAACTTGAAACCCCCTTTATCCAAACTTTTTCGTTATCCGAACAACCTTCGGTCCCGATGTGTTCGGATAAACGGGGTTTTACTGTATGTTAGCCTTTGTTTTTTTAACCTTAATTTCAAGGACACTGGTAGCATTGTTATTCCCTGAGGGGTTCATTATAAAAAATATTGATATCACTCACCAAACTGTAATCTATATGATCAGGAATTAAGAGATAATTTATATAGGGTTAACAAAAGAAATCATAACACTGTGCAACACATCATTATTTTTGCATACGCAATTAGTTTCTTCAGAAGTTATCAAACTCTGAAGACGTATATTTTGAGAACGGTAAAAGATATTGAAATAATTCCAACGGATCTTTGATTGGAGGACTTAATTCTTTAAGTGACAAGTGAAACAGCTCTTTTTGGTGGCATGTCACATGACCTTTAAGCCACACTGACCACAGAGTTGCTTCAGATTGTAGAGGCCACTTGATGAACAAACACGTGTGTTGATGGATTGAATTTCAAACAGCCTGCATATCCATTTGCAAGATAACAACTGAACACAAAACCAAGCACACTGCTATCAGTGCAATGGATAAACAGCAAACTGTTCAGCAGGCACAGTCAACTCAGCTCTACAAAAACGGCTTTAAAACCCAACTTAACTTTCCTATAATGGAATGCAAGTAGGTAGGTGTTAATGTTCTGCTGACAAACAATCATATCCAAAAATTTCAGCCCAAAATCTCCTCACATCAAAAAGAAGAAGACTTTTTTTTGAAAAGTTGACGCCATCAGCCCCATTTTATAACCTCACACATTGTACTGTGTACATGTGTGAGCTAAAAAGGCCTTAGTTGCCTTTAACAGATTCAGCATGATTGTTTGGTGCATGTAGAAATTTTGCTGTGCATGTAGTTATGTTGACCTACATGCATCTGGTGCATGTAGGAAAAATATCATAAATTGAACCCTACCTCTCTTGACTGAACATGATATCTCACCACCACCAAAAAAGAATAGGGTTCTTCCTCCCTATATGATAAATCTATACCCCAAGTATGAAGAGTATCCATCATTCCTATCTGCAGATATTGTGTTTACAAGCCAAGCATCACTAGTACACACACATACTCGCACACACACACACACTCCATAGTGACTGACTTGCTTACTTTTGCCTTCGGCAAAGAATCAAAAATGAAGATGCAAGTCACTACTGTAGCTACAGTATTTTTGCAACTGTTTCCTTCATCCTTCTCTTTGACCTTGACTTCTTCTGGAGAGTTTCCATTTTAGTATTTCTTTTCAGTTACTGTCACTGGTGCCCTTGTGTACAGACACAACAAGATACTCTATTTTGAGGAAGGAAATGTACAAGAATGCAGAGAAAATATCCTGAATATGACTTTCATTCTTCCTCCTACACTACACAAACTTTAAGGCTAAGGATGACATCTTTCCTCAGAAAAATCCAGAAATCTAATTTGAAACAGCTATTATCCATAATGATAATATTACTGGCTTAAGTATTTTTGGTAATGAAACTTAAGTGTTACAATATGCCCACGATACGGTTATTCTTCTTGATGGTAGTAAAGATTCTGTTTCTGAACTGTTCAACACTCTCAATAAATTTAAGCTGTCCTCTGGATTAAAGGTGAATTTTCAAAAAACTCAGATCTTTCCTTTAGGCACTTTTGTCACTTTTCCACCAAGTTTTCTTGGAGAGTTCAATATTGTCCTCAACTCTGGCCCCATTGCATTTTTAGGCATTAGGTTTACTCACAATGGTAATGATCTTTTCAGACTTAACTACTTGCAGAAACTTTCTCGACTTAAAAAACAATTAAGATTGTGGTCTACAAGGGACTTGACCCCTATAGGGCGTAATGTTATTGTTAAGACATTTGCTATAAGTCAGTTGGTGTATCTTTTTCAAGTCCTCCCAAACCCACCTAAAAAATTTATCCAGGAGGTTCAAGGCGTCATTTTTGATTTCATTTGGGGAGGTGCACCTGATAAGGTTAAGCGAAATACAATGATAAATCCTATTGATCATGGAGGTATTAAAGTTATTCATGTTGAAAGTTTTGCTTATGCTTTAAAAACTTCTTGGATTAAGCGTTTTATAGATAATTCTAAAACAGGCTACTGGAAAATTTTCTTTAATGCTCACCTTGCTCCTTTTGGAAAAGAATTCTTGTTTCAATGTAACTTTAGGCCAAGTAATGTAACTAAAATAGACAATGTATTTATTCGTGAAGTATGCGAAGCTTGGTCAATGGCTTCATTTGTTACACCATGTAGTAATTATGGAAATCAAATAATCTGGAATAATCACTTAGTTAAAATAAATAACTCAATTTTCTATTTCAGTAAGTTACATGAGGCAGGGTTGCTATATGTGAAAGATTTGTTTAGAGACAATGGTTCTCCAATTTCTTACAGAGAGTTCTGTGACAAGTTTAACGTGACAAGATTCCCTTTCACGAAGTTTTTTGGAATGCTTTTGGCGATTCCATCCACATGGAAAAGTCCATTTCAGGGTGGGATTGATCTCCCACCATCGGATCCCTTTATAAATACAATTTCAAAAATCCCTAAACTCTCAAGGCAAATTTATGCTCATCTAATTCGTCGTATATCTATACCTCCACGTGTAATTGTTAAATGGAACTTACTTTTTGACCTTAACGATGATGACTGGAATGCCATTTTCAGAATCCCCTTTCATAGCCTTCGCGAGACCAAAGTCCAATATTTTCAATTTAAATTTCTGCATAGATTGCTTGCCACCAATAGGTACCTTCATTTAATGAAAAAATGTGAGAGTCCTATTTGTACGTTTTGTAAAATAGCATCTGAGACTATTGAGCATTTATTTTGGGATTGTCACGTCACTGCTAGCTTTCTCTTAGACTGTGAACAACTATTTTTCGGGAGGCAATTCATATTAACTAAAAAAGACTTTTTCTTTGGTTATAATCTCGTCTTAGATCACCCTATGAATTTTTTCATTCTTCACTGTAAGTATTATATTTATAATTGTAAGTTAAATCAGACTCTGCCAAAGTGTTTTGAATTCTTTTATAAAATGAAATTTATTCTGAAGGTTGAAACACACATAAACTCCAAGCCCTGTGTTCCGATGAGTAAGTTAAGGAAATTTAATGAACTGAAAGGTTGTTTTGCTCACTGCTTGGGCCTTTTCTCTTAACCAATTGCTTTTTCTAGCTTTTACTGAAGCAATCGTTTTATTTTGGTTGGTAAACAGCACCTGTTTGTTGCTTAGGTACTTTTACAAAAGGGTATTGTCAGAAGGTTTTGATTTGTATTGACATTTTATTTGAAACCAATGAGGTGAAACTTTTGTAATTACGTAATCACTCGAATTGCTAAAATTGGATAGATTGGAGAACTAAAGGGAAATTACTAAATTGTTTTGATATATTGTATCTGTATTTGGGTATATATAAGGAAGTGTATGTATATTTACGCTATTTTTACGTAGGCTATATATATTTTTTTGTATATGTATATATATATGTGTGTACATGTATATGTATATATGTATATATATATATGTATATATATATATATATATATATATATGCCTGTGTCTGTGTATGTATGGTTGTATGTTTATATTTTGTATACGTATCCGAATTATGTAATATGTTAATGCATGTATATATCTTGAATAAACGAGATGGAAGAAAAAAAAAATAATTTGAAACAGGTTCTGACTGGGCTCAAAGGAACCACCAAAAGCTTTGGGAAAGCATCTTCCAGAGAATGGAGGGGGGGGGGGGGGGAAGCTGGTCCCTGCACATAATTTGCCATTTGTAGGAGTAGTCTGCCAGGAGTAGTTCAAGCTGTGCATCAAATAAGTCGTCATCTTACCCAGCCTGATTACTTCAGGTAGGTGATCCCTATGCTTAGGTGGGTTACCCACGGACTTCTTTTATGTATGGACAGAGGGTCACATGATCAAAAACGTTGCGATGGAATGAACAAAATAAGGTTTACCACGATGGCCGCCATGCTACTGTCGTTTGCATAATGTGATGATGAATCTGCAACATTTCAGATAAGATAGAAACATGAGTGGTAGGGAAATATCACATCATTCTGTTCACTGGTTCTGATCACAATGTGCATTTCTCTGAAAGTTTTCCAGTTTCTCCCATAATCTGTCAATACTGAACCACTTGAACAAGTCCAAACTACACAGAAGATATAAGAGGTAACCATGTTAGTACAGTTACCCCTTGCATACTGTCCGGGCTACATTACGCCATTGTACAGTACTTTAATCTACGCGATCCAACTTTGCTGTACTTTCCATAGCACATCCTGGACAGTCTCTACGAGATGCGTGTAAGACAACCACATACACAACTTGTGAAAATCCAGAGGGGAAAATACCTGTATACTGTACATCTGTAGACAAAGTTGAGCAGTCTTATCAGGTACTCCGCAGGGAGCAAGGATAGAATCATCACTGTAAAGATCAGCAATGAATGGGCCCTACTGTGTGCTAGCCATTGCAGAGCAATGGATAATTAAAGTTTTCAAAGGTACAGTACTGTACGTGTATCACAAAGTTAACTCGGGGACTCCCGGTCAACTTAAAATTCATACGCCCCTGTATGTATATCTGTGGGTTCATCAGTAACTGCAGTGCTACTTTCTTAAAATAGGCCTTAACCTAGAATTTCAACCGGTATTGACATAATGGAAAATAAGTCTAGAAATTCTGTACAGTGTATTTGCAAGTTTTATTAGAAAGGGATATTACATATGCATGAAATGTTTCCAAGACTCTTCTCACCAGCCTTACATCTTTTATTTTTTTCTTCTTGCTCTTATTGTGGGAGGAGGGGCTACTCTCCAATGCTGACTCCTTCAAGTTCACCTTCAATCCCTGGGGAAGGGTCTTATTTAACATTTCGGCAATTCCAATTTGGCGAATGTGCTCTGAACAGTAGGCCTACAAAACCACTACCGCTTAACCTTCCTGTGAAAGTTTCTGGCGAGTCTTGGAAGAGCACCTTTAATTCCACATGGGCATACAGTACACTAGGAAATGTCCGGTAAAATTTGCATTCCTAACTTTGCTGCACAGTCATCAATCCTGTCTCAGATGGAAAACAAATTACAAAAGGGTACTGCTGTCATACTGTAGTCCACAGGAGGAAGGTCCTTTTCCTGCCAAGTGAAGTAAGGCCCAAATACTTATGTATGGCACTTTTCAACAAATGTTGGTGCCCGCTTGGTATGTGCCACAAATTTCCCAAAACTCCTTAGGTTACACAATACCATGGATTACACAGTACTTCCCACTAACATTATTGGTTTCTTTGAAAAACAGGGCAGTCTAAGCATTAAACAAGTAGTCTGCAATATGGGTTGTTACAGTACTAATCTTAGTTTTAAATACATAGCTACTGTATCTGGCCATGACCAGGCATGTAATGAACTGTTGCCTGAATGTTTATCTAACTGGAATTATGCTGGATTAAAAATTGCCATGGGTGTAGAGCAGTACATGTAGACGCTTCGGTCTGAACTGTATGGAAGAAGGGTGCCAAATGAAAGTCAAATAATTCAGAGAACTGGAAAAACTTTGCCTTTTTGTGCTTTGGGTTTGCTTGGCATGGGAGTTGAGGGGGGTCTTGAACCAAATAATCACATGGTTACTGTAATTAAGTAGGCTACAAAACATATCATTCATCCTGTCTGAGGTTTTGCAATTGGTGGTGCGACAAGCGAATTAAACATTTTCAAAGCTCAAAGATTTTGAATCAAAAGTTTGCAAATATGTGTTTTATAGCTTACAAGCCTTGTTCACATGGCTGTCCGAATATTTTGCTCTGTGGGAAGTGCCGGTTTCAGCGGTTTGTGCGATAAAAATGGAGGGTGTAGGGGGCTGCCAGCCCCTTGGTTCTCACATCTTTGGCCTCGTTTGCATACTTAATTGACCAGTTAGATTCTTCGGACCATGATCTTATCCTCATGATTTTCAGATGCAAGTCTGTCCCTTTCCATACCTTTAAGAGATAGCGGCTTAGAAATGAGGTATATTGATAATATTGGGTAAAATACAGATCATCATTGATGATTCCCGTCCAAAAAGTTGAAGGTATGATGGATCAACTAGGCTACTGTTAGAAATTCTTATGTTTGGCCTATACGTCTATTGTAAAGGGTAGGCCTACATGTGATAACAGATCATTCTGAAATCAGAGGCTTCTAAAAAAACTGCTCTGCAAACATTTCTTTAATAAATGAGGCTTGTATTAAAGACGCCAAGACATTCACGATACTGTTGAAAGCTTCCATCATTTCCTTTTTTTTTTTTGAATGGTTATACATCTACAGTTGTGTTCCGTCCCAATTGAGACTCGTCCGCGTCCTGACATCGCCCACAGCGTCCCTAACCTGTCCAAAACGTCCCCATCCCGCCCAATCCGTCCTCTGCCTGCTTAGCACAAAATTTCCCCTCCAAAAACCACACAAATACCTGTCAACATCGTCCTATTGTTTGAGAACAAATAAACCGTCCCCGTGGACGGAAAAAACGTCACCCTAAACAATGGAGGTCTTATGATTATGAAGAAGGATTCAAACAATGAAAGCTTCACAAATTAAAACCACAAAATCCTTTACGTTCTGTGGTGAAAACCAGTGATGTAAAGCACGATTGTATATAGCCGCAGAGCATTATAAAATGCAAGTTTCAACTCTGGCGCACGGCAAGTTGCGAGAGATCGTAGTTTCTTAAGGACAAATTTTCTTACAAAAACTTTTGCGATCTCCTGCATCTTCTTCTTTATTAAACAGTCCAACATGAGTATGACCTTGATGTAATGTATCGTTTCACGACAGGCCTGCCCTAGGTCTGTTACGTTTTCTGTTTTTAAGTACAGTAGCAAAAACGGTTATTGAATTTAATTCTCCTTAAGTTGGATATTTTGAACTGTGATACCGCATTCTAATGATATGCAGTGGGCCAGCAAAACGGGTACTGGTGTGTAAATGTGTTAAGCATCGTTTTACGTTTTACAGTAGTAAAAATCTGCAAGATTTTAATAATTTCTGAGGTGTCGTTTTCTTGTTAACCTCCCAATCCCGAAACTTTCATTGTCCACTTTTCTTGGTTAGAAACTGAGCCGTACAACCTCATCTAACTCTAACTCTTACAGTTTATTTTCTGTATGTTTGAATGAGCCACCCAACTCACAAATCGTGGATTTGGGAAGCTCAGTGTGAGTATACAAAGTGACAAAGATTACCGTAAACAGACTGGTTAACATTCACTGAACATTGTTGTCATAAGATGAAAGTTTAAGTAATGAAACGTGGTCTACGATGAATTACCGTGCCGGGATCAGCCTCAAGAGCAACCCAACAAAATCTTACGTTGGCTTTTTATAGACGCCGAAGATTTGTAAAATAACTGTGGAAATCAGTGCACGATTGCTGTACATTTGCCAGCCCAGCAGACGTGCATCGTATAGTGCAGCGTTTGCAAGTACAGCTGTAGGAGGTTACAACGGTCGGTTAACCTTAAGCAATTATTATGCAATCAGCCCGTTTTTGAAATTCAGTTATAGGACTGCATGGTAATACGTTTACAACATTCGGATTGTATTCGTTGATTTCAAGGCATTTCCACCAACATGGTGAACGTCAGACAGCACTGTAAACTGCCTGTCCGTAACTTTTCGATGCAGCAATTTCTCTTGAAAGTGTGCCCAGGCGGCTTCCACAAAACAAATTAGTCATGTACGCATTGTTCTTGCCTCCCAACTCCCCTTTCCTATTCAGGGTAATGGGGTAGGGTATCGCCACCTCGCACCTCAAAACACCACCAATAAATATTTGTCGCTTTACCTGCCGTGTCAGACATTGCAATGTAGCTTGAAGAATATTTCGCCATTGAACTCGAAAGTCGGAGAACGCAACAGTATCTTAAAAAAAAAAATTAGATCTTACCTGTCTAGGGAACAGGCTAAAAATTTCGAGTCCGAGGCAGAAATTAATTATATCCGTAAGTATTTTCCCGTTGCTGAAAAGATATGGTGTGATAGCCACAGAATAGGTCGATTAAATGATTTCCGACGCATACTTTCCATGAGTGAAATAGTGGTTAATATATTTCGTGTTTCAACTGCATGTGATAGAATTACTGTATAACCCGTTAATACAGTAATTCTGCTAATTGTGAATGGACCCGCGCGTTCACTTTCATAAATAGCAGCGTAGTGCTTACAGTAAATAACTGGGACGCCGAAAATGGGTCGACTTCATTTCCCACGCCAAAAATGTTTGAGCCATTCCGCCAGCTATTGTATCTACGAGCCGCTCAAAAGACATTTCTCGCGTTGACCATGTGAAACCTTATGATTGACAGGCCCTGTGTTCGAATGTGGAATTAATTTGTTAACTTGTTTGTGACAAGCGTGCTTGTGTAGACTGTGTAGACTTCGGCATTTTGTTCAAGTAGGCCGCCGTGTCTAAATCCACAGTTCTTGGCCCGGGTCCCGGAGAATGTACAGTTCGTACACGAGCCCTTACAGCAAATCTCCGGCGTGCCGTACGTACTCAACTAGCGAACTCGATTCTACACGATGATTGGTCAAACGAAGGTAGCGTTTCATCTTCGAAACGCCCCTATGCAAAGACTGTTACAGAACAGCTACATTTGTTTTGAATATGAATAGTCATGAGAAAATATTTACAAACGTAATTGGTTACCTACTATCACAGCAAAGCAACATTTGCAATGATTGGTTACTCTTTCTGAGTATGCCCAGTTAGCGAAACATGCACATGTTTTAACTGCATAGACCCAAAGCAAAGTATGACAAGGAGCCGCTAAACTTTTCATCTCCGTCCGAAAAGATTTAAATTTATCCTTGCCGGATAGTAAAACTAAAGCATCTATATTTTTTAAAGCAGTCCTCGTAGTTAACCTGGGAGATTACCGAAGGCGGTCAGCTTGAACTGGGAATGAATAACCAGTGGATACTACACAATAAAATGCATAATTACTGATATGCCCCGTGCCAAGCGTCACTTTGGGTTGGACTGCATTTTAAGTGCGTTTATCATTGAATAAATTCTGAAACCAGAAAGAGTGTGAATGACTCTTTTTGGATTAAATCTTTCAATCCAAATTTAGATTGGCCCCTAATTTCACTCTAAAAGAGTGAGTTTTTACTCTAAAGGTTTAAGAGAGTACTTTGTTAGGGAAGGGAAGAAGAAGCTAAACTAAACCGCAATTTCCTTTTTGTGAGACAAAGTTTCATTTCATTTACGATTGAATATGAATACGACTCAAAACATAAAGTCACAACTTACTGTTGGAAAGTTTTATCTCTTATTTCATGGGGTAAATATGTGTGTGCCCTTTTCGCGTATGTCTGAGTGACTTTTAAGTCTCAACAAACTTGCGAAATACGTAAACTATATCCGAAAGGGGAGGGGGTCCTCATGGAAGGGAATGCCATGACATTGAAGACACTTCTTTGAAATAAGTTTCCTCGTTTATGTAGCTCATCATAAAGACCTCTTCTGCATAATTTTAGGGGCTGGCTTTGATGGTGCCGTAGCTTTCAGTGTCAGATAAATATTTATAAAGAAGAGATTGCAAACTAAATTGCATCAATAACTCGCTAATTGGGTGATTTCTTGCTTGTATGATGTTTGTAAAATGTTAATTACCCATCCGAGAAGGACTACATTCAACCGAGCCAGAAAATGCTTTGTCAACATAGGCCTACATTACTAAGCTAGTTACTGCGGTTGACAAGTAACACTGAATGCAGGCCGCGCTTTATTGTTAACCAATTTGCCTGCCGGTCAGCCAGAGCATTTAAGGGGACCTGAAATAAGTCCATCGTTTTTCCGCCATAATACCCAAAACACATGGTCTTTCGAAAAATATCAAAGACTTGCCCCGTGTCGGCGGGAGGTTTGAGGGACGATTTTCAAAGGCCCTACCGGGAATCCAGCAAAGTGGACCGATTTTTTTGTATTAGGAAACCGGGGCGAAAAGCCGATAATTACCGTATTCAAACCCTACTGAATGCCCCAATAGAGCGAGACGAGCCCTGCTATCGATTTAAGTCCCGTGCGGCCATGACGAGGGAGTTGCTATTCGTGTTTTTATGTCAAATAGCAACTCCCCCGCTTTATACGCAGATAAAATTTAGGACAAGGATAAGGAAATGCCTCGGGTAGGATTATGGTTTGGATTACGATTTTATTTTTAGGGCATTCAGTCAGGGTTAGGGTTAGGTTTTGCCCAAGTGGAGGGGGCGGCATTGACTCGACAACCCAGAAGCCGCCGAGGGTATGGTGAGGAGGGAATCTACATCGCCGCTCGTTACTTCCTATTTTAAGAAAAATTGTGCACTAGGCTATAGTCCTCAGGGGCTTGAAAATGTTTAGGAATGACATGATTGCATGGACATGTGTAAAAAGCGCAGTTTGATGTCGATCAAGAAGTGCCATATAAGGAGTGCATACAATAGTATTATTTTCATTATTCAGCCGCGGATCCAGCCCTTCCCCCCCCCCCTTCGCCACGTCAACAATAACAAACATGCCAAAATTGGCATAATGTTAATCTAGGAGAGTATTCAAGGGAGCTTTTCAGTCCCCCTTTTCGAAATGTCTGGAACGGCGCCTGTTATTAAATATATGATGTGCATCGTTTTAGATACATTCCCGACAAAGCTTGAAAATAGAGGACAAGGTTATAACCTACTTCGTACGGCGCCACATTGGCGGAAAGATTCTTTCACATTTACACATCGAGCCAACCAGTCTACGCGTTGAGGATGATCAGAGATACCGCCGTGAGAAAAACAAGGTCATCGACCCATGTTCACATATGACTGGCAGATAGTCTAACTTGGACCCTGTGAGATCGGGGCTTGCCTTTGTTTCGTAAACAATAAATGACGTTTGCACCAGACAAGTGCTAGTACATAAATTGTGTTGTGTTTGTACAGAGCTTGTTAACCGTTCGGTTTTATGAAGTGTGGACCATTGTGTAGAAGTTTCTTAAGCGGCTAAACACAATATCCACCCATAGGCGTATACGTATATAATCTGGAAGGATTTAATTGGATTTAAATAGGAGCTTACGAGCTATATTTGTGTGGAATATATCGCACCTTTACCAATGGTTACCGGCAAGGCTATTTTTGGGGTAAGTTACAACCTCCAGATTTATCAGACCGACAAACGTAGCCTAGACCCTGTTGTTCCCTGTTTATACAACTAGCCTGCAAGCTATTCTTAACATTTTAGGAATCCAACCAAAAAGAAACTCCAATCATATAGATCCTAATCAGTAAAATGAACCTACGTACTGTAGTCCCCCCCCCTCTTCCATCTTTAGAACTGAGCGTGGTCACTGTACAGTAGAACAGCTCTTCTCAACCGGTGGGCCGCGAAGCGGGCGGCGAGATCCGACATAAAAAATAAAAAAATAACAAAAAAGAATAAACTTTTGGTAAGGTGGGCCACAGAAAAATTCTGAGAGTGAAAGTGGTCCTCCAGTTAAAAAAGGTTGAGAAGCGCTGCAGTAGAAGAATGACAGACCAATTAACGTGCCAGTATTTGAGGACAGCTAAAGGGTCGGATGTGGGCGTTGCAAATAGGTTCAGCATTTTACAATCTGTTTGTAGAAAAATTGGCATGGTCTAGCCATCTAGTTCTTTCATAGGCGTAGGAAACTTTTCGAAACGGGGGGGGGGGGCTGAACCTTGTTTCAGATCGCCGTCTTGGGGAGGGGAAAATTTTGGGGTATTTGAGGGTCCTCGGATGCAATTTGGTGCAACATTATAGACAAAGTTTATGGGAAATTACGGCAAATTTTTGACATTCCTTACAGAAGAGACAAATAAGGGGTTTTTGCCCTTGAATCTTGGGGGAAGCATACTTCAGCCCCCACATTTTGACTGGGGGATAAACCTTCCCCAGCCCCCGCTTCCATTATAGACAGCAGATGTTCCCAAACTTCGACTTCGCATCCGGTTTCATGCCTTTAAAAGTATTCTCACGTCCAGCCTTACAGTGTGGTTCATCATATAAACCGCCAAAACCAGAAAAAAAAAACACTTATTTTGGTGGGGGAAAGACATTTGAATGAAAGTCGGTACTACATATATAGTACTGCAGACAGGCTGATGCTTCCGTGCCGAAAATCAAGACAAGTCCTACATTCTTACGATAAGGAAAGTATTCACAAAAATTCGGGCCGTTTGCAATTTTCAGATGGGCACGAAAAGGGGCATATCTCCCTCAAAATTGGCAGTTTTTATTAAGTGATGATTAAAAGGTAAACTGTTAAATAACTTCTTAAGAACTCCCAAAACTTTACCTTACTTCATAGGCTCAATTAGTCTTGCAAGTTACACTATAGCAACGATCCTGATCTCTGCTATGCGGTTAAGGAAGGGGTGAACGGCCCATTTTATTTTGAGTACGGGATGCGGCCCGCCGGTTTGCTTTGCAAATTGCGGAGATCGAACTTTTGGTTTAAAAATTGTGACGCAGCACTTTCGGAGGTTATTGCGTGCGTAAGAATAAACCAAAAATATGCAAATTTTATGAGCAAGCAACAAAGGAAGCGAACTTTGGAAATAAACTCTTAAATAATTTCTCTGTAGACTGTACTTGACCTGATACAGTAAAGGCATGTTACCCTTGAATGAACATACTTTTGAAAAGCATAAAAACCGTAAAGAGGCAAACATGACAACTTGGAATATTTAGCAAAACAGAAAACAGAAGTTCACACCATATCTTAGTCCAAAAAATGCGGAAAAGGCAACAATTTTTAGAACGGTTATTACTCAAACGGCGAACTTTATTCACAGGTCCTTTTTATTACGTTGTGGAAACATCTAGCAAAACTTAAGGAGCCATATCGCTCAATAGGCTTTCGGCAAGCATGGCCTGTTGTACAGTATGTTGTAATATGTTCATGTATTGAGATAACGATAACGGAACTTTAAATTGGTCACCATCTTAACGCTGCACGTACGTTCTATCAGTCTACAGCATAAGCTAAAATATAAATGCTGAAATGCATTCAAAATATAAGGTACTGTACCTATCAGAATACGCACGAAAAAATTGTAACGATCAAATATCCCTAGCCAGTCTACTGTAGGCTGTTAAAACATTTGGCTTCATATCGATTTTCTAGAATGAAGTTCACTTCCTTCAAAGTCCTATTCAAAACATGTAACCAATCCTTTTGTATCAAGTTTCACGTTTTGGTCTAGCTATGCATTGAAAGCCGGCAACAGCTACTTCAGTGTAATCGGATTAGAAGTGGCCTATTGTTGACAACATCGTCCCCTTCACAATTATTTGGACCGTTCCATTTTTGCCCCGAGTTTTCCACACTTATTTATTTCGTCCACATCGTCCCTAACCTGTCCAATACGTCCCTAAAGTGCCCATTTCGTCAGCGACGCGGACGACTCTCAGTTGGGACGGAACACAACTGTATACACTTACTTAATGTGTAGGCTAGGCCTACATGTGATAGAAGGTGCAAGGGATGATTGTTAAAAAGAGGTACTGTACCTCCAAGAATAACCAATCAGCAATCATTTCTTAAAACATTTATGGGACTTAAAAAGACTTTAACTGAGCCCTTTGCAATATTTTCACAAGCTTTAATTGGCTAGTTTTTCCCTAACATATTTTTCCTCTGTATTCACCTATCCACCAAGTCTTCTGCTATCCTACAGTAATGTGTGTTATATACCGTACAGTATGGGAGAAGTTAATATTGAGCCTTAAACCATGGCAACATAGTGCCACCTAATCTTGAAGATTTATAATGAAAAGAGAAAAAGATCAGAAGAGCCAGTCATGTTATAATACTACTGCAATACAGCGTGTTAAATTATGCAAATATAAACTCAAAAAAAAAAAAAAAAATTTTTATGCCTCTTTTGAAAATTACCTGAGAGTCACGTTTCTATATATAGGAGTCACCACTATGCAGAGTTGGGTAACCCACCCAAGCCTTATCAAAACACCTGTAAAAAATCCCACAAAAGGACAGAATTCCAGCCAAGAAAATATTTTAAAAGTTGTTTGGGTTTCACTTCCCACTGTTAAGTACAGAAGACCATTTATGAGTTGCAAAATGATTATCTTGATTCCACATCTACTGAAAGAGAATGTACTGCCCATGGATAAGTTTTTACTTCTAGTGAAAGTGCGTACTACATGCCCATCACAACGACTGGATGAGCAAATAATTTTGAGATTTTAGACTTTCTGTTGCATTTTCTCAGTCACTGTCTTAACAGATTCCTGTTGCAAGTTAAGTGGGGATGTGCAATGTGTGAGGCAAAATTTGTCTGCAAAATTTTGGTTGATCTGTGGTTATTTGGAGAGGACAGAGCTCATTTTCACAATTTACTAACAAATCCTACTCCTCTTGCAGACTTCGATATTTCTCCTTGGTAAAGTATCCAGAAGTTGCTCATGCACAGGAATGAAATGAACTTGTTTTGTCTGAGCTAAGATCTGTGAAAAAGTGTGTACAGTATATGACCAGCTCTTGGGCTAACCATCCGGACAAAAGCCCAGCAATGGGCTTGTTTCTTTTCATTAATTTTGCATGTACAGTAAAGTAGATTTTCACCACAGGCATTGGGACACTCAGACAAGGTTGTATCAGCTCGTCTGTGGAATCATGATCCCAGTTGTGTAATATCCTACAGTCATTTCATGATTCTTGAACAGAAATTGACTACCATAGTTGGCCAAAATCTTCCTCCACTCTGTCCATACCCTCTGCACTAAATCACTAGACTTAAAATTGCAATCAAGAACAAGGTAACAAACATACAACCTTCCTGTGCTTGTCTTTACAAGGATGTCAGCAGAGATCTATGAGGAAGCTCAATTTCCCGCATAAAGTAGCAACCAATCACCAACTCACTGTCATAATCAGGGGATTCATTACATAGACATAACAACAGGGTTGCTTAGAAACATTCAACTTGGAACTTGCATTGCTTAGGCTCAAAGAAAATTTAAAAATTTGGCCAAAACCATTTACTGTCCAAGCAAACCTATTGCTTCACAATAAGACAGTTGTAGCTTCACAGATTTAATGGAGTACAGTATATGCTGCAGTGAGATCAGGAACCTGCATATTTATGACTTGGGAATGGGCAACTCTAATATTTTAGAGTCAGGTATCCCGTGCCTTCCGCGTCACGAATCTGATCAGTGTCACAACTCTTACAATGACATCACCAGAAGGCCATGCTCTTCATATTTTGATCTCTTGTGACCCCAAATAACCTTTAACTCTCACCAAAAACAACAAACGAGATGATCTACTCAACAAGATGCTACAGTAAGTAAATATCTTTCAAGCTTACCCACCTTGAGATAAGGCTATATGGTTAGTCCAAAACCAGAAACCAGCTTCTGGGGCTGCCAAAACCAGTTTGTAAATCAAAACCAGTTTTCAAAAAGTACAATGGCCATGTGTACGTGCAGTGCATGAGGTCTAGCCACGTACTGCACACTGTATAATGTTGACATAGGCCATACGTATGTACGTACATAAATTGATACGTGGTTGTAATCACACAAGCCAATTTTCATTTGTTTCAGATAAAGATCATTTAATTCCTTTCTCTTTACAAATGGCCTAGATGTTTACAATATTTAATATATGACCCCCTAACCCAAAATGTCACTCTAAATTTTTGATTTCTTTCAAGGAGACAGTTTGAGAGGCCATTAATCAGACTACTCATATCACATGTCAGCAATAAGTCTGCGCAACCTAGTTCCAATAACTTGAACACAACAACCCATTCCGAATGATACTTATAAGAAAATCACATTTGTGTAAAGGTGTGAGATAAGTAGAAATTCTAAAATTATCTGCTCAAGCTTTGTTCACAACCATACGAAGTAACAAATCACATGGAAAGAGAGGCCATAAGCTGGAATTATTTCACTGACCTCACGTACAGTAGCAGATAATCTTTATCGTTATCAAGTACTGCCAAAAGCCATGCACTGTATACAGTACCTGCCCAAGCTGCAAGGCTGCATGTATGCCTTAAACTCTACAGCACACCGAGCCGAAGAAACATTTGGGCATAATCGGCAGAGCAATATGCTGACACACACTGAAATCAATGTTTTTTTTTGTGTTTTGCGATTTTCCTTTTCCAAACCAGAAAGCCCAAAGGTTTAGTGATTCCTTGCTGAATGGGGATGCTTTGTTGCACTAAGGTTTATCCCTCAAATTTACCTTTCTTGACTATATCATTTCATGTTTTAACAATCTGACCTCTGCTGACCTGACATGTCCTTTGAACTCCACCAAATATAATAAAAAAGAAAAACGGAAGTGTCTTAAAAGGGATTCGAACTTCAATGGATCTTAAATCTTGAAAATTCTTGGGAAATTTTGCTTTTTGACCTCTGATATAAACCCCAGATGACGATCTTGGGAATGTTTGGGAAATTTTGCTTTTTGACCTCTGGTGATCCCAGATAACGATCTTGGGAATACTTGGGATATTTTGCTTTTTGACCTCTGGTGACCCCAGATGAAGATCTTGGGAATTCTTAGGAAATTTTGCTTTTTGAACTCTGGTGACCCCAGATGACCTTTGACCTCCCCAAAACAAAAGGGTTCTACCACGAACCATAAGGCATTCACGTACCACATATGAAGTCTATCAAAGCTTCCTACCTTGAGACATTGTGTTTAACAAAGTTTTCAGTGTTTGACCCCCGATGACCCCAGATAACCATTGACTTTTACCAAAAACAATAGGATTCTTCCTCTCAACATGACAAATCTAGATACCAAATATGAAAAGCGTCTATCACTGTTACCTTGAGATATCATGTTTAGGCCAATTCCATGGTTAGTAACGTTACATTTGAGCCAATTTTGATATTTCATTTTACTATAACCCCACGATCTAGTTGTCATTTTAAATCACAATCATGTGTCAACATGCTTACCCACCCTAGGTCTAAAGTACATCAAAGGGATGAATTCAGTTGAGAATATAAACTTGGAATGGCAACTCTTAAAGCCAGTTAGTAACGTTACCAAAATATGACATATGAAAAAAATCCACGTATTCAGACAAAAAGTTTCCTAAAACGTGACATACCCCAAGCAAAGTGAAATGTGTGTTCTACTTCTGGAGCACCAATGAATGTTTCTACCAGTTATTTTAGCAATTTCATTCTCTCTGTCGGAATTATTGTAAAAAGTCATGGTTAGTCACGTTACGGTTAGTAACGTTACACTTTGTCCAATGCAACATGCGGGTTGTAAAACATCACTTTTGACCTCTTTCTTAAAATATTACTGAAGTGAAACTATTTAAAGAGAATTAACATAACAAAAGAAATCATTTCCTGCCAAAAATCCAGTAAATACTATTTGGGTCAGACCATTTCCTGTCAGAAATACAGTAAATACTATTTGAGTCACAATTCACATTGCTGTATCGAGAAAAATGCACTGACAGGGCCTAATTCAGTTCAACTGGAACCTGGAACAATCAGTGAAGTTCATGTCTCAGCAGAAAATTTAAAATGTCCACGGTTATTAACCACCTCTGGAGCATCCAATTTTGCCACCATCTTCTCCTCCATGTAGAAAATAGCATCATTCTGTGCAGGCCACTTCCAATAACGTCCCACTCGCTCCATCACTGAGACCTGGTACTCTCCAACCTCTCCCCCATGAACAGCAACAACCTCCCCAGGAAATCACTTGCCTTCATACTCCACCAGGAACCAGTCACCAACTACTATGGCCCCGGCCCTGCTGTGGGTTTCCACATCATTCCTGTTAGTGCTGTCTTTTGTAAGGACATGATACACAACTCCATTGCTTGTCACCTCCAGAAAGTGCATCTTGGCAATAGCAGTGATGGGCTTGGCCTGACTGAAAATATCCTCTAGATTCAGCCTTCCATTTCTCCTGGTAATCTCTGTTGTGCTAACCTCTGTGACACACACATTCTCCATGGTGCTTGCTGCATCAGTAAAGCTTGCAGTGTTTGTGACGATGTGCTGGCCACTGAGAACTTTCTGCATGACAAAACTCTTGGCTGACCCACCAGTCCCATCAACTGGACCTTTGCTGTGGGAGGTGGGGAAGAAGTTCCACTTGATGTCAATCTTGTGAGCCTTTCCCAGAGGATCTAGTGATGCTGCCATGTACCGGTTCTTAAATTGTGAGGCTGGGCCATCTGCCCAGATAGAAATCGACGATACACTGTCTGGTAGATAACCTAGCAGCACGTCCATGTAAGCGGTGATGGTGTCCTTGGAGTGCATTACAGTAGGTTATCTGATACTAGGATGTGAGAATGTAGTGATCCAGAGTGCCAAAGTACTGCAGTGAAAAGGGAAACTTGGCGCTGATTCCAGTGTGCACTTTGGATTTCATCTTGGGCCACGCAGGGGAAATTCTCAGAGAAATCCACTTGGAGGAGTGCACTGTGGCTGCTATGTGATTCTGAAAGTGCTTCTTCCCTCTGAGCATTGTATGCTGCTGCTTGCTCACACTTCATATTTGTGATGCTTTTCCAAATTTGAGTTTAATACAACAAACTTTATTCCTATCTTTTATTTATTTTCTACATTTGTGATGCTTTTCCACTATCTTTTTCTTGTAAGACATGATATTCAATCTGTCAATAATCAATATGGGAACTGGAAAGTGCTACATTTTGTGAATTAATTCATGATTTTGGGGTAGAAATTTCCTCGAAAGTGGAAGCACTAAAGGATGTATGGAAACTTGCAGTTTTGTGCTCCTTTGTCTTAGGATGCTGCCTTATGGGTGGCACCTCCTGATAATATAGGCATGCCTTTCACTGATGATATTGTATGGTTAGTAACGTTACTGTCCTTACAACCTGGTTAGTAACGTTACATGGTTAGTAACGTTACAGAGTTTGACTGTGTATAATTAACATGTAATATAATATTTGTCACAAATGACCTTAAATTCAAATATAGCATTGCACAGAAGAGCTAAATATGAAATATGACAAATATAGCAATTGCCTTCCTTCCTGTAGAAAAGTAAATTAAAATCCTGGTTAGTAACGTTACAATGGCTTAACCAGTGTTCTAAAATTAGTAATATGTTGGCTAAATAGACTTTGATCATAAATTTTGTGTGCTGAAGTTATAAGAGTATTGTGCTCACTACATAAATTTGATGTATTTGTATGGATATAGTTACTTTCCTGCTTTTAGTTGGTAAAGTAACTTTTATCCATCCTAAATTAGAAAATATGCAGAAAAATGGCACCAGTATAAATTTGACATATTTACCCACTAAAAGCAAGAATACCTCAAGAATTTTTTTTTTCTGAAAACTTCAAAATGTTTCTAGTCAATGCACAACCCAAATATGCATCTGAAAACAACTTTAAATTTTTCAGTCATGTCCTCCTAATTGTGGAATTGGCCTTTACAATCCATTTACAAGTTTTTGGCCGTTTAAACTGCGATGACCTAAGATGACCTTTGACCTCCCTCAAAAACAAACATTCTTTCCTCACATCATGACAAATCTATATACCAAATACTGTATGAAAAGTGTCCTTCATTCCTATCCTGAGATATCATGATTACAAGTTTTTCGGTTTTTTAACTCCAGTAACCTCATATGATGGTTGACCTCCACAAAACGCAATAGGATTCTTCCTCTCAACATTACAAATCTATATACCAAATAATGAATTGTCTATCATTGCTATCTTGAGATATCGTGATTAAAAGCTATTGACAAGGTTTTTGCAGTTTGCCCTCCAGTGACCTCAGATGACCTTTGACCTCCACCAAAAACAATAGCATTCTTCTTCACAACATGAAAAATATATAAACCAAATATGAAAAGTGTCACTCATTCCTACTTTGAGATATCGAGATTACAAGGTTTTCGGTCTTTCACATCTGGTGGCCTCAAATGACCTTTCACCTGCACCAAAAACAACAGGGTTCTTCCTCTCAACATGACAAATCTATATACTACATATGAAAAGTGTTGGTCATTCCTATCTTGAGATATCGTGATTACAAGCTTTGCGGCTTTTTACTTCCGGTGACCTCAAATGACCTTTGACTTTCAACAAAAACAACAGGGTTCTTTCTTTCAACATGACAAATCTACATACCAAACAAGAAAAGTGTCGGTCATTGCTATCTTGAGATACCGTGTTTACAAGCCAATTACAGGGTTTTTGCGGTTCTACTTCGGGTGACCTCAAATGAACTTTGACCTCTACCAAAAACGATAGGGTTCTTCCTCTTGACATGACAAATCTATACACAAAATATGAAAAGTGTGGGTCATTGCTATCTTGAGATATCGTGTTTACAAGGTTTTAGGGTTCTGACCTCTGGTGACCTCATATGACCTTTGACCTCCACCAAAAACAACAGGGTTTTTCCTCTGAACACGAAGAATCTATATACCCAACAAGGGCCAACATGAAAAGTGTACGTCATTGCTATGTTGAGATATTGTGTTTACAAGCTTGGCATTACATACACACACACCCCTGTACAAACACGCACACACATCACCATCGCAAAGTTTCCTTGCCTGCCTATGACAAGGGAATCAAAATCCATCCTCAAATATTTGCCAACAAATACAGTAGACTCATGAACCAGAGAAGGTGTTTGGGCACCAGAAAGGCCCGTTACATTTCCATCAGTGCAAAAACTATACCCACTCGCAAAGTTACAACATTGTATCATCAGTTCCTGGTTTAGGCCTACACAATATGTGTGCAAGTTCAATGTATTCCAAGAGTAAACCTTTGAACTGCGTCGTAAGAGGGTCTTCTAAATAATGTACAGCAAAATCAGAGATTCAATTTGTTGTGAAAATGCACATTCTGTAAGACAATTTTTGCACCATGTGTCTAATTTTCAAAATAAATGAAGTTTAAAAAAAAAAACACAAAATACATTTGATACATTTGTTACTAGCATTCTCTCTGCAAAGATATTTCTACTGCATCAAAATGGTGCTTGCCGTCAATTGCATATACAAACGTTAGGGTTAGGTGTACAGTGTACACTGGCTCAAAATAATGGTCCTCATCAATGAACACATGGAGCAGAAAAATTTACGTCATCTGCATAACTCGTGGCATTTTCCTACCACACAAACATGATTGGCCAATAGTGATGTAATCAAAGAATTTGTCTTGGCACGAAATCAAGCCTTTGTGGAATTCTGATTACTTTTTGGGCTCAATCATGTCCAACATGGTTATGGGCCTGGTCCTACACAAACAACGTTCACAACATACTGTAAGTTCAATGAGGGACTATGAACTGTTGGTTGAGATCATCAGAACATTGGAAAATGGATAAGGACAGAAAAGTAAAGGCTGGAAACTGACTGTAGGTACACGTACATGAAAGAGAATGCAAAAAAGAGATAATTATGCAAAAAACACCATACGCTCGTTAATTAGTTGTCAAATTTTACCAGCCTGGATGGTGGACACTTGCCTGGGAGTATGGAGCAGTGTAGGTGGTTTACATCCTAAAGTCAACTACTGTAAGTATATGGAACTTTCATGAAAGTTACGATCCACGAATTCCCATATATTTGTGCTAAAAGGTAGCATTTTTTGTTGGTGAAGAAGTGTGAAATGCGTGGCAGAATAAAATTTTGAAGCAGAAGTCAAACCATGATCGGTTATAGACTGTTTTTTTTCAACAACTGGTTTTTTGGTTGTGCGAAAATTTTGAAATGGAAACTGGTTTTAACCAGTTGTCAAATCAAAACCGGTTTTTTTTGAACAGCCTTACCTTGAGATACAGTTTCATGTTTACAAGCATGTTTTCAAGCTTTATACCACTTGACCTCTGGTGACATTTGACTATCACCAAACTCAGTAGGGTTCTACTGTATACTACTGTATATTAGGCACCTACAGTACATGTAAAGTACGAGTTCATTCAAGTACAGTATTCCTGAGATAACCTGTTTACAAGTTACTTTTCAGTTTGACCTCTGGCGACCCCAATAAACTTTGACCACCATAGGCATAGGAGCCCAAGTTGATTGGGGGGCTGTAATGACTTGCCCAAAAATTATAACCCCAAATTTCCGCCTGCTCCATGAGCGTTCAACATTTTAATATACATATAATATAGGCATGCATCGGTTTTATCACACAGCATGCCAATTACATTGCCACGTTACTACCCTTCCATACTGATTATCATTTTTGGGGTCACCATACCTGCCAAACACCAAGTACAGTAAACTTTTCGTACTATGCATTTTCTTGTACACAAGCATTTTCAGCCATTTTCAAAATTTACCCTGCCCACTCATGAATATTAATGATGGTGACATTTTGTTCCAGAAAACTATGACCTCTGCCTTTAAGATTACCCATACCAATACAGAGCTAATAAGCCATCCTTATATGGAGATATTGCCATTTTAATATTTTTACATTTAGCCCTGCCCACTCATTACTATGCATGATACTGACGCCAAAAGCAATAGGGCACAACTTCCACCCAGGAGAACATATCTGCAGTTTCATACATACAGTACCTGTAGCAGAAATTTCCTACACAAGCATTTTTCAGCCAATTTTAAAGTTAACTGCGCCCACTCATGGATATTAATAACCAGAAAGCCAAAAGGCTTAGTGATTCCTTGCCGAAAGGGGGTGCTTTGTTACACTGAGGTTCATCCATCAAATTTATACTTCTCTTCTACATCATTTTTTATGATGTGGTCACAATTTGACCCAAAAATAACAGAAATCTTCCTCTCACCATACCACATCCACATACTTGGTATGAAATCTATCCAAGCTTCCTACCTTGAAATATCATGTAAACAAGGTTTTCAGACTTTGACCCCCCTGTGACCCCAGATGACCTTTGACCTCCACCAAAACTATACGCTTCTTCCTCGCACCATAACGCATCCACATACTTAATATGAAATCAATCCAAGCTTCCTACCTTGCGATATGGTGTAAAAAAGGTTTTCAGAGTTTGACCCCTGGTGATCCCAGACGACCTTTGACCTCCACCAAAATAACAGAAATCTTCCTCTCACCATAACACATCTACATACCAAGCATGAACTCTATCCAAGCTTTCCTAACTGGAGATATCGTGTAAACAAGGTTTTCAGACTTTGACCCCCGGTGACCCCAGATGACCTTTGACCTCCACCAAAAACAATAGGGTTCTTCCTCTCACCACAACGCATCTACATACCAAGCATGAACTCTATCCAAGCTTTCTAACTGGAGATATCGTGTAAACAAGGTTTTCAGATTTTGACCCCCGGTGACCCCAGATGACCTTTGACCTCCACCAAAAACAATAGGGTTCTTCCTCTCACCACAACGCATCTACATACCAAGCATGAAATCTATCCAAGCTTTCTAACTTGAGATATCGTGTAAACAAGGTTTTCAGATTTTGACCCCCGGTCACCCCAGATGACCTTTGACCTCCACCAAAAATGATAGGGTCCTTCCTCTCACCACAACGCATCTACATACCAAGCATGAAATCTATCCAAGCTTTCTAACTTGAGATATTGTGTAAACAAGGTTTTCAGATTTTGACCCCCGGTCACCCCAGATGACCTTTGACCTCCACCAAAAATGATAGGGTCCTTCCTCTCACCACAACGCATCTACATACCAAGCATGAAATCTATCCAAGCTTTCTAACTTGAGATATTGTGTAAACAAGGTTTTCAGATTTTGACCCCCGGTCACCCCAGATGACCTTTGACCTCCACCAAAAAGGATAGGGTCCTTCCTCTCACCACAACGCATCTACATACCAAGCATGAAATCTATCCAAGCTTTCTAACTTGAGATATTGTGTAAACAAGGTTTTCAGGTTTTGACCCCCAGTAACCCCAGATGACCTTTGACCTCCACCAAAAACAATAGGGTTCTTCCTCTCACCACAACGCATCTACATACCAATCATGAAATCTATCCAAGCTTTCTAACTTGAGATATTGTGTAAACAAGGTTTTCAGATTTTGACCCCCGGTGACCCCAGATGACCTTTGACCTCCACCAAAAATAATAGGGTTCTTCCTCTCACCACAACGCATCTACATACCACGCATGAAATCTATCCAAGCTTTCTAACTTGAGATATTGTGTAAACAAGGTTTTCAGATTTTGACCCCCAGTGACCCCAGATGACCTTTGACCTCCACCAAAAACAATAGGGTTCTTCCTCTCAATATGGGCCATCTATGTACCAAGTTTGAGAACTGTCCAACTTTCCCTTCTTGAGATATCGTGTAAACAAGCTAAGCCGTCACATACGCACACACACACGACATCACCATCGCATAGATTCCTTGCCTGCCTTCGGCAAGGAATCAAAAATGATTCACTGTTCTCAAAAAACTATTACCTCTGCCAATTTAATAACCCATACCCTAATATGAAGATTATCAGCCATCCTGAAAAAGAGATATCACCATTTTAAGATATTTATGTTTAGCCCCCCCCCCCCGATCATTACTATGCATGATACTGACACCAAAAGCAATAGAGCACAACTTCACACCCAGGTCTACATACTGTACCTGCCAAAACCTCACGCACAGCAGACCTTTCTTACTAGGAGTTTGCTTGTACACAAAGTTTGCTTCGACACACACACACACACACACCATACATATACACATACACACGTTGTGTTGATTGCAATGGTTACAATGTTGCCTGTGGCATCTTAACCAAAAATGAAAAACTTACTTGGTTTGCGAATCTGAGCTCTACTTACCTGACCTATTACTGTACCACTATTGGACAGCCCATACATTGTGGAATAACTACTGGCAATGAATAAAGCCCCTCCTGATAGCAAGTGCTCTACTCACTTCGGGGCTCAATGTAAGGGTATAAAATTCACTGGCCAGCAGGGCCAGTAACTTTTAATGTCCACTGGCCCTGCCATTTTTTCACTAGTGCAATTTGCACAACAAATGCTAATGACTTGTTAAGTTTGAAAAAAATGCATCAAAGACAAGAACATACCTACCAACCTTTCAGTTTCCAAAAGTCGGACAAACTGTCGCGAAGTAATAGAAGTGCGTGCGAAGCACTCACATCGAGCGCGAAGCGCGAGACAAAAACAGGTGGGGTCCAGGGGCCCGCCCTAGGGCCCCTGGTGGGGTCCAGGGGCAAGCCCCGGTGGGGGTCCAGGGGGCGAAACCCCCGGAAGCTCCTGGGTTTTAGTAGTTTCAGATATGTTAGGAAGACTTTTTGAATGCTAAATTTATAAGTTTTAATGCTTACAATAACATTGAGTTTGTATTCCTGAAGCAAGCACAAGGGTTTTCATTAGGGTTGGAAATTCAAGAGACCAAGAACTGCAGGCCCTAATTTTTGTCAAGAGCCCCAAGAAAATCTCAGTCCCATTTGTTTTATTATGAAAACAAAAAGAATTACTGCAAAATGTGAGAAATTCCTGAACACCCGGCCTTTATATTGGCTTTCACCAAAGTTATATCACAGCAATAAACACACAAAACTTTCCCAACATCAGTGGAAGACAATGCATTTTTTTTCCATGAAATGACTCCAACATGACTCACTAGATGACCAATGATCTAAACTTTCTTGAACAACCTTTATGGGGCTATTACCAAAAATATCACAAGAAATACCCCAAACTATTACTACATTTGTAGAAGCCAATGCATTTTTTCTTTTTCTGTATTAATATGACCACTAGATGACCACTGACCCAAAATTTATGTACACCCTTTTTGAGGATACTACCAAAGTTACATCACATCAATAAACACCCAAAGATATCCCTACATTATAAGGAGGTATAAGACCTCTTTTGCTTTTCCATAAAACCAGAAAGCCAAAAGGCTTAGTGATTCCTTGCCATATTGATATATTGTAACAAACATGGATCACCCACATGACAAGCATGAGATCCCTCACAGTTATCCTACTTGAGATATCATGTTAATACGGTCAAACGCTTTGGAAATCTTGCGACCCAAAATGACCTACATGCTAAATATTAACAATCCACAGGCCAAGTATGTGATCCCTCATAGTTATCCTCCTTGAAATATGTTTACTAGCTCTTGACCTTTTGTGACCTTAAATAACCTTCGACCTGCACGAAAAATAGTAGGGATCATCCACATGTCAAGTGTGAGATCCCTCACAGTTATCCTTCTTGAGTTATCGTGTTTACAAGGTTTGACCTTTTGGCCTCTGGTGACCCGAAATGACCTTTGACCTGCACCAAAAATTATAGAGATGATCTACTCAATATGGGCAATACACAAGCTAAGTATGAGATCCCTAACAGTTACCCTTCTTGAGATATCATGTTAACAATGTTTTGACCTGTGGTGACCCTACGTGACCTTTGACCTCCACCAAAAATAATAGGGATCATCTACTCAATATGGGCAATCCACATGCTAACTATGAGATCCCTTACAGTTACCCTTCTGGGGATATCGTGTTTACAATGTTTTGACCATTTGACCTCTGGTGACCCCAAATGACCTTTGACCGCCACCAAAAACAATGAGGATCATCTACTCAATATGGACAATCCACATAGTGAGTATGAGATCCCTCACACTTATCCTTCTGGAGATATCATGTTTGCAAGGTTTTGATGTTTTAACCTCTGATGACCCCAAATGACCTTTGACCTCCATCCAAAAACAACAGAGATTATCTACTCAATATGGGCAGTCCACATGCTAAATATGAGATCCATCACAGTTACCCTTCTTGAGATATCATGTTTACAAGGTTTTGATCTTTTGACCACTAGGGATCCCAAATGACCTTTGACCTCCACCAAAAACAATAGGGATCATCTTCTCAATACAGACAGTCCACATGGTAAGTATGAGATCCCTCACACTTATCCTTCTGGAGATATCGTGTTTACAAGGTTTTGATGTTTTGACCTCTGACGACCCCAAATGACCTTTGACCTCCACCAAAAATAATAGTGATCATCTACTCAATATGGACAATCCACATGCTAAGTACGAGATCCCTCACAGTTACCCTTCTTGAGATATCATGTGTACAAGGTTTTGACCTTTTGACCTCTGATGACCCCAGATGACCTTTGACCTCCACCAGAAATAATAGAAATCATTTACTTAATATGGGCAATCCACATGCTAAGTATGAGATCCCTCACAGTTACCCTTCTTGAGATATCATGTTTACAAGGTTTTAATGTTTTGACCTCTGATGACCCCAAATGACCTTTGACCTCCACCAATAATAATAGGGATCATCTACTCAATATGGACAATCCACATGCTAAGTATGAGATCCCTCACAGTTACCCTTCTGGAGATATCATGTTTACAAGGTTTTGACCTTTTGACCTCTGATGACCCCAGATGACCTTTGACCCCCACCAGAAATAATAGAAATCATTTACTTAATATGGGTAATCCACACGCTAAGTGTGAGATCCCTCAGAGTTACCCTTCTTGAGATATAGTGTTTACAAGGTTTTGACCTTTTGACCACTCGTAACCCCAAATGACCTTTGACCTCCACCAAAAACAATAGGGATCATCTACTCAATATGGGCAATGAACATGGTAAGTATGAGATCCCTCACATTTATCCTTCTGGAGATACCGTGTTTACAAGCAATTTCCAGGGTATTTACTATTTGACCTCTGATGACCCCAAATGACCTTTGACCTCTACCAAAAAGAATAGGGATCATCTACTTAATATGGGCAACCTACCTGCCAAGTATGAGATCCCTCGGAGTTACCCATCTTGAGATATCGCGTTTACAAGGTTTTGACCTTTTGACCTCCTGTGACCCCAAATGACCTTTGACCTCCATAAAAAACAATAGGGATCATCTACTCAATATGACCAACCCACACACCAAGTATGAGCTCAGTCATAGTTACCCTCCTTGAGATATCGTGTTTACAAGCAAAGCGTCACACACACACACACATACATACATACACACACACATACACACACACACACGACATCACCATCGCATAGATTCCTTTTGCCTTTGGCAAGGAATCAATAAACCCCAGATGACCCCTAGATGACCTTTGACTCCAAATCCCTGACCATCACTGATAACCAACGATCTAGTCATCAATGTGTGTAAGTTTCATCAGAATTTGCCCAAGCATGTGTTCATGGGGATTGTCTAAAGTTTTGAGCACTTTCTCGTAACAGTGTTATATATGGGCAACATATCCTGAACTTTTAAAATAATGCAGGAAAATAAGGTAATTAATGATGCCATCTTATCAATAAATATGTCTTTTCATGCATAACTCCATGTTAGAGAACTAATAAAACTTTCTAAACACTTTGCAACAAGGGCTATTGAAAAATGTTTATAGCCCCGTGGCTATAGATCAAGCCTTCACTTCTGTAGCAGATTAACTGCAGAGACATGTGTAGGTTAGGTTCTTGGTGTACATACATTACACCTTAGGCAAAGCCATAAGTGTCAAGCCTCCGTAAAGTAAGTTGCGTCGTAAGAAAAAGTACTTCAAGTGAAGCTTGCGAATATGTTTTGAATAGTTGTCTGAAGGCTTTTTGCACATGCCAGTTTCATGTTTACGGGTTTTTTGGCCAATAGCTGGTTCATTCTAGATACTTTCGGCGATGATCTTGTTTGATTGAAACAATGTGTATAGTACATACTTTAACTATGGTGAGAGCTGTAGCCAGTAGCTTGCCTGTGCTAGCTTACCAAGATTTTCGGGACTAAGATCTCATCCCGTTGGAAGTCGATATCTTGCGTATGTATTCACAGGTTGCAAAAGATCTCCCTGCTAGTATTTCATGGCTTTCTACAAAAATTATCAAGCCGGCATTAATTGATATGAATTACGGTATGTCTGGATCATGATTTGAACGGCTTCACTTAGCCACCGAAAGTTTTCAATGTACAGTACGTAAATGTACGCATGCAAGCTGTAGATATATAGAGCCGTAGATTGACTCTTTGACACGATTTCAAGCAGTAATACTCGAACAGAATATGGCTTCCCGAAAGTCTTGTAGGCTTAGGAAAATCATGCCGGAGATAATATGAAAGTTTTTACGACTAACGAAGAAGCTGATCTTGCATCATGTTGAAAAATATCTCTGCTGAGTGAAGTAAGAGCCCCGTACGGTAGCACGCATGGTGTCTATCATCACACATGGTTGGTACTTTTTGCAGCAATATTGCAATGAACTGAAAACATATACATCCCGGCACGTTTTAGATTGACCAATCTCAACCACTCCCGACTTTCGCGAGTTGCAACTTTTTCGCGGTGACCACGGCGATAAAGCCCAGCCCTGCAAGCATTTCATTTGCTGCTAAACGTACGTGCAAAAAGCGGGCCTTCACTTCTGATCTGCCGTTTTGTACGAAGTAAGGCCATTGCGAAAGTACTAACGGCATTGGCTAATTATCATTATAATGGAGTTGGAAAACTGTCGCAAGCTATATTTGTGTTCCCTTTTGAAGTTTTTTCGAATATTAGGCCCACCTGGCCTATCTTTTTTCATTTCTTTTGGAGTATTATGCTGTCAGCATGAAAACTGGAAAAATCGGGACGTCCCGCTTTTCATACGTTTTTGAGATCGGAAATCGGGATTGTCCCGCCAAAATCGGGACGGTTGGCAGGTCTGCAAGAATGTAATGTTTCTGTAATCATGACATGTATAATTTACAAAAGGGACAACAACTTAGAATTAGCTTCATGATCATCAGCAAGAGATGCAGCAGTATCATCATAATCATCATCTTTTATTTTTTTAAATCTTGACTTTCTCTCAAGTTAGTTTTGTGCCCAGCTGATCTCTCGTGGCTTTTTATTGAGTCTTTTTTTTTGCATCCTGTCACAAAGCTGCCAACCTCTTCATAGGACTGACATACCTTGCAAATCATACCATGATCTGGTTTACAAGCCATGCCAACTCGTTCTCCAACTGTTTCAGGTAGTTCTGATGTTTAGACTCTTCTCTCATACTCTTGCCACTAGTGAGCTTTCTCTGTTAATATCTGTTTTTGTCATTTTCGGAGGTAGTTGGTAGATTTGCAAGAACCTTTCCATTTTCTACTTTTAACCAATGGATGTTCGTGTTTGAATTTGAACTTCCATGCACAAGCCACCCATCACGGCTAGCATTAACTGCATCTATTTATTTCCCAAACTGACTTTCCTGCTTATAATCAGTGTTTAGTTTATAATGTGTGAGCATTGCACAAGCAGGACTAAGGACCAGACACACAGTGCAGAAGCACACACGAGGAAGCAGCCAGCCAGACATGCCTCCATTGTGACAGTTCCCTTGTAATATTAAGCCAATGAGCGAAAGTAACTGCCGACAGTGTTTATGTTACATTTTAGGATATTCATGTATGAAAGCGGGATCATCCCCAAGGCCATGTGTGTACATTGCTGGGCATTAGGCAGACCACTGCTCTGTATTACACAGTATAGAAGTGTAATACATACATACAACGTTCACTTGGTCCTGTCAGTGGAGAAGAGCAGCAACATTCATACTGCTGAACTGGGGTTTATGATGTTCGAATACAAATCGTTGTAAAAATGACTGGTGTTTGTTGACAAGAAAATGCGCTCAACTTTTGACGTTACAATTTTTACCCATAACAATTTTCAAAGTTTAAAAAGTTTCATATGAACATTGTGTTGGTTTTACGTACTGTGACAAAATTCAAGTGGTCCGGAGGACTAGTTTGTCAGTAGTTTAACTATCCCAACGATGAAATCACTGGGCTCGGGCCAGCAGGATCGCACTTACGCTGAGCCCTGCATTTCCTAAGTAGCTTGCTTTAAGTCACACATGCTTCATTGAAAGTGGGATGAAATGAAATAAAATTACCGTTTTTGGAGTCTCCTTCCGTCTTTCTCCTCGTCTTCTTCAACAATTGTTTGACTTCTGCTTGCTGCTCTGTTTTGAAAGAAATAAGAAATATTGATAATGGTTTTTTTTGTTCAAAGGCAGGGATGTAACATATAGGGTTAATCATCCGACTATAGTGCATCCACATTCCATGTGTGATAAGTATACACAGTTCCTTAAGATATTGTGCTTACAACATTTTGGTTTTTGACCTCTGGGGACATCATGTGACCTCTAAACTCCATCACAAACAATAGGGTTCTTCATCTTTACTGTATATGAAAAATTTATGACCTATGTGATCCACTATTCCTAAAGTATCTTGAGATATCATGTTTACAAGGTTTATAGTTTTTGACCACAGGTGACCTCATGTGACCTTTCACATCTACCAAAAAAGCAATAGGGTATAGGGTTCTTCCACTCAGTATAAATCCATGCAGCAAATATGAGAAGTGTTCATTATTCCTATCTTAAGATATAGTCTTCACGAGCAATTTCCAAGGTTTTTGTAGTTTTACCCCAGTCACTCAGATGACCTTGAACATCTACTAAAAACAATAGGGTTCATTTTCTGGCTATAACCCATCCACATGCCAAATATGAAAAATATGCATGCTTCCTACCTTGAGATGTCATGTTAACAATTGGTTTTCAGCTTTTGACATCTGGTGACCTCACGTGACCTCTGATCTCTACCAAAAACGATAGCATTCTTCCTCTCAGTATGATAAATCCATATACCCAACTTGAGAAATCTCCATCATTCCTATCTAATGATATCATGTTTACAGGGGAAGCATTACAACACACACACACACCCTTACACACGCCACCATGATATCTTGACTGCACAGATTGATTTTGCCTTTGGCAAGGAATTAAAAGGGGAAAATGGTAGGCCCATTCCTGAGAAATTAACATAAGTATTTGGACAGGGTTCCCACACTCTTTGGTAAATGGCATTCCAGACCTTTTCAAGACCTTTTAATAATTTTTCCAGACCCAAATTATCACCTGTTATCCATACTCTAGGTCAGGGTTCTGCAAACTAGGGGTTGCGAAAATATTTCGGCGGGGTCTCCAAAAGGATTCAGGAGTGAAAAAATAATTGCCAACCTCTCACTGAATCGTCCAGGGTTCCCACTCTTTTCTTACATCATTTTTTCATGACTTTTTCATGACTTTTCAGGACTTTTTATTGAACTTTTTAAGGACTTCTCAAACTAATGTTGACCAGAAAGAATTTAAAAGTATAGTATTAAATAGGGATAACCATCTCTTATATCATTTGAGTCTATCTTGCAACTTTATGAACAGTACAGAACATTTGTTTTTTACAGCTCATCAATAGGGCCACTGATTTTAAGCTTCATAAATAACAAAATTACCTTTTCAACTTTCAAAACTTTGGAAAGTACCGTTTCAAGCATAAGCACCTGACTTCTAAATGAATGGGTGCTTGGTTCATTTCGCCCTGGACCCTTTTTTCCTGAATACCCTGAAGGTACTACTAACCAAATATAATTATGTCAAACTATCAACATTGTACAAGAGAATCTGCATAAGCAATTTGCATAATTTTATAAAAAGGTCCATAAGGCCCACATGAGAACTTAGACCCCCCCCCCCCCCCCAAAAAAAAAAACATAAACAGATTACTAACCATGCATCATTATGACTAGATGTCAGCTCTAACATTACTGTAACTGGAGGAGCAAATGATCATTTTGCAATCTTTCACAAAATGGACCCTTGGGTACATCTTGGGCCTTGGACCCACAATTTCTGTATGTACCCTAAAAGAATCAGTAACAGAGCATCATTATGACATATTATCAACATACTACAAGACAATTTGTAGGTGGGAAAGTATTTTGCAGAATTTCATAAAATAGGCCACTGGGGCCCACATACAGTAGGACCTTGGACCAAAATTCAAGACTACCATAAACAGATCACTAACCAACCATCATTAAGACAGGCTGTCAACTCTGTTTAAACATTAAATGCAAAAGAGTTAATCACTTTGCAGTATTTCACAAAATGGACCTTAGGACCCATCTTGGGTCTTGGACCCAAAATTCCTAAACACCCCAGAGGTACCTCTAACAGAGTAACATTATGACAAACCATCAACATTGCAAAGGAGAATCTGTTGGAGGAGGAGCATTTTAAAGAATTTCATAAAATGAGCCATCTGGCCCACATGGGACCTTGGACCATAGATTACTGATCACCCTAAATGGTCCACCACCTAAGGAACACTGTGCCCAAGTTTCAAACAGATCCATGAAAATATGTGGGAGGAGTGGCATTCTACACAATTGTGAACAGGTAGATCTAGATAGAGTGATGTTATCACAATACAGTAGATCCTACCTTTCTTGGTCAAAGTCATCTTATCCAGTAGAAATTATGTTGAAAAGAAGTGCTTAACATACCTGGTTACGATCATGTACCCAGTATATTACAAGAAGTACAGGACATAACAAGACAAGAAAATGTCATCATATTGGACCTAATGACTTTTGCAAGTCCAAAACACGACTACTGTACTTCAATATTTGCTGGTAAAAAGGGCTCATGTACATGTGACTATATACTGTACTACAGTACAGCAGGGCACAGCAAAATGCTATTACTCTTTGTAACTTTTAGAGGGCACCATAGCCATTTCAAAGGGCACCACAGCCAAAATAAAACAGAAAGTGGCACCCACAACCATTATATTTTCAACCCCAACTCTTGTCATGTTTAATTTTTGCGTATACAAACTGTCAAAGAACAGGAGACATTTCTACAATGGTTACAATGCCACAGACTAATGTCATTTTATTATTCCTGCCATTGGACTTAAAACCAGGTCACCAAATGGTACTTTCAGCATAGTTTATAGGTACATGCAATTTTCAAGCCCAAGGAGCCTTTTGAACTGGAGGTTTCAATGTATACTGGTACACAAATACCGGTACACTTCCACATACAGTATCTACAAAGTTTCATACATGTATGGCAGACATTTCCTACTTCCGCAGGTTTGCTTGTATACAAGCATTTTCAGCAATTTTCAAAATTAAACCCTCCCACTCATGAATGTAAATGAAGGTGATATTTTGCTCCAGAAAAACTATTACCTCTGCCTATTAGATTACCCATACCAATATGGAGCTAACCAGCCTTCCTAAGAGACTGACAGAGAGAATGCTTTTTGAAGATTTTTTGTGTTGTTTGTCCAAACACCCTTAATAAAGCAGTTATCAAAGTTACATCACAATCAGAAACACCTATTAAAGACTGTCAATGCATGAATCTGTAGGGGACACTGGAAAGCGCAAAGGCTTAGTAATTCCCTGCCAAAAGGAATGAAAAGGTATCAATAGGGGAGGTACAGTATAAAGTAGGAGCATAACAAATTTTTGCATCTCTAGCTGAACATTGAATTTACTAGCAATTTCTGAGGTTTTCCTGTTTCACCTCTGGAGACCTCATGTAACCTTTGACCTCTATCAACAAGAGCCCAATGGGCACTGTGGTTCCTTGCTGAATGTAATGAAACTGAGCCAACTACTGAATGAACCAGTATTTCTGTTGATTCACAAAATCTGCTCTGTAGACAATGCACATCTTGTGTTAACACATTCAAGCATAAATAAATTGTTCTGAAGAAATACAGCCTACAAGCACTTCAGGGGATATCAACACAGACAGTATATAGTTACAATTTGTTTTATTCAATTAAGCAATCACAATTCATGCACGCTCAATGGTATCTGATCCAAATGATCAGTAACTTGGTTCTCTTTATAAAACTAACAACCCATAGTAGCATTTAATTAATCAATTCTAATTTCCAATTCCTGCAAGCTCACATGTCCTAATCTAAGGACAAATGTTGTCTGTCTAGTGAACTTTCACAACAGTCCTCTGCTTTGTGGGCAGAGAATCTTCTGCAATATTAAAAAGTAGTACTTTATGCACGTTTTCATAATGGCAGGATTATGGATTAAAATCATAATACTATAATTTCCATTAAAATTGAGATACTTGGCATCTCTGAAAGATGTCCCACATCTTTCAGTCAATGATACAGTTTTGTGCTTATATTTTTTGACTTTAGGAATTCTTGGGAATTTGCTTTTTGGCATCTGGTGATTTCAACTCTGACATCCAACAAATCTCATATGGGTTTTCTGCTAGATTTAATGCAACACCTCAAAGCAAAAATCTATTCAAGCCTCCTACACTGAGATATAGAGTTGAAAAGGTTTGCAGAGTTTGACCTCCAGTGACCCCAGATGACCTTTGGTCTCCACCAAAATTTTTTCCCCACCATAAGGCATCCACTAAGTATGAAATTTATCTAAGCTTCCTACCTTGAGATATTGTGCTAACAACAAGGTTATCAGTTTTTGACCCTTGGTGACCCAAGATGACCTTTGACCTCCACCCAAAACTATATGGCACAGCTTCTCACTATGGTGGATCTATATACCAAGTATGAAATCTATCCAAGATTTTTTCCTTGAGATATTGCGTTAACAAGGTTTTCAGTATTTGACTCTCAGTGACCCCAAATGACCTTTGACCTCCACCAAAAATAACAGGATTCATCTTCTCACCATAAGTCATCCACATACCAAGTATGAAATCTATCCAAGCTTCCTACCTTGAGATATTGTTTTAACAACAAGTTTTCAGTGTTTGACTGCTGGTGACCCCAGATGACCTTTGACCTCCACCAAAAGCTACAGCATTCATCTTCTCTCCACAATGCATCTACATACCAAGTATGAAATTTATCCAAGCTTCCTACCTTGAGATATCGTGCAAACAAGGTTTTCGGTCTTTGACCCCTGGTGACCCCACATGACCTTTGACCTCCACCAAAAACAATAGGGCACACCTTCTCACTATGACAGATCCATATACCAAGTTTTAGTTTAGTCCAACTTTCCCTTGTTGAGTTACAGCGTACCGAAGCAAGTATCACACACACACACACACACACGCACACACACACATACACACACACACACGCCAAGCTGACTACATAGGTTCCTTTTGCTAACGCAAGGAACCAAAAAGAACAGTGTTCATATTCTGACTATAGCACATCCACGAGTCAAATATGAAAAGTACAGGTGTACGTGCTTCCTGTGTTCAGATACAGTATTATCTGTAAAAAAGGATTTGGTTTATGACCTCTGATGACCTCCTATCACCTCCACTAAAAACTATAGTATGCTTCCTCTAATATGATAATACCAAGTATGAAAAGTACACACCATTCCTACCTTGAGATGACATGTTTACAAGTGTTTGTTTTTGTCATCTGCAGTGTTTCTGCTAAGCTTGTGATGCAATTTTCATGCAATGATTTGTCAGTTTGACGCATTGATATTTGTGGGAAAAATGAAAGAAAAAACAAGGGTTTCAGATGCAGTGTGAACAATAATGCATGCCACACCCATGCAGAGAACTTTCCACTAAATTGACATTTCCCGCGAGCCAAATTTTCTTATATTGAGTATATTGACCCAATCGATTATTTCTTAGAGGAAACACGGGTACTCTGGTGTACTCACATGACCTTTGACCTCTACAGAAAACAATACGAGACCGTCATCTTCCGACTATAAAGCATCCACCTTCCAAGTATGAAGAGTATCCATGCTTCCTACGGTATCTTGAGATAGCCTGTTTACTACAAGATTTTTGGTTTTTGACCTCTGGTGATCTGACATGACCTCTGATCTCTACCAAAACCAATAGGGCTCTTTCTCATGATACGATAAATCTATACACCAAGTATGAAAAGTATCCATCATTCCTATCATGAGATAATGTGTTTACTAGCAATTCCCAAGGTTTTTAAAGTTTTTTCCTAACTTCAGATATCCTTTGACCTCTACCAAAAACAACAGGGTTCATCTTGTGACTATAACGCATCTACGTACATGCAGAGTACAGTATGGAAAGTATGGGAAGATCATGAAGCATCTTATAACATACACATGGCAAGGTACAGTATTAGATTTAAAGACAGACAGTCATCACCCCAAAGTATATTTTTAGTGTATGTATATCAAAATTCTCAGTTGGTGACTGCTCTTTGATTGACATCAGAGTCTGAAAATTTGAAAGATGCAGAGTAGCTCACATTCCACACAAGGCAGAGAGAGTACTTTTATTACATTTTATAGCCTTGTATGCTCACCAGGACATGGCCTTAAGCAATAAAACAGGTTTATTCTTGCACAAGGAAGAGCCTCATACAGTAATGGGAGGAGCTAGAAGATGCATAGTTGGGAGAATTGGAACTGTCTGGGATCATGAAAATTCCCCTTTAATGCAAGTGAGTCACTCAGTGGCAGTGCTGGGTAATGCCCAAGTGGGGCAATACCACTAAATGTCTGATATTACTCGTCATTTGAATGAATGTCCAAACTGTTTAAATGAATCATGTGGGCATAGGCCTAGTAGGTACATCAATATGGTTGGCCTATAGCCTATCATGGATTCCAATAGCCTAAACTAGGCCAAGGCCACACATGTTAATTAACTCATTAAGTATGCCAAAATCTGACATGTACATTGTACCTTGAGTGAAGTAAAATTACCATTACAATGTGACTGAACTCTACAGTATGCCATGTGTGAAATACTGAAAAACTGTACTAGGATAATTTCACTACAGTTCAATTCTGTAAATGTTCTTAAAAAGTTGTGAATGATGCTATACATTATTTAAGGTGTTAAGCATCAAGAGTGGTGCAATTTGTCAAAGTTCCTCAACTTGATTTTGATCAACAGACTGAAAGGTGTCCAAATTTCAATAGTAGGACTCTCCACTACAGCTTGTAGTGCAGCATTCAGGTCCCAAGTTGTAGGATGATGTTGTTTAGGTTTAAACAAATGCTTGTATGTATATTACAAGCACACTTGTCATGAAACAAACATGGCACCCAGTACAGCGAACTGCGTAGTATCTTGGTTCGTACACTTCAGTATATAGAATCTCAACATGCCAAAGAATTCCCGTGTTCTTGCTGGCCTGCATTTTGTTGGAAGTTAAATGCTCTCAAGATGTCAAAAGTTTCAACTACAGTATAGCTTACTCTCAGTGTCAGAAAATGTCCTGTAATTTTAGAAAGTTACAAGACCTTACAATCTATTCAGTTTCATTCATTGATGATTTTGGTGACTTGAAAACTCTCCCTGAAATAATCACTATGTAAATCTAGATTTATATACAGTGCTTAGACATTGTGCAAAACAGCAGTTATACACAGGTACTGCATTATCAGATCTTAACAACCTGGTATTTGTACCGAGTGAGTACTTATCAACACTATAAAGGCCTACAAAAATTTACAGACTGAATATTTTCATTCCAGCTCTTTTAGCACCTCCACATCAAGTATGATATTCATACAGGTTACCTTTCTGTTTGCACCAATTTAAGTTCCAGTGACCTCAAATGACCTTTCACCTCCACCAAATGTTACTGAAGTCATGTACTCAATGTAGCAGACTTTAATGATTGCAATGTTCACATGACGGGAACTGGGAGTATACAAACAACAGGCGCTATTCTAAATGGAGCGGCTGATAACTTGTGCTTAGCGCTACTACCGTGTTGTTTTACTCCCAGTAATTCCCATGCTTCTTTTGTATGCGTGACGTAATCATTAAAGTCTGCTACTGGCTCTCCACGTGCCAACTACTGTATGAATTATGTTTTCCTACTTGAAAAAGTCACCTTTACACGGCTTTCACATTTTTTCACCCTGATAACCTCAAATGAGCTTTAACCTTTACCAAAACTTGGAGAGATCAAAAAATCAAAGTGTGGCACCTAGGCTACAAGCCACGTCGCCCTCTAGTTGTGGGAGGTTGCCATCCCCGTGCTAATTGATTTACTATATGCCAGATAGTACTGGCAGACAAGTTGGGTAATTACATAATTATGTCAATAGGAGACGAAGGTGAGTGAGATAGACTAGTTTTCTTTCTTGAGATAAAGTGTCATGGGTTAATGCAAGAATGAGACTTCACAGTTATTACTCTTTTAACAAGACACATGTCTAGACTAGTTGTGGTGCCATGACGTTAGCCACGGTTAGGCATACTGTAGCTTAGACCTTGAACAGGGCTGGAAGAGTGCGGGTCAGGGACATGATGAGATGGAAGAGTCTTGCTTAAAAATATGTGGCCTTAAAATACTGGACAGCCTGGCCTTTTCTTAGACAAATTAATGTGTCCTCTAGCAGAACGAAGTGAGTTCTGCACATAAAGAGATGGTGATCATGAGTTGTTGCAAACCAGAAAAGTAATGTGAAATTTCACACAAGTTCAGCCTATTTAATACGATGGTGCTATTCGGAAATCGATCCACATTAAGCACAGCACGGCCGGAGTCCATGCTCTAGAAGATTTTTTTAAAATAGACCATGCTCTAGACGATTTTTTTTAAAACAGACACCGTCCACGCATTTTAAGTGAAATGTTCAAATAATAGTCCCTTCTAGAAGGTCATGAGGCCACCAAAATGAGCAAAATGAGCAGGGGCCAACGAAAAAACCATCCTTTCAACGTGGACTGCACTGTACTCGATAAAACCAACCATCTAAGAAGAGATCCTTAGACAAGCCAAGATTCGCAGTTTTGTGTCGGTGACATTAGTTGCTGGTGCCTACATGGCAGGCACCATAAAAAAGTGTCACAGGTACAGTATGTATACACCACATCATCAGTGTGATTTCTTCCGCTTTCAGCCAGGAATCAAACATGACCACAATCAAAGTTCTTCCTCAAGTACAAATATACCTGTGTAGACCTTGTGCATTATGGTATCACAGACCTGAAATTGTGCCCTAGGAAGCAGTAAACACATATCACTGCAACTTAAACCAACAAATGCAGACAGCTAGTTTTTGCTCATGAGAAGACTTCTGTATGTTGTGCATGTGAGTACGTATACATGTGTAATAAAGTATGTACCTTATCTAACCAGCTTAATTGTTTGTCCTCTACAATGATGTTGCCTGATGTCAATATATAAGGTCTATTGGGCAGATAAGTGCTGTATTGACATGTCAAACAGTACTATAGCTGACACCAAAATTAACTTCATTGGCAAATACATTTTGGAGCAATAATTGACCTCATAATGTACTAGAGAACAGCCTAAAAACATATCCAAGTGACAAATTTACTAGAGTGCTATTCAGGCACCACAGTTATTCTCATACATACAAAAATCCCAAATAAACTGTACTGTACACCTCTAACAGGTAACTACTATTCTGAAACTAAAATCGAGCTCACGCCTCAAACCTGCACTGACTGAATGAAGAGCATGTATCAAGATACTGTACATAGCAAAACCAGTCTCACATGTCCACACTGATGTTCAAGCACAAGAAAATTAACCTCATATAAAAAAGTAAATACCCAGGCACAAAAATTTGCCTCATGTACACACCTGCACCTCTGGCAAAGTGTACAAAAGAATTCTCCATCACCAGAATGAACTCCCCATCTTGTGAAGTCAATTATAAACCACGCATAAACTTATTCCTGACTGTGAAAAGTGTATACTAAATATTGCAGGCTTCTTGCTGTGCACTCCTACCATACATCCACTTTCCCAAACACAGTAACTTAGTGAAACACTCAGCACAGGACCTTCCAAGTGTTCTTCAAGCTTCTGGTTTAACCTTTTACTTTTCCATGAGCCATGCAATGAGGAACTACCATAGGTAGGTTCACCCTGCAGTCCACCCTCTCTACAGCAAGTTGCTGCTTGCACACCTGTTTTACACTTCTAAAAGACATGAATGACTGTAATGCAAGCCACAATAAAAAGCTCTGGAATGCCAAAACAAGCATGCCTAGTTCATGACCCTTGACCTTGCCGTAGGGCAATACATGGTATATTGTTTCCCTTCAGCCTGTTTGTCTGTCTGCCAAACTTCAGGGAAGACCCCCAGAAAGGGTAAATTCCTCTACTCTGGAGACTGAATGAATTAAAGGGAGAGTCTCCTGAAAGGTTGTACTTACTGCCAAGATACCACAATGTTACTGAATTGTAAAAACACCTATCTTATACACTGTACTTCACAGAACCTGATCGTAACATAGACGGGAACCATTAATATGCCACTGTACCATATTGTCAATACGAATTGTAGTTCAAAAGGGGAGTTTCTAATGGCAACTCTTGTAACTGCATACTTTCTTTCTTTTGTAATGGTGAATGTTTGTGCTCAGAAAGACCCCAAGGCAAATGTCTGGGAAGAAGAGCAAGGGATACATGTAAACATACAGTATGCCAAACCTACTGAACGCTTTCTGAACACAAACTGCCAAGCGTACAGTATAGTAGCCACTTATGACACAATAATCCTACAAAATGTTTGCAAACCTCACTGGTTCAGTACAGTAGCTTCAAACTTGCTTTCATAAGTGTACTGTATAGGGTGGGGGAGCCCCATTCAGGTAGAATATAGATGCTCTTATATGACAACTTAATTTTGAGAGGAATCTGGACGACTAGTCTGTCAGAAAGTTATGTCAAAAGTAAGTATACATGCATGATATAAATGCTGACTTTCTCTTATTTTTGCAGACTTGGTTCTGAAACACATTGATACTATAATGAAAATCACCACTATACACAATACTTCAGTGACAGAGACACCACAATACATCCCTTGAAGTATTGCAGAACATTTTACCAGGGAGCTGCCACGGGTTTTACACTTAAAATGGGTGACTAATGCAGCTGCAATGGGGTCTAAACAAGAAAAGATCACAAAACATCCAAAGTGATGATTAAAACTAGTTTCTTTGGATTTTATACACAAATGAATGTAATGTACATGCAGCTACTGTACTTGATGGAACAGGTAATTTTAGTGCCATACAGGAACCTAGCAGCATTGGATGATTCATTCATTTATAGTTCAGTATAAAGAGAAAGATACTGTACACTGTAAAAGACCAAGATGAACCAGTTTTACAATATACAGCTCACAGTTTAACCTCACAGCTATCCACAAAGCAGTTTCCTGAAACACTTTGAAAAACTATATCAGGGGGGGTGGGCCACTTTTACTTAAGCTTCAAAGTTATTACAGAGACATGTAGAAAAGGCTTTTTCAACATCTTTTGCCTTTATTAAAATTTTGGGCTCCTTGAATCTTCAGCAGGCATTTTTTTGTGCATGCTGCAGGCAACAAAAGGCCTGTAGGCTACTGCTTGAGAACCTACAATAGACACTCTATTATGTTACTGTGACAGAAAAAATGGTAAACAATACATGTTGTGCTATGTCAGTTGTCACAAATATCTTGAAGTTCTATTTTTTTTTTCTCTCCTTTTATTGTGAAAGTGTAACAAATATTGAGGAGGTCATTGTCCCAACATTTCTCTATAAAGTCAGAAACATCACCTATGTACTGTATCTTATGAATTTCCCCTTATTTCCCTTACAAGTACA
Organism: Holothuria leucospilota; assembly: GCA_029531755.1. NCBI lineage: Eukaryota > Metazoa > Echinodermata > Holothuroidea > Aspidochirotida > Holothuriidae > Holothuria > Holothuria leucospilota. The sequence goes on along the minus strand of CM055982.1, from coordinate 32,655,170 downwards.
AGTAACTTTGATTTTGCAGCTGTCAAGCTGCATATTTAGGGACTTACTCTACATGAATTAGACACAGTGTCTATTCAGTTACAAAAATAGTGTCACATGATTAAACAGAGCTATACACAGAGCAGAATGCCAAAAAGCTTAGTGATTCCTTGTCACTTGGATTATAAGTTTAGTATAATGGTTTCAAGTTGACAGAACACTGTGAAACTACCATACTTAAAGAGGAAATCTTCTCAACCCAGACTGTTCCAATTCTCCCAACTATGCTAGTTCTAGCCCCGCCCATAATTGTCTTTAGCTTCTCCTTGTGATATAGACACAAACATAGTTTATTGCTCAGGGCCACATCCTGGTGAGTATACAAGTCCCTAATATGTAATCAAAACACTCTCTGTGCATGCTGTGTAATGTGAGCTGCTCTACATCTTTTGAATTTTGCAACTCTGATGTCAATCAAAGAGTAGGCACCAATTCAGACTTTTGCTTACCCCTTTGTAAAAGTCATACTTGGGATGATGCAAATCTCTCTTTAAATTTAGATATAAACTATACATTCATTAGAATACATCGATCACAACAGATTGACATGACACCAGTGAAAAAGGTCATACTCATACTGTACATCAGCTTGTTGCTACAGTAAGTTGGGTGCAACATGCCAGATATAAGACCCAAACATCTTTCATGTACTTGACAAATCATGTTTACATTGTTTAAACAGTATGACCCCTGGTGACCTCAAATGACCTAAAGTTGACTTCCATCACAAAAAACAGAACTAAATGCAGTCTTTACAGGGCACACACATGACACATGATTCATGAATACTAGATTTTTTTCTTGAAATATGAAGTTCACAGTTTTTCTAACTGACCTCCAGTGACATCAAATGACCTTTGACCTCCACAAGATATTACCGAAATTGTATACTTAATATTGAGCCCCCAAATGGCAAGCATGAGGTTCTAACATGTTTTCCATCTTGAGATGTCATACTTACAAAATTCTACAATCTGACCTCTGGTGACCCTGAATGACCTTTGACCTTCACCAAACTTTACAAGGTTCTTCTGTTTTACATACAACACCCACATTACCAAGCATGAGATTCACTGATGTTTCCCTTCTTGTGATACTGTATGGTGTTAACAACATTTTCACAGTTTGACCTCTGGTGACCTCAAATGACCGTGACCTTAACCAAACTCAATAAGGTTCTCCTATTTTATATGGAACACCCACATGTCAAGTATGAGATTCATCAGCATTTCCTTCCTTAAGATGATGTGTTTAATAGTTTTCACATTTTGACCTCTGGTGACTGCAAATGACATTTGACCTTCACAAAACTCAACAGGGTTCCTCAAGTTTTATGGGAAACCCACATGCTAAGTATGAGATTAATCAACTTTTCCTGTCTTGAGATATTATTTACGAATTTTTCAGCTTAATCCCTGGTGATCCCATATAACCTTTGACCTCCCCTTAAAATAATAGGGAACACCCACTGTACTACGGGTATCAATATGCCAAGTACGAGATCCCTCATGAAAACTCGACTTGAGATACCATGCTTACGAGCAAAGATGTACAGTTTGACCTCTGGTGACCCCTAATGACCACTAAAAGTAATAGGGATACCTACTGTACTAGAAGTATTAACATGCCAAGTATGAGATCCCTCACAGTTACCTATCTTGCGATATGTTTACAAGGTTTTGACCTTTTGACCTCTCGTGACACCAAATGACCTTTGACCTCCACCAAAAACAATAGGATCATTTACTCAACGTGGGGCATCCACTTCCTACAGACGAGATCCCTCAAAGTTATCCTCCTTGAAATAAAGTGTTAACAAGCAGTCACATACACACATACACACAACACCATCGCCTAGATTCGTTTTACCCTGGGCAAGGAATCAATCAGGAAACTTGTCTATATAAATTCCAGAAGAGGTGACTGCATTTGCTTTCAGTAATTTCAGTTCAAATTGATACTGTAAATTAGGTCAACTATTCAAGTGGTCTTGATTTACAAGATTACTGTACATCTATTGACTAACAGCAAACATGGTCAATTATACATGTTTCTTTATATCAGCTGCAGTTTTCCCACCATAACATAACCAAGAAGTACCTCAGACTATAACAAATGGAGAAAATGAAGAATAGTATTGTTCTTTCATTCAGACTGATACAGTACATCTAATACTGCAAACAAGTGCTGCCATGATTTGCTTCCAATGGCCAGACATTAAGGAAACTATGAAGTGGGAAAGGGTACATTTCCTCACACTACGAGATGGTTTTTTTAATCTGCTGACACTTAGATGCAGATACTGTACAGTAGCATAATCACATTTTCATGTACACAACTAGTACTGGGCCCTCACCTTCACTATATCATCCAACAATACTGTACTTTTGTACAGCCTGGGGTTTTATCGAACTCCAAGAAATTTTCAAGGGGAGGGACATTTCCCTTCTGCTTACACTGGCAACCCTGAACGACCTTTATAGACAACCCTGATGTAGATACTATATAGATTTCACAGAAAATTCCTGGTTTTAGAAAGCTATGAGCCCCAATACTCACCTGCTATTTACATGTTACCTCACTTGCCTACAGTTATACCGTTGCAATTTTGAGCCTGGTATAAAAAATGTCTGAGGTCTTTTGATTTGGCAAATGAAAGAGTGAAGGGGAAGCCCTAAACTTGAGGGCTCCCACTGTGCTATCTGTTCATTTGCTGTGTATACCTGAAGGCAAGTGAAGTTGCATGTATATACAGTGATGTGTAAATAGGAGGTAAAGAGGAGCTATGTAGATTGCTGTTTTTGTTCAGCTATACAACGAATTCATCAATACAGGGTATAAACTGTACTGTAGGCTACTCAATCATATCTAAGGGCAATAAACTGAACGCAATCTCTGAGAAATTTCAATAATCCTCTTTACTGTTTTACACACATTGCAAATTTACAGTATAATTACTGAAACTACTGAAGTTTATGATACAGATTACCGTTTAACATAATTCCGCCTGAACTGAACTTTCTTTGTACCCATTAAGAACTTCTGCACCCAATAGTCAGGCCCACTTTCTAAGATACCAACAAGTACTTTACACATACAGGTATGAGTCAAAGCTCAATGCTGTATTTCAACTCTGTATTGTGAGCACTGCAGGCAGTCACAGTGCCCTTTCCCTTTCCTTGCCTTGGTTCCTTCCCTCATCAATTTGCAGAGCTGCCAACCTGCCAGAATGAAAAAGAGGAACACCACCCACATGTGTGCTAGTGCAAAACTCCAAGGGCTGGGGTCCAGGACCTGCCTTAGGGTCCCTGGTGGGGTCCAGTGGGCGAATTGCTGGATTGTATGTTTGGAAGACGTTTTAGTCCTCAGTAGCAAACATTTACAAACTGATTGGTTAATTCCATGCCAAAATTCCAATTCCAATGCCTACCAACTCGTCAGATTTCAAAACTTGCCTTAACATTGAGGACCTCAAGTGATTTTACACTTTAATAAGCAAGTATTTACATAATAACCACCATTTCTTTCAACAGTCCTGAAAAAAATCCACTATTTGAAGAAACAAATGACATCATTGTACATGTATAATCATCATTCAAGTTTTACTGAAGATCGAAACATGACATAGGAAAAGTGGAACACCGCAAATTTTGGTGTGAAAAAGCGGAACTGTTCCTCCTAAATCAGAACAGTTGGCAGCTCTGAATTTGCCCAGTGTTGTATAGACCCTTTTCCATATAGCAATTTATACAAAGGATTATGGGAAAGTTTTGGAATGAGTTATTTTTGGCCACAGTAAAATGCAATTGACAGAAACTGTAGATACCAGAACTCTACCCCATAATCCTTTGTACTTGCTAATTGGAAGAGTGTCTTTGAAAAAATTTTCTTTAAACTCAACCTTTTTTAAAACTCAGTATGCTATAATATCAGCAACATCAATTTATGAGACTCACATAATTTCATGGGCACATCCTCTTTAAACACATATTCCCTTGACTTTGGAAACCATAGTGTTTCTAGACCAGAATAAAAGACTTTGACAGAGGAAAACCACAAAAAATGTAAGTTTTGGAAGCTAGTAAAGAGTTTCCCACCCAAAAGATTGGACAAACAAATTCCTGTGAGTGATGTGAGAGTTTCTCCTGGGAGCACCCTCTGCAAATCAGTGTCAGACTAGGTATAAATACTGTAGATGTGCTCTAGACTTGAGGTGATTGTACAATGTACGGGAGGGGAACTTAATACAGTACTGTGAGAAGGATTGTAAAAACAGGTGATCATTTTGTACAGATAACTCAAATACAAGAGTAGACAATAGAAGTATTAAGACAGCTTTGAATTATGGACCAATTTTACAGTAAGTCTTCAAACTTTTACAGTCAAAATGCACAAAACCAAACAGAAGCAGGATTTCAAGTGAACCCAGGTTTATACAAGGCAGGAAAAAGTAGAATCTAAATTCCAAACACCACAGGAGAAAAGCATTTTGCAGGTCAAAAGAAGTACTTTCACAGGCCATGAGTCATAATTTTCACATTTTTGCTGGCAGCATATTTTTACTGGAATCACTGCTCCCACACATACTGTACTGCTAAGCTTAGAGTGCTTTCTGCTGTGCAGAGTCAATTATGTATTACTAGCAGAGCTGCCCAGTTGAGCTGCTCAAACTTCTTAGAGTCCATGAATAGAGAGCCATACTAAAGTCCACCACAGGCCCACCATGGTAAGGGCTGAGATGAAAAAAAAATTTTAAATTCTGGAGCCCTTAAATAGCAGTAGATGACCTCTCACAACACACATTTTCTAAAAACTTGACCGTGTGTTTCCTGTCAGAATGAGCTTTCTGGAGCACACAGTACTGGTCCCTATTTTAGAAAGGGTTAAGATTGAACTTAAGTTTGATTTATCATGCAAAAGTACTATTGAAATCACACTTAATATCAAATGTAACTCTTTATGAAACAGAGGGGTGATGAGTGAAAAATTTCCATGCTTTGTGGTGAACAAGTGATTGTATGCTAAATCTGAACACAGGTACTGTAAGAAATTTGCGGGGATTTTCATGGAAAGGTGACGTTAGTATGAATTTCATGAGAAACAGATACACCCAAAATTTGTGAGGCTACTGTACAATACATACATCTTTGATAGGGGAAAATAACATGACATCTTATTTATTGATTCACTTTTTGAGGTGGAATGTCAAAAAAATTACAGGTATTGTATACTAAGGAGGGATTTTCAAGGAAAAGGTTGCAGTAAGTGAAGCTGGGAGAGGGCACATAAAGTAGGAGAAAGAGGATTAGTAGGGGTCACTTGAAGGCCTTCAGAAGAACAAGTTGAAGCTCACAGGATATATGAGATTAACAATCAAACCGAGCCAAAAGGCTTGGCGACTCTTTATCAATAGAACAAAAAGTTTAATACTGTGATTTCAAATTGCCACAACTTTGTCATAAAGTTATGCATTTATGTGCTAACATTTTAATAGGCACAATATTTTAATAAGAGCCCAATGGGCACAATGGTTCCCTGCTGAATGTAATGACACTGAGCCATGAGCATATGAAATATTAGCTAATGTGAAGTTTGCCTGTAACTCTGGTGACTGCTACAGTACATGACCTTTAAAGTTGTTGGCAGTGAATGTTGACTTCATCTACCAAGTATCCTATTAGCCGACAACTTGACCTCAAAATGACCTCTGATAACCTCCAAATGGCCCCCAGTGACCCCAGATGATCTTTGACCTCCATCAAAAACAGAATCAATCTTCTCACCATAACACATCCACATACAAAGTGTGAAATCTATCCAAGCTTCCTACTTTGTGATATTCTGTTAACAAGGTTTTCAGTCTTTGACCCCTAGTGACCCCACATGACCTTTGACCTCCACCAAAAACAATAAGGCACACCTTCTCACTATGGTGGATATATACTAAGTATGAAAACTATCAAAGCTTCCTACCTTGAGATATCATGTTAACAAGGTTTTCAGTGTTTAACCCTCGGTGAACCCAGATGGACTTTGACCTGAACCCAAGAAAGAACAGCATTCATCTTTCCACCATAACCCATCCACATACTAAGTATGGAATCTATCCAAGTTCCTACCCTGATATTGTGTTAACAACAAGTTTATAGTGGTTGACTGCCAGTGACCCCAGATGACCTTTGACCTCCACCAAAAGCGATAGCATTCACCTTCTCACAATAACACATCCACAAACCACATATGAAATCTATCCAAGCTTCCTACCTTGAGATATTGTGTTAACAAGGTTTTCAGTGTTTGACCCCGATGACCCCAGATGACCTTTGACCTCCACCAAAAATGATAGGGCACACCTTCTCACTATGGTGGATCTATGTACTAAGTATGAAACCTATCGAAGCTTCCTACCTTGAGATATCTCGTTAACAAGGTTTTCAGTGTTTGACCCTCGGTTACCCCAGATGACCTTTGACCTCCACTAAAAATACCAGCATTCATCTTCCCACCATAACCCATCAACATACTAAGTATGAAATCTATCCAAGCTTCCTAACTTGAGATATTGTGTTAACAACAAGTTTTTGGTGTTTGACCGCCCGGTGACCCCAGATGACTTTGGACCTCCAACAAAAGCGATGGCATTCATCTTCTTACCATAACGCATCCACATACTGTAACATGTATGAAATCTATCCAAGCTTCCTACCTTAAGATATTGTGTTAACAACAAGTTTTTACCTTATGATATCGTGTTAACCTTCCTACCTTATGATATCGTGTTAACAAGGTTGTCAGTGTTTGATCCCTGGTGACCCCAGATGACCTTTGACCTCCACCAAAAATGATAGGGCACACGTTCTCACTATGGCGGTTCTCTATACCAAGTTTCAATTAAGTCTAACTTTCCCTTATTGAGTTACAGCGTACCTAAGCAAGTGTCACAGACACACACACACACCCACACACACACACCAACCTGGCTACATAGGTTCCTTTTGCTAATGCAAGGAACCAAAAATCCATGTGCATAGATTGAACAGACTGACATCATAAGAATACGGCCAAAAACCAACTTCTTGATTTTAATTCTGGTCATTTCATATCAATATTATACTGTAAGATCAAAACATTGCATCTTGATAAATGCCTGTGGTGAGCTCAATGACCTACTGTTGATTTCCACAGAAACAATAGAGATTATGCATTCTACTGTCTATGAGGCACCCACCTGCCAAGTACAGTATGAGGTTTACACATTTTTTCTTTCTTGAGATAACATGTTTACAAGTTATACACAGCTTGACCTCTAGTGGCCTCAGTGACCCCCATCACAACAGTAAAGATTATGCAATCCATATGGGTCTGCTACATATCAAGTATGAACTTCATACAGGTTTCTTTCTTTAAATATGTTTACAAGGTTTTCACTGCTTGACCTGCAGTGACCTCAAATGAGCTTCCACCTCCATCACTGTAACAGACATCGTATTGTCAATACTGGGTGTCCGTATGGCTATTAGTTTACAAGTTTTTGTTCTTGAGGTCACATGTTAATTTACATTGTGACCTTCAAACTAACATGACCTTTGTACTTCACCAAAGATTACATACATGTAGATGATCATGCAATGTATGAGATTCATACAGTCCCAGAAGAACTGCTCGATTGAAAATTTCATGTAATAATCTTGTCATCCTAAATAACACTCAGTAGTAATTTACTTAAAACATAGGCATATGTAATCACCCCAATAACAATACTGTGGCATTCTCATTCATGAATGGCTCTTTTTTTACCATGTGACAATACAGGGGCAGGATTTGATGTCTGAAAGTGGGGGAGGGGGAGCAAAGCTGGGTGGACTGTCAAATGGGGCCGAAGGCGCTGCAGGAGTGTGACATGCTCCCTCTAAAGGCGTGGGGTCCAGGGGCCTGCCTTAAGTCCCCTGGCAGGGTCCAGGGACAGAGTCCCAAGGGGGTCCAGGGGACAAAGCCCCCGGAAGCTCCAGGGTATTTACGAAATTGTAGGCATTAAAATGATGCATTTTAGCTTCAACTTCAAATGACGTAAGGTGGGCAATTTACATACCACAAAAATCACAATTTGACTTTTTTCAATTATATTCTTACTCCATGAGATTAACAGTTAAATGGGATCGATAATGCTGAGGGCTTGAGGAAGTAGGGGAGAATGGATTATTTTGAGGGTTTCCCGGGGCTTTTGGAACAATAATTTTAAGAATGGGAGATCTCAGAATGGGTGCACACAGGCAAAAAAAATCCCATTTTGCATATTTTTTAGTTATATGAGTAAAAGAAATGCTAAGAAAGAAAAGTATCCTCAAGGAGAGGGCTCTTGCCCCCCTTTGCTAAGCGCCTGTCCCTTATTACGGTATCGAAAATGACACTTTCAGTGCCTTACAACTTGCATCTAAACAATTTTAAACAGTTGGTAAATTTACACAGATCGATGGTGATAAAAATTTTGCTTTGAAAATTTCTGGGGGAGGGGGAACTTCCCCTACACCGCATATGGCCATGGGGAAATTGGCAGCTTCAGTGATACTGTATTAGAGGAGTTTAAACGGAGCTATGACAAGCAGGATGTTCTACAGGAAAAAACAACCCCGAAGAAATATTAAAAACGGATGTGTGTGCGAAGCGCGCAGAAGAAAACAGCATTGCCATTTAATTGTAGGCTACTGTTTTTCTTTAGTTTTACAGTAAATCCAGTATTTTTCGTATTTTTATTGCATAAAAAATTTTCCTACTTTTCCCAAGTGCCTGTTCTTTCCATAGAGAAGGATATGGGAACCTATATCCTGCTCTATGGAGGCTCTCTTTTATGTTTCATTTTGTCAATGATCTGGGACAAGTGCCCCTCAACTTTTCTTATTAGTGTGAAAAATAAGGTTACCGTCGATTTTGAAGGTTACAGACTATGTAATACTTGAAGGCAGTAGGCAGTTGCCCCAAAATTTGCTTTGATATATCAGCAAATTCTTACAAATCTCCTCTTATTGCATTACAAGCACCTCTGAAGATGTTTTGAACATAACTATTACAAACAATAGGTAAAGCAAGGAGAAATTCTCCTTAAATTTCACAATTCACTAACAAAAACATTGTCACATGATCAAAATAGGCCATTCATGAACCAGAGTGACGGGGCATACTAACTCTGATTGGGGTGACTGCCTATTGCCTTTAAAGGAGTCAAATCTTTTGTGGGTAGTTTTTACATGGACATTGTCAAGGGCATCGACAGTTATTTGACCAAGCATCAGGAATGTAATTTTTATTGGAGGCTGCGTCTTGGGAAGTTGTGGCCAGGGAAGTCTTTAATCGCGATCGCCCATGGTGCGAAGCCGGAAGCTGGGGACTGAGGGTCCTTCCAGAGGAACCTTTCTTAAATGTGATGGCTATTCTGGACCATTTCTTGAGAAAATCCTGCTTCCCACAGGTGTAATTTGAAATGATAATGAAATAGATGATCACAAATTTACTATAGTAACTGTCAGTCAATTTGTTGAGGATGGTGGTAGTTGGTGAGGAAAGTGAACAGTGAGAGGTGTAGCAAGGGTTTTGGAAATAGTAATTTTATAGTCAAGCTGTCCTACAGGAAGTAATAATGAGGCAATTCCAGCAAAGTTTTCCTACGCACAGCAGTACAGCAGTACTACACAGACGTCGATTTATATAAGGCTCATGCGAAGCACGCTGACTTTTCTTTTTTTTTTTTTTTTGAGAATTGCCATTCCTTATACATGGGTAGGTTTGGGACTTTGTTTGCAAGGACCATGGTGCATTTTATGACATACATTACTGTAGTACTTTCAGTAACCCTTACGTATTTCAAACCTCAAGTCACAACAGTGTGGCTAGTAGGAGGAAAGAAATTTTACGGTGCCAGACAAAATTTTCAACTGTATTAGTCACTTTTCTCTGAAGGTGCACGCGAAGAGCGCCGAGAAAAAATTTCCTAGCAATTTTATGGTTTTGGTATTAATATTTTCTTTCATTAAACATTGCAAGACTTAATCGCAGTAGGCTATTGAAAATTCTCTTATAATTTCTCTGGTCTCGCTTACTTTCGCTCATTTTTTTATTTTTAGTTTTTAAGCTCTGGAAAAAAGTGGGGGGGGGGCAAGTACCCCTGCTTGCCCCCTGTAATACCGCCCATGTGACAATATTTCATTAGTATATTGAATTCATATAGAATACTCTACTTGGTTTACCTTGAATGCAATGTTTATGTTCTGAGACATCCTAAAAGATACTTGTGAGGAAAATGTTATGAAATTGATAAGTTATATCTCATAATCCTACAACTAACAGAAGCCATGAAGCTTTGTACCTGATTTGCTGCAGGAAAAGTGGGCATGTTACAAACAGGTGACTAGACATGTATTGTTACTTTTGACAACTGGCACACTAATCACCAACTTGAGGATGTCGATGGCACAGTACTAGGTACTGCAGAGTATAACTGTTGCTACTGTACGTCATCATCATGTCTTTAGTCACAAGCTTCCTGTGTTTGTCAAATGCCAGTACAGGCTCTGCTAGAGCTCCCAAAAAATAGATGTGCCCATCCAACTCAGGAAGGAAACCGAAGGTTCTTGGGTCTAGTCACCTTAATATAAGAACAATCCAATCCAGAGGTTTCCATAGGTCAAACTAAAATCCACTGGCAGGAAGCTATCAAGTGAATTGTCAATTGTATGATTAATGATGATACCAAAAACGAAAACATGCCAAGTTATCCCACTATTTTCTAGCTAATAATAGGCTTCACTGGCACCTATTTTAGCCAAACATAACTTTAACTAAAGACCAAACTTATTGACCATGCATACTGGGCTTAAACTGACCCTTCCAAAGGGTGAAAAGGCGGTAACCTATGGGAGAAGTACTGTAGGTGCAGATCGTGCACGAATGTCCCTTTATGTGGTCTCGACTTAACCAATTGGTTGGAAACTGGGACGTTAAACCTCATCTAACCTAACCTAACTTTATGTGGAGGGAGGAAGGGAGAAATGTGCAGAAGAGAAGCAAACTGGAATGGAATTGATTGAACAAATACTGACAGTGTAAACAGCAGTGGAAACTTTGTACTGAGTTTCTGGGGGAGGAGGGGGGGGAGGGGGAAGATGGGGTCCAAGGGGATTGAGATGGATTTTTAAACTTGGAGATGAGATGCAAATGTTTGAACTTGACCTTTTTATCTAGCTGACACTATATAACACATTTGTGTTGTGGTGTGTCATTAAATCCTATCTACAGTAACTACTGACCGCAGTGGTCAAGTGGTTAGAGCATCCGACTTGCAGCCGGAAGGTCTAGAGTTCAAATCCTGGCTGGGTCATACCAAAGACTTTAAAAATGGAACCTACTGCCTTTGTGCTTGGTGCTCAGCATAAACAATGGAGTAGGGAAAACAAGCCAGTGAGCCACAACTGGAAAAAAGGCCGTGGTCTCGACTTGAACCAATTGGTTGGAAACTGGGACGTTAAACCTCATCTAACCTAACCTAACCCATCTAACTATTATCTGTCAAATATTCCAAATTTTTGGGGGGCAGATTGGGGCCGAACTCCCAACTATTCCTTTGGGAGAATGTATGAAACAAACACAAAAACACCCAAACCTATTTTGCTCCTAATACCTCCCCCACAGTACTACTGGGCAGTCCATGTACCATGGAACGATCACTGGCAATGAAGGATTCCCCTATAGTAGATGGCACTCTATCAACTTCCTAAACAGCTTGCTGCAAAGCAAAAAGATTTCACTGCAACATGAAGTCAGCTGGAGGAAGTGTGGGATTCATTTTGATCACAGGAGCTGTAAAAAAGCTACAGTGGACTCTAGTCACACTACCATTACCTACCTACTGCCACAGTGGCAGAGTGTAGAGAAGGTGCGGGGATAATCAACATGACTATTATTGTAGTCATCTTAAACACAATGAAAAAGATGTTGCTTTAACCTCTTGGCAATCCTCATGGTGAATGTGGAAAGATGAATACTTTATGTAGCCAAAAGGAAATGCTAGAAATATTTCTGTAAGTGTGAAGGATGTTCCACTGGACTCATGTTACTGGCACACAGGTATTACTGTACTGTAGGTGATAGGCACAGGTTACCCTTTGTACACTAATTTTGGATTTGGGAACCCTCTTGGCTAACTCTTGGCCCTGAGGGAGGCTCCCTCTCCTGTCCCTTGGCAGCTCAGCTAGATCCTGCATACACCACTGATCCATATTTAGTGAACTTGTATATTCTGCTGATTATTCTTTCTAATACTACAATCGAAATATATGACACACTACTGGCACTGCTGGATATGAAGCGGTCCCTTGAAGAGTATTACCGTCATGTGGACTGCTTAGCCCTCTTGCAGTATTGAACTAGGTTTTCAGAGGAGGTCTAAGAGGATGAGATAAAAAATTTTTACACAAAGGGGATGAATAAAGTAAAGAGGACAGCACTCAATAGACTTAATACTAGAACACATTGTTTCCTACAGTATTTCTGAGGCTATCTCAGCTGTTAAAAGCAGAGAAGGGAGCACAAGCCATAGCAATGTCTATTATAAAGCTGTTCAGTTTTCCGAAAAGTGAAAACCGGTTTTTCGGCAGGCCAAAAAACCGACTCTTAGTCAAAACCGGTTTTACGTCATAATCAGGGCTGTTAACTTTACGCACTTACACACGCAGCACATACGTACACACAATGACACGTACGATCGTGCACACACACTATAATTTCACGTTATAGCGGCACATAATGTAGTTCCCTGCAGACGCCGAGTAATAAAAAAAAAATAGACTGCTTAAATGAAAATCCTGTTAACAAAATGTAAATTAGCATGTACGTTAATTAGTGGTCAAAGTTTTACCATTAGTGCATGTTAAAAAATATTATCGGGCTCGGGAATAGATTTACTGTCAATAACGTTTTCGAGTTCTTCAACTTGAAATCATACGACAGAAAAATCGGGCGCCCTAAGTCTGCATGAGGCATATCGCAATGATTTTATTGATTTCAAGATTTCTTTTATTTCCTGAAGCCACCGGCAATTATCGGTTTACCAAGCTCAAAAAAAAGTTCTATCCCATAACATTTTAAAATTATAATACCTGCAATATTTTGGCACCTCTCAAAATGCTAACCTCAAAGATACGCCCGTGCACAGACGTCACGATACAGATACGTAATTCAATGAATCAGGGCCAAGCAAAAAGTTAGTATTCTCGCGTCAGAAGCAATCGTCACATATAAGCAGAGTTTCACACAGAACGTACTGCAATTCCTTTTGCAGCAGCTTCACACAACAAACCAAAGGTACGCATGCTGCATGTTATAATTTTGGGCGGGAACTCCCCAAACAAATGTACAGTACATAGATACAGCGTGTTGCCATGTGGAAGCTCTCCGGAACATATACACGGTACAGTGTGATGCACTCGTTTCTTCGTGGCATGCGAGCTACAAGCACTGTGCACAGCCTACTGCCACAACTTTGTTTACATCATCATTCATTCATACTGAGTACGCCTACTATTGCCTTGTATGGAAAATACAACGTAAAGTTCATTGACCAACCCTGATCTTGAAATCAGGCGACCCATTCAACTGTAAATGAAATTTCTAGTGCAATCGTTCAACGACACTAAGCGCCATTTTTAGGAATACATATTGAAGGAATATCACACTTCCGCAGGTATACAAGCTATTATCAGTACCGATACCTCTTCTGTAATATTCTACACATGGCATTGGGTTAATTTCTTATGTTTTGAAGAATTTTACCGGGAATTTTTAGCGCTCAATTTTATGTTAGCTGAGCGGGCCCTAGTGGAATGTTGTAGGAATGGGTTGTTTCAGGTTGTGCAGTGGCAACCCTTGGTCAGTTTACTCATCTCGTGTTAAATATTTTGTTGCATACAGTACGACCTCAAACGAACGCAAGGGGAAAAAATACACAGTAAAGGGCTAAGGGCAATGAGAAAATTTTTTTTCTTGTTCACTGTGAGACCTCAAACAAGCCCCGCCCCCTCAATGGTTTCGATGAAATGATCAGCGAGTTTTTCGATGATTTCACATGTCACTTAAAATGTTAAGCACGCTCAATGAGTGCGATGACTTTCGATGAGTTTCTTTGGGTTGAAGTGGCTGAAATTTATAAATTTATTACAATTGTTGGATTCGCACTTACAGATTTGTAGGTGAGTTACGTAGGTTCGCTTTTTCGGTTTTATATTTTTCCACCAACCGAACCGAACCGAACCGAAATTGGTTTTAACCGGTCTTTCCCGAAAAACCGGTTTTCGGCACAGCCTTAGTCTATTACATATTTTCCAAAGTAAATTGATCAAATCCAACTGAATTCCCATTAGATGAAACACAGCTATTAATCTTTGATGTCTGTAAGGTGCAATTTGCTTATACTGTTTTTACAACCCCTCCCCCACCCTTCCTCCTTTCCATCAGAGATGCAATAAGTTAAATGGTATGACTAATTAAAGCACAGGAGGTATCATCGCAAGTTTAATACCTGCTAATGAATACGGTTCAATTTCCATATCTAAAAAGGGTATGTTTTGAACAAAATCATGATTGCCTCATAATGTACATCGAAGTATACATTCCACAGTGGTGTTAGTTATTTATAGTAGGGCAGATAAATGCATTTTTTTTTTGGTAAAATCATTCACAAGTGAAAGGAAGCAGCAAAATTTGCATAGATGCTCCTTTGGGATTGCTCTTTTGAAAAACCCATTAGCCTCTCAAAATTCAAAATGACGGCCGATTTTCCAAAATGGCCGCCATTTTCCATTTGTAGATACTGTTTAAGACACAATTTTGTGCAGAAAATATTCCTAAAAATATTTTTGAGCCATCTAATCTTAAAATTTGATCATATTTTTGATGAAACTTCCAATATTAATATTTGAGACTGTTTTGGCCGGACAGTCAAGATGATGGAAAAGCAAAATGGCCACCAAAGTAAATGAAATATTTCCAAAAATTGTCTAAAAACAGGGTTAATCTCCACAATCCCAATTCATAATGATGTACATTAATATATTACAATTACGACTGCATTTTACAATCCTTGCCACAAGAGTACTTGCCAGCCAATATGGCGGAAAAATCGCCAGAAGAGTAAAAACAGTAAAGTAAAAATTCCCCCCCCCCCCTTCCAAAAAAAGAAAACCATTTAAAACTAGAGCACCAATGGTGCAGTAGCTCAAACCCCAGCAAATTTTGGGGTTGGCTCTTCTCTGCACCCCCCCCCCCCCACAAAACCCTATGTACAGTACATCACTGCATGGTGTGACTGCTGGAAACACATAAAACAAATACATGTCTTTCCCACCATAAGTAAAATGCAAATAAAAAATTGAGACCTTACTCTCCCCCCTATTCTCAAAAGCAAGGTAAGGAAATTCCCCCTTTGTCCCCAGTGAAAATAACAGAACTAACCCATTTTAAGTTCAAAGCATTACATACCAATTATCTATGAAGAAAGATGTTATTCAATATCACATTGAGCTACAGTAATCAAGACACTAATTACAGTAAGAGAACAGTTTAAACATAAAGCAATATTGATGTACTCACATATATGCATTACCACAGGTCCAAAGATCCATATTTAAAATCTGAGAAGTGTGAATGTTAAGGCAGTGGATAAAGTCCCCAAGTCCTACTTGACATGTAGCAGAGGACCGACCTCTTTTGTATCAACTTCTTAAGTCTTGACTACTGTCTGACCTTAGCAGTGCAATCCAGTCCTTGCCTTCAACTGCTAGATTGCACCATCTAAAAGCCCAGTAGCTTCTGGTTTTTATACACATTATTATAAAGTTACTGTTAGTAAACAACCTGATATTAGCTCTCTGCTGCCACAAGGAACTTAGAATATACAGTTACCAGGAGAACAGGTAACTTTGCAAGGAAGAGGTATTGTCAGTCACAACTCATGCACATGCCAACCTGCCAACAGATCTTCTACATCACCACACACAATACAGAAATTGTTCATATACTGCCCAGAAGCTTAGCAGCTCCCTTTAAACTACCCTTTACAACCTCACAGGACTGACCTCTTGTAGACAGACAGTTTTAAAGAGAGTGTAGTATACAGTACAGAATTATAGGTAGTAAAGTGATTTTGTGAGACTGGTAAAAATAGAGGTGGCACAAAATGGGTT
Source organism: Holothuria leucospilota (assembly GCA_029531755.1). Lineage (NCBI taxonomy): Eukaryota > Metazoa > Echinodermata > Holothuroidea > Aspidochirotida > Holothuriidae > Holothuria > Holothuria leucospilota. Next base: position 32,638,905 of record CM055982.1, on the reverse strand, counting down.
AGAAAGGTATCAAAAGTATCCTTCATCCCAAACTGGAGAAGTAATTTGTAATCTGCACATGCCAGTTGTCCTTCAGAACAATTTTGAAGATAATTTTGTAATGCATCTAGGAGAAAATGGCATTTCAAAATATTTACAACTATGGCCTCAAATGACCCTTGGATGACCTTTGACCAACATTTTTACACCCAGCTAGAAGCCCTTCAAAAAATTTATTAACTAAAACCATGTTTGATAAATATCAGACTCACAGGCACAAAGCAATACCACATCAAAGATATTTCCACCTTTTGACCTCTAATGACTTTGTATGACCTTGGATCAAAAATCTGTGTACAACCCTGAAGAACCACTACAGTATGTAAGAAATACAGTATTATGACCAAATTTCAAGAACATACAGCGCTATTTGTGGGAGGAGATACATTTTGAAGATATTCACATAACAGCCTTTAATGACCCCTCAATGACCTTTGACCACAACTTCTTAAACATGACAGGTAGCCTAAAGTTCAACGACCAATGTGTCTGAGTTTCGTTACAATCCATCCACCAGTGTGCGCCTGAAAGCATTAAAGGCAATTGTGGACAGACATGATAGACATGATAGACAGGATATAGACAGATGGACAGATAGATAGACAGAGTGACAGTGGCGGATCACAATAGCTCAAACAGATCTTTGAGCTGGTTTGAGCTAAAAAAACACAAAAAATAATAATTAAAAATATATTTCAATTGAAAATCCTAAATACCTTAAGTCATGGTTGCCAATAAAATTCAAAGCATGGTTTTTGATAGGTAATGTAAGGCCTCAGCCTAACCAAGATGGTGAAAACATAAAAATGGCTGCCAACATAACGATCATAAAGTATAAAAATGATATGAGAAATAATCATTAAAAATACTTTTGACATAGTTGCCCTTAATATCTGGCTATGTTTCATGACAAATAATCCAAATAATTTTTGAAGTACTTCTTTTGGATTCAGGTCAACCAATATGGCGGAAAAAGCAAAATGGCCGCCAATGCAATAATTATGTCAATATATTGTATTATAATAATAGGAGAATAATTATTAACCAGAAAGCCCAAAGGCTTAGTGTTCCTTGCCGAATGGAGATGCTTTGTTGCATTGAGGTTTAAACCTCAAATTTACAAATATTACAAGTATTCAACACCCGTCTTGAAATATCGTGTTTTTCAATGCATTTCGTCTTTGACCTCTGATAACTTCAAATCACCTCTGACCTCCAATGGATCTTGGATCTTGAAAATTCTTGGGAAATTTTGCTTTTTGACCTCTGGTGACCCCAGATGACGATCTTGGGATTTGGGGAAAATTTGGGTTTTTGACCTTTAGTGACCCCAGATGATGATCTTGGGTATTCTCCAGAAATTCTGCTTTCTGACCTTTAGTGACCCCAGATGACACTTGGGAATTTTTGCTTTATTACATCTGGTGACCCCATGACAATCTTGGAAATTGTTGGGAAATCTTGCTTTTTGACCTCTGGTGACTCATATGACAATATTGGGAATTCTTGGGAAGTTTTATTTTTTGACGTCCAGTGAGCTCAGATGACCTTTGACCTCTACCAGAAACAATTGGGTTCTTTCTCTCAACATGGCAAATCAATATATCACGTATGAAAAGTGTCCTTCATTCCTACCTTGAGATACTGTGATTACAAGGTTTTCAGTCTTTGACCTCCAGACACCTCAAATGACCTCTGACCTTCACCAAGACAATAGGGGTCTTCCTCTCCACATGAAAAATCTACACACCAAATATGAAAAGTGTCCATCATTGCTACCTTGAGATATCATGATTATAGGCGTTGTATAAGGTTTTGCAGTTTTACCTCCAGTGACCTCAGATGGACTTTGACCTCTACCACAAACAACAGGGTTCTTCTTCTCAACATTAAAAATCTATATACCTAATATAAAAAGTGTCGGGCATTGCCATCTTGAGATATCATAATTACAAGCTGTTTATGAGGTTTTCACAGTTTAACCTCTGGTGACCTCAGATGACATTTGACCTCTACCAAAAACAATAGGGTCCTTCCTCTTGACATGACAAATCTGTATACCACATATAAAAGTGTCCTTCACTCCTATCTTGAGAAATCGTGATTACTTGTACAAGGTTTTCAGTCTTTTACTTCCGGTGACCTCAAATGACCTTTGACCTTCACCAAAAACAATAGGATTCTTCCTCTCAACATGACAAATCTATATACCAAACATGAGAAGTGTCGGTCATTGCTATCTTGAGATATCATGTTTAAAAGCCGTTTATGAGGTTTTCCCAGCTTAACCTCCAGTGACCTCCAATGACCTTTGACCTCCACCAAAAACAATAGGTTCTTCCTCTTAACATGACGAATCCATATACCACATATGAAAAGTGTTGGTCATTGCTAACTGGAGATACCGTGTTTACAAGCTAAGCGTCACATACATACACCCTTACACACATACACACATGCACACACACACGACATCACCACTGCATAGATTCCTTGCCTGCCTTCGGCAAGGAATCAAAAATACTTTATACACAGGTAAACCTAATCTGTGCCCATATTCTATTGCAAATATTTAAAAGTATTTTTCTGGACTTTTTTTGCAGGATCTGGGTCAATCAAGATGGCAGAAATAGCAAAATGGCCACTAATATTAAAATTTCAATAAATTATAATGATATGGAAAATAATCTTTAAAAAAATATATTTGTGACAGTTGCTCTTTATATTTGGCCATATTTTGAGCCAAATGTATCAAACATATTTTATGAAATACTTTTGTTGGAATTTTGGTCGACAAGTTTCCAAACAAGACACGTATTTATGACTATGCCAGCCTTTTTTAAGAATTTGATTTTTTGCTTCTTTTCTTGCCGGAAGTAAAACTGGCTCTCGACCCCAATTGTTAGGCTGTAGAATGTTTTGCATGAATATGTAGTACACATTGACATGCAATACAATACACACTGTACCCAGCAGCAACATTTTACAGCATATGGCAGTCACCAATGTTTCTGTATCAGATGGCCTATCACGTGCCTACATATAAGGATTTCAATTGGTTCTTTCCTCAAAGATTGTTGCTAAAGTGAAAACCCTGAGTGATGATTTCCTGGGAGAGGGAAGTGTATTAGTATGTAACGAAACTGCTGTTTATTTTCAAATAGCACCTCCCGAAGCATCAAACAATGAGATTCTTGAAGAAGATATTCAAAAGCACAAGATTCTGGCTTCAAATCTTGGTACTAAATATGTGCAACGAAAGCTTTCAATTTTTAAGCACATTTTGAGGTATGCCCTGACAGACAACTAGGGGTGCCAAACCTACCTGCCAGCTCCTGACAGTGGGAGAGGAGGTGGGGGTGGGGATTGATCAAATCTGCTGAAAATTGGGATTTGCTACATCCAGATGTTTGGGTTCTCTGGACAGTAACAAATGAATATGACCTGGAGTTCATGACCGTTCCCCACGCGAGAGGTCTCTTCAAATGTACACTAGTACTTCTGGTTCCATCGTAGCAAGAAGCTTTGGAGGAGAAGATAGACAATCTCTTACTCACATGGGATATTGCGTGACCACACCTCAGGAATCACCACTCCTACTGTATATAGATCATCCTTTTTCCTGATGCCAAAAGAACCGGACACATACTGTAGAGGCCAATCCTAAACCCACTGCTGTTTAACAAACATTTTATCTGCCCTTGCCATATCAGGATGGAAACACTGTCCCTCATGAAAGGCCTTTGGGCACATCTATAGACCTAAATGACACCTATCTCCATATACTGCCATGTGCTGATTCACCCTGAGCATCAACGATTTCTCGCTATGGGCTGAGGTTGTAGAATATGCCCACGGTATTCCCCGCCTGTCGTAAGAGGCGACTAAAGGGGAGGACTTGCACTGATCACTAGAAGTGCTGCAATATGAAATTTTCATTATCGATATAGCAAAAAATTTTCCTTAAATGCCCAAAGATATCGGGATATCGCGTGATCCCATTTGGGTTTACTCAGGCACCATGTCAAAAATTGTAGTACATGGCACTGGCCCTATCACTGGGGTATCCCCAATGACGATGAAATTTTGATGAAAGACTGCCTTAGCAAACGTGAGTAAGAAATTGGTTTGTTGCTACCATAACACTATTGTTCTGATAATCCTTACAGAAAGGAGGCTGGAAATATCGAAATGTCTTCAATAGTTCCGCAATGGGGACTAGCATGCTAAAGAGGTCATAGGTTTGTATGATCAGGTGATCAGCATCAGAATTAGAACAGAGCTAGACAGGTCCAAATGTGTATGAACCACACTCAAATTACATCGTACTAAGAATGTCCGTGGCAGCAAACAGAATGTAGTTCCTCATGGCAATATTCAAATTTTATAAATATTCTTCATACCAAAATGTTGATCCGAAATATAAGCACACGGAAAAAGCCAACACCTTAATTCCATGCTGCTTCACCATACTTCAGCATCGGGTGATCTTTTACTATACAGTATACTGGTGTGAAAAGTTCCGCTAAAAGACAAGTTCTACGGGTATTAAATTGACAAGTTTTAAAACCCGCCAAGAAAAAATTCGGGCGAGATGTTTGTTTGTACATTTAATTTCTCCCATTTTGAAATTTAAACATGACTAGGCCTTTGTCTCCGCTTAATTTGTGCACCTAACCCGCCATAATATGTACTATGTATGCTTCAGGGTCTTTCCTCTATGCAACGATGTGTAAGCCTCATGGACATACTATACTGGGCAAACTGAGGCAACAGAGCACACAGCCCATCGCATGGAAAGCAAACTTCATCATTCCATAATGCTTATTGCTTAGCACAGCTCTATCACAATGGCTTTCTTTCCGAACAAAACAGCACAACTGAAGGTCCTCCTTAACCCTTGCCCACTTTTTGCTCAGTTCATGGTACAGTACACATTAAAAAGGTATGCCTGAGATCCACAGTTATTACTGGAACTAGAGCACCAACGGTGCAGAAGCTCAAACTATGAAGTGGGAAATGATGCTTTGTTTATGTGCACCTGCTGTAGCTTTCATCATTTGATTTAGAGTAGTTTGTAATAGGGACTTTCGAGAAGTGGTAGGAATTCTAATTGTGGTGAAAATGGTCTAGAGTATGTTGGGGAAATATAGATCTTCAGGGCTATTTTGTGGTGAGGTCAGTGGTAGCACGATGGGGAGGGGGGTATGAGGGGAATTTATACCTCAGATTTTTGCCTTGCCCCCCCTTCCAACTCTTCTGAATTATAGTGCATTGGATGATATGTATTATGAACGAAAATGCAACTATCCTGAGCACCCAGAAATACAGTATGCTGAAACCTCAGAGCTTCCAGGGGCTTCACCCCCTGGACCCCCAGCAGGGATCTAAGGCCCCTGGACCCAACCGCTTAGAGGTATAGTGGTCTGGTGGGAGGAATAGCCTAATACAATCATTGTAAACCAAAATATGTCCAACTTGAGACTTAATTTTTCACCCAGGGATATGGTTTGCTCACATGGCCCCACTCGCGTGAAGGTACAGTAATCTCACAGGAAGAATAGCCTAATACATTAAAATTATTTGGAATCTTTGCATTTGTTGATGAATTACAAAACAAAAATATGGTTCTGGAGACTTCACATTTTGTCTCAGAACATGAAGTTGCCAGACTGGCTGTCCAGTACCAAAGTGTTGGCTTTTGTGGTCGCTACAAGTGAAGTAGCTCTATCTTGCAAAAGTGGGATGTGCGTCTATAGTCCTTGTATTTGTGATGAAATATGAGAAGGATACTGTTATCTTTATTCACTATTTACAGCATCAGCATGTGACTGGTAAACCAGATGTCTGGTTACTCAGGCTCTGCTGTTTGTTAAAGAGTGACAGGTATTTGTTCAGAAGACTTGTATTACAATATAAAATAGTGACAATAAGAAAATGGTTTTTTACCATTTATTCTTATTATAATTTCTACACTTGAGGGTTATACAAAATTCTACTGTCTTAAAGATACATGAAACTGTAGATATGAGTTGGTGAAAGAAAGAAATATAAATAAGTGAATACAGAATATCAGAACATCAGACAAGACCAGTAACTTCTGGTTTTTACACACATTATTATAAAGTTACAGTTAGTAAACAACCTCCTATCAGCTCTCTGCTGTCACAAGGATCTTACTGTACACAAGAGAACAGGTTAACTTTGCATCATGGAAGAGATTGTCAATTACAACTCATGCAGGATCAATTATGATGCCAACAGACCTCATCACCACACACAATACAGAAATTCATATATATACTGTACTGCCCAGAAGAACTGAATACTGTGTAGTAAAGTACTACCATTTGACCTCTTGACCTTGAGTCTTACACACATTGTGCTCTGATAATGCACACAATCTGGAAATACCCAATGTTAATGCCCATTAAGCAGCTCCCTTTAAAGTAACCTAAACAAACTCACAGGACTGACCTCTTGTACACAGACAGTTTTAAAGAGAGTGCAGTGTACAGAAAAACAGGGAGTAAACTGATTTTGTGAGACTGGTAAAAATAGAGGGGTGGCACAAAATTGGTCAGAAAGGTATCAAAAGTATCCTTCATCCCAAATTGGAGAATTACTTTGTAATCTGCACATGTCAGTCCTCCTTCTGAGCAATTTTGAAGAAAATTTTGTAATCCATCTTCGAGAAAATAGCATTTCAAAATATTTACAACTATGGCCTCAATTGAACGTTGGATGACCTTTGACCTACATTTTTACACCCCGCCGAACGCCCTTCAAAAGTCGATTAACTAAACCATGTTTGGTAAATATCGGACTCACAGGCTCAATACAATCCCACATCAAAGATATTTCCACGTTTTGACCTCTAACGACTTCGAATGACCTTGGATCAAAAATCTGTGTACAACCCTAAAGAACCACTGTGTAAGAAATATTATGACCAACTTTCAAGAACATACAGCACTATTTGTGGGAGGAGATACATTTTGAAGATATTCGCATAATGGCCATAAATGACCCCTAAATGACCTTTGACCTCAACTTCTTGAACAAGACGGGTAGCCTAATGTTCAACGACCAATGTGTCCAAGTTTCGTTTCATTCCGTCCACGAATGTACCCCTGAGAGAATTAAAGGCAATTGGGACAGACATGATAGATAGATAGATAGATAGATAGATAGATAGATAGACAGAGTGACGGTGGCGGATCATAATAGCTCAAACAGCTCTTTGAGCTGGTTTGAGCTAAAAATGGTCACCACAAAAATATGGAACTCGCAAACTTCGGATGTGATAGAGAATACCCTTGCTCATTGGTTAATTGAACGTATACCTGATGTAGAGTACATGTTGCCTGTGGAGAGGATGAAGGTTCGTATTCAGTTTATTGCTTTAAACGCTAAACCCTGTAGCCATAGCTGCTGTGTGGGCTGCTGATTTTTACTTCACTGAAAGTTTTCAACATGTGTTGCAAAGAATTGTGAATAATCCAGCCAACTGTACAGCTGTTTTTCGCACAACCTTCCTTTGAAAGGTGCGTCACGATGCACTGTACCTACTGTAGTTGACATTTCATTATATGCAATGCAGCGACTGTGCATGCCAACTCATGTTTGTGCATGTACCGTATAAAAGCACTTTACGTGTCATTCAGTGGGAATTTGCGGTGTGATCTTGCAGGTGTATCTACTGAATCTTCTTTGCTAATTTCACTCAGTTTTTTGTGAGTGATAAAGTGAAAGAACGAGGTGACAAACCTTTCCATACCTGCTCTTCAAGTTTGTGAGGATGTGCATGGATTTTCATGATATCATTAGTTCATTTTCATAAACCATATCGGGAGCAAAATTACACATCAATATTTTGTGCCACATATTCAATGGTGGATGTCACAACACAATCTCATAGACGTTTTTCCAAATAGCAGTCACAAAGGATTATGGGATAGTTTTTATGTGCTTCTATTTTTGTCAATGGCATTTTATTGTGGATGAGAATGATGCAGACCAAAATGCTATCCCACAATCCTTTGTAATTGCCATTTGGAAAAGGGTCTATGGGGGGAAGATCTTTTTCACAAGACCAAACAAAATATAGTCCTAACAATAAATGCATCACTTTCCAGTTGGGGAACAACTTTAGGGACAGCTGTAATTTCAGGTGGTCAGTCAACACAGGAAAGGTCTCTGCACAAAAACTTGCTAAAGTGGAAGCCGTGAACAGAGCCATCCTCCACTGGAAGCCATTCCAACAGAACAAGCTGCTCACAGTCCTATCGAACAATACAACAGTACAGTACAGCCGGGAATGAACAGAAATGAAACATCGTCTTACTGTGCGTTTAATCCTCTTAGACAGCCAATCTAGTTTACTACGTCTTATTCTTTGTCAATTTTGAAAAGAACCATGGCAACAAGTCAGTCAATGTTGTCTATTGTTGTCAACGTTTTCAACTAGTTTACTCATTGTCAAGTCAGTCATTTCCCTTTCAGAGTTTCCGTAATCCCTTCTTTTGTTTGGCGACACTTGTTGGCAATCAATAGTCTGAAGTTCACAAGGGGGGACACCATGCATGCACTGAACTAGGAGTACTGTATTGTGAACGGCAAATGTGTTAAACACGTATCCTCGTAGCCCGTGAAAATTATATCCCGAGATTCCGACTGCGTATCCTCGTAGCCTTTTAAAAGGATAGTTATCCTCGTAAACTTTTACTGGCTTTTTATATATTATTTTTAACCGAGATTCCCTGTGTGTATCCTCGTAGCCTTCTAAAAGGATAGTTTGATTGTACGTATCATCGTAGCCCCTTGTTCCGAGATTCCAACTGTGTATCCCCGTAGCTTCTTACATTATATCCTGCCGAATCCAAATACTGAGAAATGGTACGCCTAGCAGAATAGTTGCGGGTTTTGAAAACTCAGCAAGACCAGGAACTCTGTCAGTCCAGTAAATTGGAATACAAAAGACTAATTTTGAATACGACAATGGAATTAAGTGAAGTTCAACTTCATGCTTAGAATATCGATCTGAAGACCAAAGTGATAAAAGTCTACCGGGGACCGGCGGCTGTTTCAGGTCGTTAGTTTATTCACGTTCAATTTGCTACTTACTCGAATATGTGTAGTTCTTAATGAATGTATATATCTTTATCACACATTTAACGAAAATAACACATGCAGCGTAAAAGGGTAAACAATTTGAAATACAAATTCCGTTATTCCTATTTTGATGCAAAAAGAACTAATATGACATGCACAATCACGGAGAAAGCGGAGAAAGCTTGTCAAGGGATATGGGCACGATACAGATTTATCAGCGATGGACATAAAAAACGATCCGTAATGAAGTTTAAGTTAGCCGTTAATTACTGGTAAATTTTGTTGGAGCAAGAAATCGTACGTTTCCATTTGATGTTTTGCATAAAGGTCTATTACCTTATTTTTTGAAAATATGTCAAGTGAAGTATGAATTGCTTAAAACAGCTTATCTTCCGATCGCGCTTTCTTCCTACTGAACGGGCCCGTAGCCACGAAAGGGGGGGGGGACATTTCAGGGCAATGCCCCACCAAATATATTTCTGCCCCCAGATGAAAATTGAAACAAGTACACCGGGTATTAGGAGAAAATTTTATGCCCCCCATGTTATGCATGGTTCAACAGTCTTGACTTTGTATGAACCTCATATTCCGCGGACTAAATGTTAAAACTGTTTAGGTCCATAAAATTAGTCAGAGGGAACGCCATTGCAATGGTATCACATTTTAGTTTCGACACCCTCATGTTCCAGTACAATACAAAGGCCTCGCCGCATTTTCATTTCACACAGATGTTGCGATGGATTTGGATCCCATTTTACCCCCATTCCACCCGTGGCCTTTGGAACCACCATGGACTTACTTTAATTCTAACAAACCTCCCTCTAGACCCTACCCTCTACGACGCAAAATGCTTAAATTTTGAATCTTACCTATTTTACAAAACCTTTGAAGCCCGAGTCCTTAGGAAAAATATTAATCCAATTATTGTCCATTTAGGGAGAGAGAGAATGAAGATGGCACTTTCGGCAATCAGTTTTCGAGACTTGGCTCCTGAATCTCCGACTCAGGGCCCTACAGCGGAATGCAATGCAGTATATATTCCCCTACCCTGCCTTTGCCGGGATGTCCCTTAAATTCACCCACGGCGTAATGTGCTAACATGATCCGAATTTTAACACGGCCCCTGGGAAACCGTACCTTCATTATCGCTTAGTACTGTCACAAGCTATATACTCATACTGTACGCCGTAGCTTGCAGCCCAAAATACCGTTCAGTTTCATACATGGGCCGAGTATTGTACTACGTTAATGTGCACATACCAGATGTTGCAATCGCATGCTACCTTATTATTATTAGGGCCACTGCAAATGCCTGGGAAATGCAGTTGCTATACATGAAACCAACCAATCGCAGCTATGGGTTTAATACTCATTCATCGTAAACGGCCAGCGCCCATTTTTGCGTAACCTTTTTTGGAAGTCGTATGCCTATTTAGTCCTTGTACGTTTACGTGACGTCACACACATCGCCTCGATTTTTTTTCAATCTTTGACAGCCAGCGCCATCTTGGCTTTTACACATAAGCGATATTTCGTCCGATACCAAACTCTTACCGAATACTTTTCTCAAAAGTAGGCTTACTCAACACCCATGAATAAGGTACGGCACAAAATTTAGCTCGTAATGGTTGATTTTGCTGATAATCTTCATACTAAATTTTCGCCCATGGCAGCTAGTTCGTAACGTACTTAGAGCGGCACGTTACCCAGGAAATGAAACTTACTTCGTTAGGTTACTATACCACTATATCGGGCCTACACGCGGAATCGACAGTACGATCGTGCATTGGCAGACGTAAGTTTTTCGGACCGTGCTTGAAGGTGGGTGTAGCCTAGTTCGAGTAGTAGGGGCGGGACTTAATAGTTCGTCGTTAACGGTAGACCGCTCACGGGGATTGGTAGCAGCCAATGGAAATTTTGCACGCGTAAGTTTGCGAAAAAAGGGGGAAGTCCAATGACGTCACAAGTAAAGGTGTTTTTAACTGGTTAATTACCGATTATGTGTCGTGAAAATATGCAATGCTCGCAATATACAGAACGTTGCATGCAAATAAGTTGGGACCATTGCAGGTGCCTGGGAAATTCTTGAGTCGAAGGTACGTGTTGCCACAGTATACTTTTTGTGTGTAGCAAAGAGCTAGCCAGAAAGTGTAAGCGAGTAATGTGTGCAGTCTGAGGCGAATATTGTGTGCTGTCTGGGGCTATAAGATGTTAGGCAGTACAATGATGGCTGAAACATGAGACAATGCAGTGGGTTGTAGTTTCATTTATGCAGGCCAACTGATTGTCTAAGGGTCATTCGGCATCGTATTGCCGCTGTAAATTGTGTACCGTAATTCGCCATTCTCTGAGCGGAAGGGTATGGACACACCCATCCATGGCTGTTAAAATGACAGCGGCATCTGGCCTTTTTGTAGGGCATATGCAGCGACGATGAATTAATACACAGACGAAGGCGCCGCTCATTTCACAAACTAGGAAATAAAAGGATATATATATATTCAAAGAATGGGGGATCGGGACGACTGATTACCTTTCATGCTTTCCAAGGTAAGAGAATCTCTGCAAACTAGGATCTCTGCAAACACAGGATCGCAAATTTTGAGTGCAACTGTATCAATCAGGCCTCATCCAACAAGAAAACATATATGACTGCTGAGAATGGGTGGGGTGGGGAATCCAGTCCCCTTCCAACAGGAGAGACCAAGCCTATTTTTTGGGAGGATTTGTAGAAAATTCGGGTCATACATTAGGTAATTTAGACTTTTTTTCAAGCAGAAGCGGTTCGGTCCCCCCCCCTCCCCCCCCCCCGAAAAAAATGCGCATGCCTGCCTTTGTTGATGATTGTCACCTAGGAAAGTTCGAACATATTTTCCGCTCTTCTTATTAAAATTTCAGTGTGTCCTTAAAGGATCTTTAAAAAGGGTACGGTAGCAAAATGAGCATTTTCCAGCCATCTAACCGACATGTACGGTAAACTACAGGGGTAGGCCTACAGCATATCGTGACTCCACTTTCCGTTACATGACTTTCTGAAATTAATTGTCAATACTTGTGTCTTAATTTACTTCGCCTTTGCCTTCTTTAAATAACTCTAAAAAAGGACGCATAGACATAAGTTTCTTTTTTTTACGATGTCTTCCGAAAGGGTGCCGAAATTAGCTCAGTTTCCAGCTTGTGGTACAGTATACAGTAGGCATATTTTTACTTCTGTAAATTTTTAGTGATGTTATACACCCATCCCTCACGTTTACGCAAGCCATAAAGTGTACCGCCTTGTCACGCAGCCGCGGGCGGTGTAGAAATGAGACTATGTTGCGCGGCTCGATGTGTGAGTAGCCTATTTAACTTCATGTAGATACCAAAATCGGAATGGCCTTATAAAAAAATGGAAAGAAAACATTCTTTTTGATAACAGAATTTCCTGTTTCACATTTTAGTCACGAAGCAACTCAGTAAAATAATATAGCCAATAATATGGCGTACATTTTAAAAAAAATCGTGAACGTATGTTTGCGAAATATTCTGCAAAATACTTATTCAAATTTCTCGTAAAAATCTCGCTGTCTACAGTACAATTTATTTGTTAATTTCTTTTTGATAATGTGAAGTCTTGTATAATCGTAGCATCTTGGTTATAGGAAAAATATTGTGTCATGTTTCGACTACGACATTACAAGGGGATTAACACAATCACAAAAATGAATTCCATCCACACAGTTTTTTTGTTATCTCCAGCCGTCGCCGATGGTACTGTACGTTCGCTCACCGATCACCGTGGTGATAATTATACCTGTTACATGTTACCAATGTATTTTCCATTCTTAAGGTGACTGTAACGTTACATTTCAAGGCCTTGAATTTTTGACCACCGTTTTGCAAATTTATGTCGGACCGATTGATTTTTGACGCGAATTTACAAATTATTTTGTTCACACTTTTCGTTTTTGAAACGTTTACAGTACGCTTTCTCGGTACCCGCATATTTTCAATTACTCAGTACAAGCGGCCCATGATCGTGATCAATAACCAGCCCACCACTGTAAGACTTGCCAACTTGCATAGAGGACTAATATCGATCGTCGATCAACTCCTCCATTCACAACTTCCTGTGCATTGTTGCCATTGTAACGGAAGAAAAGAACTACTCGTTTGACGGACAATGGGTGAACTTCAAAAGAAACCTTTCAACAACTTGCAGACGATTTTTACAAAGGAAGAAACTAGTTTGCAAACGCCTAGAAACTAGTTTGAAAACTAGTTACAAGTTGAAAATCGATGCGTTTTTCTGGTTTATTCCCGGCTGTACTGTAGTTTCGTACCTTAACAGAAAAGGTTGTACAAGGTCTGCAACGCTATGCAAGCTGACTCATGATCTGATATAAATGGTCCACTTACTCAACACTAGGATCAGGGCATCCCACCTCAGAGGTAGCAAGTACCTAGTGGCAAACGCACTGTCCAGAGGGTGGAAATCGGACAAAAAGGAGAGGTCCCTTTCACAGATTTGGGCAAATCAACATCTTCAACCTTTATGGGCATCCAACCAAGAACGCCAGACTACAAGTCTTCTGTTCCTGCTTCTTTCATCCTCAGAGGTGGATGGTGGATACCCTCATCATGGACTGAACAGGAATATCCAGCTAAGTGTTTTCTCCTTAGAACCTCATTCAAAACACACTAATGAAAACTGAGGGATTCACAGGCACCTCTCATTCTCCTAGCCCCATTTTGGCTGATGCAGCCATGGTTACCACTGCTGATGCAGCTCCTAATCAACAACCTGTTCAAGTTTCCTCCGAGGAGCAACCTACTAACTCAATTTCAGGGCAGGATCTTGCACCCTGCAGCTGTATGCTGGCCACTCTTAGGGGAAATTTACGAGCAGAAGGCCTTTCTGAGGAGGCTGTTGACATCCCACCCATTCCAGAACCTACACCTTAATGACTTGCGAGCAAGAAGTTTCTGAGAAGGGGCACTGGGACATGGTGTCCATCTTTTAAATGCTCTGTTGAATCAGGTGGCCGAATTCCTCCTGGTTCTATTCAGAGAAAGTTAGTCCTCACCTTCCATAACTACAGGTCAACAACCACATCAATTCACACTGGGTTTCAAGACAGTAATATCACCAGCAATAACCCAAAGATTGTGGATCTATGCCCACAACCAAGGCGTCTTCAGCCTATATGGTGGACCATTGCTGCATTGGAAAGGTTAACTAAACCAACCTTTACGTCACTGGCAGAGGACCTTTGGAGATGAATCCTCACCAAGGAAACCTCGTTCCTGTTGGATGCTCCTTCCGCTAGGAGAAGGAACTGTCGTCATGCACTCACAGTTAAAGAAGGCTTCATTTAGTTCGTACCTGGCAGTGTTTGTCTTCTTTCAGATCCTACCTTTTTCACAAACAACCATTCCATCAGCTTCATTCTTGAACATATCTTTCTCTCGTCGCTGGATCAAATCTCATCAATTTTGGAAGATCACTTAGTGTGTCCCATCAGGGCTCTCAAAAATTACATCGCTAGGATGAGGAGCTCCAGAATCTCAGATTGTCTCTTTATCCTTCCAAAGACTCCTCACCCATCAGCATCCAAGGACGCACTGTCAAGATGGATCAAGTGCTGTATACAATCTCATGCCCTCCTGTCCGAGTCAGTCAGGGCCCATCACTTACAGTAAGGGCTCATACCACTTCCAAGACCTGGTTTGCTGGAGTGGAAGAGGTGAGTCGAGCGGCCACATGGAAGACACCATCGTTTTTCATCTTGCACTACCTGGCAGAAAGAGTGTTGGCAGAAGGTGCCTTCTTGGGGTTTCAGCTAATAGGGGTTCAATGAAGCAAGGGCAACTTGCAGCAAGCTTTCAAAGAAGCAGATTTAAGCGCCATCTAGAGGGATGCATTCATTGCAAGTGATTGTTTCATCATACATGGACTGTCCATACCAGTAACTGGCGAGGTAAGTAGGGCTCATATATTCACAACCAGGTAAGTTTTAGGTGGTTTACAGTAGCTACTGTAAATACCAAAACTACTTTGCCAAAATAAAGTAGGTACAGCATGCAAACACTGTTGAGGATTAACAGTTTAACAGCAGCTGATTAATACGTGGGTAGAGTACCATTTGTAAAATTTTTTAGGTCAGTTCAGAAACTTCATTTACTGGAACCTCTCTTGACTGCAGAAATGTTCTAGTTGCATATTACCTATCACGGGATGAATATTCGCAAGTTGACGCACATTCCCATATTAAAGCAGGGCCCTGTTTCATAAAGAGTTAAACCAAATGTTAAGTTTGACTGCAATAGGACTCCTGCGAGATAGATCAAACTCAAGGTAGATAAATTCAGATCCAGATCAAAACTAATCAACCACACTGTAACCATTTCTGCAACACATCAGTATCAATATGAATTAATATGCATGGACAAAAATTAGCAGTGCCATCAGACACCATACACTGTTACACTTTACAACAAGTTCCAGCCACATACAGTACTAAAGTTCTAAACTTAGGTACTTGCCTGAAAGACCATTGTACAGCAGCAGGTAAACTTGTTCAGAATTAAACTGGCATGGAACCAAATAGTTCTCTCACCGTTCCAGCTGCAAATTTACATGTCCCCTGGTGCCTAAAAACCAGTTTGTAGCTTTCTTTTAACATAATAAGACAGGCATTTCGATCATACTGATATATATATATATACTTTTTTCATCATAATTTAGATTATTTCCATGTATATACTGTTGACTATGTGTATGTTGCTAATAGTGGTAGGCAACAACTTCATCAATTACTTAATAGAAAGGAGAGAAAATGGATTTGGGATCTGAGTTCCACTGCTCCGTATGGTTTAAATCAGGACTATGGGTACTTCAGTCAAAATAAAAGGTGCAGGTTGTATTGACTTTCAATATTGTCAGCTAGGTATTCTGGTCGGGATCTCTGTAGCAATTTTTTCTCCTCGTGCCGGTGTTTGGCCAATGCTCTCTATTGTTTTCCTCTTTACTCTGAAAGTTTTTACATGCTCTTCTTTTTAGGGTCTTTAGCTTTGTAGGCATATGTTTTACATTTTAGTTTTGCGTTGTACATTCCTTTCTCGTGTATTGAGTCTGTGCTCTCGTGTCTATTTTATCATTTAGTTAGTACGTTCCCAGGCCTGAGGATTTCAGATTTCATGGTAACCATATTTTAGGTTACGTGGTTTTTGAACCACGTAACCTAACGTAACCCATTTTGTTGAGTCTCAA